>MKYO02014454.1:250504-345494 GCA_002013955.2 Citrus medica
TTACTACTATTATTTTATTTTAAATCTTGCTTTAGAGTTGATAAATAAATATAACTAGCATAGTCTCTGTGGGATCGATCCTTACTCGCTCTGTACTAATTATTTATATTAGTGGTAAGGTTTTAAATTTGGTGCACCTTAACGACACTACCACAATGTTGAAACTTAACTCCAGAAATCACCTTTGTCAACATATCTGATGGATTATCTTTGGTATCAATTTTACTCAACAACACAACACCGGTCCCAATACCTCCCTCACATAATGAAATTTTACATTTATGTGCTTTGTTTAAGCATGATATGTTTAGTTCTTTGCTAGGAATATCACACTTTGGTTACCATAGAAAACCTCAATGTTCTCCTGGATTACTCCCAAATCTCCTGACAAGCCTTTTAATTAAATAGCTTCCTTTACAGCCTCAGTTGCTGCCATGTGCTTTGCTTCCTTAGTGGAAAGAGTAATTGTCGACTGTAGAATTGACCTATAACTAATCGGACCTCCCCCCAATGTGAATACATAGCCCGTTGTTGATCTTCGCTGGCAAGGTCTCCAGCGAAATCAGAATCACAATACCCAACACATGATTGATCACAATCCTTCTTGAATAATCCTCCAACATCAACTGTCCCATGCAAATATCGAAGAATCCACTTCACCGCAAACCAATGCTTTTTACGTAGATTATGCATGTATCGACTAACCATACTCACAACTTGAGATATATCAGGCCTTGTGCACACCATAACATACATAAGACTACCCACAACATTAGCAGATGGAACATAAAACGTGTAATCGAGCTCCTCTTGAGATGTAGGACATGAAAAAGAGCTTAATATGAAATGAGGAGCTAGATGAGTAGAAATTGGTTTGGTTTTGTCATTTATGCCAAACCTTTCTAAATCTTTCTTCAAATAAGACTTTTGAGTCAACCATATGCTTCCATTCTTTGTGTCTCTACGAATCTCCATTCCAAGTATTCTCTGTGCATCATCCAAGTCTTTCATCTTGAACTCAAAAGCTGACTGCTTCTTTAATCTTTCAATCTCACCTCCATTCTTCGAAGCCATAAGCATATAGTTGACATAGAGTAACAGATAGATGAAAGCTTCATCTTATAATCTTTTAAAGTAAACACAATGATCATGTTCACTTCTGGTGAATTTCTGCCCTTGTATGAATTGATCAAAACAACATCCAGTTGGAGCTTGAGGTAAATTCAATAAGAGGACAATTTTAATTTTCTTTGTGTGTTTTAATTTATTTTTCTGTTTGTGTGCTTTAGTTTGTTACCCCGGTGAAGTGGTGGATAACGGTACTCCATGACAATCAAGTCGGTTACTTCAGTTTCCTATAATAACTGATATTATGAGGCAAATGTATGGACAGAAACGAGATTCTAGCAAAGCTTCACAATCGATTCCCTTCACTTCCTCAGAATGCCCTCCTTACAATCTATAAAGCTCGGTCCGAACGCATGCGATTGCTCATGAGGAATAACATACCTGCTGACATCCGTTGGTTAATCGAGGCTAAAGTATGATTGGCAGGTGAGTTACCTCCAAAATTTATTGCATACATGCCTGGTTTTGATAAAGGAAATTATGCAAGAAAACGAAGAGCTCGAAGAATTTCTGTTGCTTGTCATAAATGTGCCAGAATGAGGTGTAATAAAAACCTATGTTCTTTAGGAATAATGTCTGATAACAGGGAAGATAAGATTCCATTCATTATGAATGGCTTGAATAAGGAGTCATTGGATGATATCATTCTGTCTCTTGAAATGCATCCCAGTGGATATGTGCAAGGAGCGATTCTCCAGTTATGGCCATTATTTCAGAAAGAGCATGCACAATATAGTCTCGGGAATCTGACTATAAACGACCTTGTTTGCCAGTTTATAAGAAAACTGGATGGGAGCCCTATCTTCTACCCATAGAGGGTGGTCAAGCCGTTTCTGGACGTAAAACCAGAGGAAGATGTGAGCCACAGTCGTAACTACCTGTAAATATCATTTACTTCACTGTTATTTTATTTCATGGTTATTTTATCTTTTTTCATTATTGTCTTTAATAATTTTATTTTATCATTGTTTCTTTTTCTTTTTACTGTTTCCTTTTTGACTCGCGATCCATGTGCTTTACTAGTTATTTGACACTGACATGCCACCTCATACACAGTTGTGACCCACTGTCACTAAGATTCTTAACTATGACTTTTTGTTAAGCACTCACAAATTGTTTTTGAGAAATATTCCACTGGCAACTACTCCCAATAGACAATTCAAGAACATTGGTGTGCTTTTTGGATTTAACTATGGCAAACTTAAAAAGTTCATTAAGGCAGCCATAGATCTTGGTCGAAGCATAGCAGAGAGAAAATTACACTTGATGTATGGAGGAGGTAACCGAGGGTTATCAAAATTGGTCTCAGAAGCTGCTTTTGTCAGAGAAAGCCAAGTGTTAGGCATCATCCCAAGAGCCCTAAAACCTTTGGGTAGTTTGTCTAACCCACTGACTGGAGAAGAGTTAGTCATCTCCGGTATGTAAAAAAGAACAACAGAAATGCTTAATCATACTGATGCTTTTATTTTCTTTCCAAGAGATCTTGCAACACTAGAGGCACTTATCGCCCTAGCATCTTGGACCCATCTGTGCATTCACCAGAAACTCATCGGTTTGTTAAATGTCAATAATTTTTATGATTACTTTATCGCATTTCTTAACCATGCATTAAAAAACTATTTCATTCCTTCCACAGCGAAAAAGTTTTTTATTTGTGCTCACACTGCTAATGAGCTACTTGATCAATTACAAACTTATAAATCGGAGCCAGACCCTGGACCTTTGTGTTGGAACGTCCAAATAATGACGGTAACAGTAGCCGCAGTAAGAAGTACAATTAGATTTAACTTTTCGCCTGTAAATATTTTCTTCTGTGTTGCACCACCCAGGTGATGTTTTCTAAACTCTACTTCTTTCCTTTAAAATATTGAGGACAATGTTTCGTTCTGGTTGGGGGGAGGGAATAGTCGACCATTGTGGAATCTTGGTTAAGTTTTTACTAATTTTTTATTGTAGAAACTAACTGTTGCTAAGTTTTTGTGTTGAAAATGAATGAATATGGAGTGTAGTTACTCTAAAAACGCATCTTCTTCATTAAAAAAATAAAATTTGAAGATATTTTCTTTTTCTTTATTAATTTTTTTACAATCATTTTTCTTCTTCTTCCTAATTTCTCCTTTATAAATCTACACTTTCAAATTTTTGAGTCAATGATGACTGAATATGGAGTGTAGTGCCTCTAGAAACGTATCTTCTTAGTTAAAAAAAAATATTTTTTTCATCATTTTAAGTGTAACTTTTCTAATTAGTTTTTTTGCATCATTTTCACATTTATGCATGCATATTTTCCTTTCATGTTTAGAATAGGTTTGGGGGGTAGAATGTTGTTTATAAAAAAAAAATTGTGTGATTTGTTTTAACGTTGGATGACATGATGAATTTCAAATTTTAGTATTTGTATTATCTTTGGTCTTAAGTGATGTTACGCTATGTTTTCTACTCGACATGTTGATGTCGGAGACAAATATGAGTTGCTTGAAGGAATGAACATGTCATAATAAGTACCAAGTGAGTTTTTTTAGCCTATTATTTTTCTTGGAGAATAACTTGTTTGCCCATTCTCTATACAGCTTAGCAGTTTATTATTTTATACACGATCTCTAGATTTCTTTTAAGTTAACCCTAAAAAAAAAAGGAAAAATGTGTGTTGCTACATTTGGAGGCCTATCTAACTAGTAGATATGGAAGATTATTTAGAGCCCTAAAAGACGATGGAAATGCCATCTTTGATCCGTTTGAGCCTTTCTAGCCATCCCTTTTGTGAAATATCCATAGTTAACCCTTTTGAGCCTTTAAAAAAAAAGTATTTTCTTTGTCAAATTTATCATCTTGACCCACTCCGATTTGGAGTATTACCCGATATCTTACAAATTCCATCACTGATTTGCCAAACAAAAGCAAAAACAAATAAAATTGTTGTTAAAAAATAACAATAATAGGCGAAATCCACCTTGCAACTTCCAAAAAAATAAATAATAATAATAATAATAATAAAATAAAAAATCTCTACATTTTTCTCAAACATACACTTTGTTTTCCTTATTTCCCTTCCTTTGTTAGCCATGTCCCTAACCTACGTTACGTCCTAATAAAAGTCTTTCTTGATTTTAGGAAACTATAGTATGAAGTAGAAGCTAGTTATATGGGCTAAAAAGATGTAGTGGTGCATAATAAAAAAATAAAAAAAAGATAAATAAATTGGGTTGACTAGCATTTTTGTTTGACTTGAGATCGTATTATTTCTAAACTGATGGCATATTTTTTTCAACTTGGTGAGAGCATGTGATATCATTTCTTTATTATTTTCTCTTAATTACCATTTATTGGAGTGACTATTTTTATTGGGTTTAATTCCTTTGTGAGAGTGTCACTATTTCCAGTGAGATTTTGGGGTTTAACATGTCATTCTTGCAAGTAGCTGTGACAAAGTCTGCTGGGCTGATTCATATGGATGATTGATGTAGGTGTGATGTTTATTTAGACTAGAGATAATGCTTATACTTTTATTTAATTACTATCATTAGTCGATTGAATAAACATGATTGTTTAAAAAAAATCATTTTGGATTTGAATTTTCTTTTCGCTTTATTTGCTAGAGACTAGCAATAAGCTGGTTGGAAGTGTGTTGAGTGTTAGAAAATGTATATTTATAAAGGAGAAAATCGTCATTTTACACTTCAAGTTTTACTAACATCCTTACTTTTATATATTTAAACTTCTTGTTATTTAATTGTGTGTGTTGTATTATAATTAAGTATTTTATGTATTTTAGGGGCATCATAATCATTTCACAATAAACGAGAGATCAGACGGCAAAACGAACATCACTTTTGAACTCAGGACGGTAAAAAACCTTAGGAGGAGCATAAAAGGAAAAATGACACTGTTCACATGTACGGTACTATTCATATATACAATACTGTTTATGTTACTGTTCACGACACTGTTCACATAGACGGATCGATGACGGGGCATTAACCGATGATGTGGCATTGACTGATGAGGTGTCACGAACCTGTTGAACTAAAATTCTTATGCACTGTTGATTGGTGACGTGGCAGCATGTTAGTAGACCAAAAATTACGGGTACAGTACATGCATATACATAGGATTATTTTCAATCAAACCGCGTTACTGTTCAAGCCAAGTCAAATCATGTCACTATTCAAACCGCGTGGTCAAACCGCGTACTGTTGACTGATGACGTGGCGCAATCCTGAGCATCCAAATTGGTTTTAATCCGATGGCCACGATTTACTCAATGTATCTATAAAAAGGGGGCCTCCCCCTAATTTGATATCTCTAAATCTATTTTTGGACTCTATTTTCTATAATTCTTTCTCCATCTTGTATTTTCTACGTATTTTAATAAATTACCATTTTGCCCCAAGTTCAATTATGAGTAGCTAATTTTCTTTCAAGCTTGGGTTGAAGGTGAAGTCTCAACATGTGTCATGGGCTTTATTTGGTAAATTTATTTTCTCTTCCCCTCTAATTATTGTGGATATTTTGACTTTTCGTCGACAAATAATAATAATTTTGTCTAGATACCGCACTGGTTTCACCAGCTCCTTGTACAAGGTTATTATTATTTGGCACGATAAGCCCTTAGCACCATATTGATTAGAGCGTGGTTTATGAGGTCTGGAAACCCCCCTCATGATTTAATTGGCATTAATAAGGAATATTTAGCCCATAGTGCATGTTGACACAGATCCAAATACCCAAGTACGTCATTTCAATAGATTTCTCTTCAATTTATTCTCGCCATTTCAATTCTAATTTTAGGATAATCTAAGTCACTTTCATCATAAATCCAACCACCCATTTAGAAAAATTAATTCTACACACAATTAAAATCCACCTCCTCGTGGGATCGACACTCGTCACCATTGATCTATTATACAATAGATTCGTGCACTTGCAAGTTCAATAAAATTTGCAAGTGGTACAAGTTCCCATGTCTTATTCTAGTGTAGAGCTTCAATTTCTTTCTGTAATAATGTCATCCACAAAGCAACATCTGAGTTGTTTAAAGTTTCATGGAAAGTTGATGGCTCTCCATCCTCTATTAGATGACAGTATACAACATTGATCTCCATAACATACTCTGAGTGCCACACTAGTGATCGTCTCTCACGAGTTGACCGTCAAACTTCCGGGGCTTCGGACTCATCTGGTTCTTATTTTTCATGTTCTGGTGTTGCTTTAGAAGAATCGAAATCTTCTGGATTATTTCTACATATACTGGCACAATCTCTGACTTTTGTTTTATAGTGCTATCATTCCCAGCTCTCCTTTCCAATTGATCTTCAACAAAGATAACATCTTTTCTGATAACGATCTTGTGAGCAGTGGGGTCCCACAGATAATACCCCTTTACTCCATCAACATACTCCAAGAAGATACACCTCCTATATTTTGAATCAAGTTTTGTTCTCTCTTGGGCATTGTACATCACGTACATAGGACATCCAAATGTATATAAGTGAGAGTAATTAGTTGGCTTTCCTGTCCATATCTCCATCGGTGTCTTTAACTCAATTGTTGTGTATTGCGATCAATTGACTATATAACAGGCAGTTTTGACTGTTTTCGCCCAGAATGAGTTAGGTAGATCAACAGTCCTCAATATATCTCTTATTCTTTCTGTAAAAGTCATGTTCATATGCTCTGCCACTCCATTTTGTTGAGGAGTGTATGCCACTGTAAACTGTCTATGGATACCTTCTTTCTTACACTATGCAAGAAACTCGTCATTTGTATACTCTCCACAATTATCTATCCTCAAGCACTTGATCTTCTTTTTTGGGATTTAAGTTCCAACAGCGCTTTGTATTGTTTGAACACTGGAAACACATTTGACTTTTTCTTGATTGGATACGCCCAATATCTCATGGAATAATCATCAATAAAAGTCACCAAGTACTTTGTACCTCTCATGGACATGTCTGGTGATTCCCAAACATAAGACTAAACCAAGTACATAATGCATTTACTTCTAGCATCATATCTGCTGAATTTTAATTTATGTTACTTACTTGTAACACAATACTCACAAAACAGTAAGTTCACCAATTTAAACCCCGGAAGTAATTTTTGCTCAGAGAGAATTTTCAAATCTTGTTCTAACATGTGGCCGAGTTTGAGATGCCACATCATCATTGATTCTTCTCCATTTGACGTGACACATGTATAAGCTTCTTGTAGTATAATAACTCTATGAAATGAGAGTTATCATGACACTTTTATACTTAAATCACGATTACTTAAAGAGTAAATGACATGTTTTTATTGTATTTTTGTAATGTTTTGCATAAACTTTCATTTTAGTTTACTTTTAATAAGTTTTGTTTGATTTATAATAAATTGTATACTTAGATCATATGCATCATTGTAGGTGACCGAAAGCTTAAATTTCAAGGAAGGAATGTGGTAGAAATGGGCTTGTAAAGATGAGGAAAGAACTTAGTTAGAGACAAATTGAAACAAGTCTAGAACAGTGTATATGTTGAAGCCAATGTTGTAGCATTGTTGCTGTAGCATCCTTGTTGTAGCAATCTTGGAGCAATGACAGAGAAGATTTAGCGCGAGATACTTTGAAGATTGTGATCTAGAGTTTCCTAAAATGGAATATGCGCGCCCTAGACCTCCCGTTGCCCTAATTCTAAGATATAAAAGGAGAACAAACACAAAAGAAAAAAAGGGAGCCATCATTAGAGAAAAAAATAGAAAAACAAAATAAGAGAAAACAAAGATCAAGAGAAAGAATTGGGAGCTGCAATTAAGGAATCCGAGAAGAATATCAAGCAGATCTCGCTCTTATTTCTTGTTCTCTTGTTTCTATCTTGTTATAATGAATTGTTTGATGGCTGAAACTATTTTGCTTTATGTTTTATTGCAAATTATGAACCAAAATTACTTGTGGTTGAGTGATAAACAATTTTGATGGTTAATTGACTAACATTTTGTGTTGCTGCATGTTTGCTATAGCACGTTGTTTTGATAATACTTATTTCAATTCACTATTTCGGCTGATCACTCATTCAGTAATATTACCTAAGAAAGAGCCACAAAAAGGCCTGTCTTAGTGGAACATATCAAAGTAATATTTGGTTTTAGATTGAGTTTTCTAAGTTGGATTTAACTTGATTCAAAAAATGTCATGCTTAGTCTAAAATTAGTGATGAACTAGACATAGGGATTCACTTATAGGGTAATTAGAATCTAAAATGTGTAATGGTATATCTTATGAAGTTGCCTTTAAGTATAAGACATCCAACATGCGACAACTAATGATACATAGAGATTCTACCCACTACTATAGCAGAAGTTGTAGTAACCAATCCTAAAATTAGAGAAATAGTCGAAACCATTAAGTAAGTTTAAACACTCAATTACTTCATTCCCCTTAGTTACATCCTTGTATTTGCTGCGATATTTTACTTTATTGCATTTCTCTTATTGTAGTTTATTTTGATTATTTCATTAGTTTAATAATTTGTTCAATTGTAATTTAGAATTAAAATTGCACTAATAAAATTATTGTAGCAATTCCCATAAGAACAATCCATGTGGAGACGATTTTGAATACTTATCATTATATTACTTGTTGTATACATTTGTGCATTGACACCACTAGCTTTAGAAAGCGTGCAACATAATGTTTTCCCTTTAAGCATGAACAGATTAGCACTGATCTTTTCCGCCTTCATCAATACAAGCACACCTCTAGCAATCTTCATGATCTCATTTTCAACATGAGTTTTGCATCCATGACTATCTATTTGTCCCAAAGACAATAGATTTTTCTTCAAGCCTTTAACACGTCGTACCTCCTCAATTATGCGAATTGTTCCATCAAACATTTTTATTTTGACAATCCTAATACCAACGATCTCCAAGGCATGATCATCACCCATGTATGCAAATCCTCCTAAAATAGGTTCATATGTGTGGAACCATTCTCTTCGAGAGGTCATGTGCTAGGTAGCTCTTGAGTCTATCAACCAAACGTTAGGTAGTCGTTTTCTACCTTCTGAACAATTGTTGCCTCGCTATAGAGAATTTCACCATCATCCGAGATATTAGCTACACACCCTTGAGTATTTGATGACTCAGGATCTTTACCCTCTCTTCTCTTCTGATTATTCCAACACTCTTTCTTGACATGCCCTTACTTGACACAATTATAGCATTTGATGACTCAGGATCTTTACCCTCTCTTCTCTTCTAATTATTCCAACACTCTTTCTTGACGTACCCTATCTTACCACAATTGTAGTATTTGATATTCTTCTTATTTCTCTATTTTGATCTACCATGATTGTGACTCCCACTGAGACCACGTTCCGTTGATCTCCCTCTCGTTACTGACACGACTCAAAAGTGTATTACTCTAAAGTATAAGAGTGTCTACTTATAATATAACCCGGTGAGACCAGGGTCGAACCACAGGGAGTTTTAAATCTAGTAAAACTAAGAAAATTAATTGTGGGGAAAAGAAATTATTTGAAATCAATTTAAAAATAAGCTAAGGCTTAGGATCCACTCTTTGTATTTAAACTATAATTTTAATACTCTCTCATTTATATTTTGCCTCACTTTTACCAATTAATTATTATATCATCTAATTCTATGTGTATGGATAAATATAGAATAAAGTACCTAATGTGCCACATTATATTAATGTGTCGACATTATGTCAAAATACCATAAAATCGAGTGAGATTTATAAATTAATATGATATAAAACTAATTAGAAAAGAATTAAATAAACTTAAAAACTCATTTGAGAAAATAATAATAATTAATAGTTTGAAACATTGAGCTTCACCCTTCATCTCAGCTTAATAAAATTAGCTACTCATATTGAAAGAAAACACAATACTCTTTTTATTTGATAAAATTTTTGAAATATATTACAAAGAAAATTGATACAAATGGAAACAAGAAAAGAAAAGAAAAGAAACAAAGAAAGAAAGAAATTCGTCAGCTGCACTCTATTCTCTCTCGGCTTAAGCTCTCAAAATAGCTCTCCCCCTTCAACTTCCCAATACTCCAACTTTTATAGGCAACAATTGCCTCATCTTCATTCTTTTGATTCTTATTTAATTTATTATTATTTTATTATTTATAATTTAAATAAATGTTGAGAAGTGTGATGACTAGGGGTGGGCAAGGTTCGGTTCGGATCGAAATTAAGTAGAACTGATTTAAATTGGTTATTTTATAAAAAGAACCGAATAAGAACCGAACTCAATAAGAATTGAATTCAAACAGTTCTTTTCGGGTCGATTCGGTTCGGTTCGGTTTTTTTGGTTCTGGGCCTATTGGGCTTATTTTAAATTTTTAAATTTTTAGCCCATTGGGCCTCATGAATGTAATAATTTTTTTTCAACAATTAGTTCATCCTTATTTCATTAAAAATATTAACAATAAATACAAAGTATTCAAAACACATTTTATCATTAATATCTTACTAACTATTAATAAGATACTCCCAAAATATGAAATATTAAAATTTCAAAATACATAACCAAACTCCAATACTCCATCTATATAAACATAATCATAATGTTATAAAGACAAATAAAAATAACAACAATTACAACTTACAACACAAAATAAAAAGAAAATTTAGAAACAAACGCCAAGAACATTCTCTCATCTTCACCCAAAAAAAAAATTATAAACAAACGCCAACAACATTCTCCCATCTTCATCAATATCAACATCAACTTTAGGCATTTTCCAACTCAATATTTGGATCTATAAAAAATTTTTTAACAATAAATAATTGAATAAAAAATCTATATAAATAAGATGCTAGTTTAAAAAAAATAAAGAAAACTTACTGGTAAGCAACATCAATTAAGTGTCATTTACTCCTCAGCTACTTGTTGTTGTTCTTGAGATTGCATTGGCCTAAAAAATTCTTCAAGAAATTGAAACAATTATATTAAAATAATTAATTCTAATATACAAAATGTTATAAGTGAAATAGAAAAAAATAACATAATAAATTACAACATTACTTGTTTCAACTAATTCATAGAATTCAGCTTCTTCCTGACTTGGTTGTATAGTACGCTCTTCTAATAGAGTTGAGCGAAGCCAATTTTGAGTGCATATTAATGACTCGACTATTTTATGAGTTAAAGAACTCCTAAAAGGATCAAGAATGCGCCCTCCTGTCCTAAATGCTGATTCAGAAGCCACAGTAGACACCGGAATTGCCAAAACATCTTTGGCAATTTTAGATAAAATCGGATACCGAGGCCCATTCAATTTCCACCAAGTCAAAATATCAAACTGGGGATTACTAGCACTCTCACAAGTCTTTGACAAGTACTTTTCAACATCATTTTTTCCACTAATGTCATCATTTGAACTTTCTTTCATCTTTTTAAATTGTGTAAAAGGATCAAATGACTCAATACTACTACTAGCACCATCATGAATAGCCCTACATCTCTCACCTCTATTTAGATGACTCTCACCACCATAGCTTTCAAGAAGCTTCAACAACAACTCTTTAATATTAGCTCTCAATTCATCAACCTTTCTAATATCATACAAGCTACTAAAACACCATATAACAAAGTCAAGTTTGCAGCGAGGATCAAGCACATTTGCCACAATCAATAACATGT
Organism: Citrus medica; assembly: GCA_002013955.2. NCBI lineage: Eukaryota > Viridiplantae > Streptophyta > Magnoliopsida > Sapindales > Rutaceae > Citrus > Citrus medica. Next base: position 262,288 of record MKYO02014454.1, read on the forward strand.
TAACCTTTTCAAAAAAATGACCCCAATACTTGACAAATTTTTCCTCCATCTTGTAACCCATTTGATTTAAAAAAAAATCATTAGAATCAACAAGTGACTTCAAATGAATATAAACTTTCCACATTTCATTCAAGAAATTATTGGAAGTGACTATTAAAGAGTTGCTGAATTTTAAAGTCACATGATAAAAAACCGAAAGACACTTGGCTAACCTCTTTGCATTTTCCCAATCCTTATCAATCGGTGGCCCCACCCTCCTTTTTTCACTCTCATCCTCATCAAACCAGTTTGTATAATGGCCATCATCTTCCTTTAGCCTCTCAAATGCTTTCTCAAATGCTACCGTTTTTTCTAACATTAAATATGTTGAATTCCACCGAGTCGGCATGTCTAACACCATAAGCCCTCCACGTGAGATTTTCTCCCTATCAACACATGTTTTGAACTTTTGTAATCTTGCCGGAGATGATCTAACATATTTCACTGCATTTCGGATACTAGTTATTGATTGACTCACTTGTGACAACCCATCTTGCACAATTAAGTTGATTATATACGCCGAACACCTCACATGCATATATAAACCATTCAAAACCATCAAATTTCCACTCCAATTTGCCAACTTCTTCTTCACATAAGCTATTGCAAGTGTATTAGCACTTGCATCATCCACTGTAATTGTGAACAACTTCTCAATCCCCCAATCAATCAAATAATTTTCAATTAAATTCCCAATGCCATCTCCTTTGTGATTAGAAATAGGTGTGAAAGTGAGAATCCTCTTGTGCAAAACCCACTCTTCATCAATAAAGTGAGCCGTAACTTGAAGTCCTTATGTTGATGGTAATGCATACTCTCTGTTTATTTGCACTCAAATTACTTTTCAACAGCCCCTTTTCATTTTGATACAATTCAAGAATATCCCTTGTAATTGTTCTTCGAGATGGTACCTCAAATTTCGAACAACAAGTTTCCATGAACTCCAAAAACCCTTCAGCCTCTACAAATCTAAAAGGTAACTCATCTTTAATTATCATTTTTACAAGTGCCATTCTACAAGCCTCTCTATTAAATCCTATGTGTATAACCTTAGCAGTACCATCATCTTTACCTTTACCCTTTTTACAAACTAATGTATGTTGTTTTGCATCATTTGCAGCCTTCATTTTTTTGCGCACTTTATATCTATCCAAATGAGTCGACAAACCACTTGTTCCAGAATTACTATGGGCTGTATAACTTTTTCCGCAATAATGACACTTAGCTTTAAGTCCTCTAGGTAGCTTCAAAAAATGCTTCCACACAAATGATCTCAACTCAATTTTTCTTTTTTTACTACCACTGACCTCTTCTTCACTACTAACTTGTTGCACTTCATCACTAATTTGTACTTCACCAACATTGTCAATCATTCTATAAAATTAGAACAATTATAATGTCAAAATAAAATCTAAATAAGTAAATATAGCCACTATCCAACTTACAATCAGTAGCCATATTATAAACATAATCAGCAATTATATATTGTAAATCATGCAATTTATATCTACACAGTAATAGACATTAAAACAACCAGAGGAAAATGAAATTAAAAAATTAAAACAAAGTTGCTGGACATTTGTTTTTATTTGGTTGCTGCCTTTGCTTGATACAACACAAGAGCAACTAGACCAGGAGCTAGGGTCCACCAAAGATTCATTTACATTGTCAACTTTTCAAAAGCAAAATTGTCAACAGACATTTAGCAACCATGTCAAAATAAAATCAATCGGTAGCCACTAAGCCAACACTTAGAAAATTGAAGAAAATAGCATGCATATATATCCTATGTTCTCAGTTCTCACTCACACACCAACTAATTGTAGAAAATTAAAGAAACAAGGCTTGACATACCTACTAGAGTACGGTGGCTACTGGCTAGCGAGCAAAGCAGAAACTGTCGAGCGATGGCTGGTGAAAGGAGAAGAAGCTGTCGCGCAGTGGCTGGCGAGTAGAGAAGAAACTGTCGCACGGTGGCTGGCGAGCAGAGCAAAAGCTGTCGCGTGGTGGCCTCAGACCTGTGAGTTGAAGCTGTCTCACAGTGAAAAGAAGCTGCAGCTTTCACGCGGTGAGAAGAAGGTGTTGCGCGGTGAGAAGAAGGTGTTACACGGTGACACTATTGCCGGTGAGCAGCGTCGGCCGTGATTGCAGTGGATTGGGGTGGGTGATTTGGATTTGGTTTCGATTTTGAATATTTGATTTTAGCTTTAGGGTTTATTTTGGGGGAAATAAAGATTTACGAAATTGTAACACTAACATATATATACTCCTGATTGTGTGTATGCAAGTTTATGTTAGTTATCTTACAAAATCAGTTAAAAATTAACACATGTTTGATTTGAATAAAATCTAAAAATAATTCGATTTTTCGGTTCAACTAAGTGAACCGAATACCGAACCGACATTTCAGTTTTTTTTTATAAAGGGTATATTTCGGTTTTATTTTAAAATAAAAACAGAACCGAATTACGAAAAACCGTCGGTTCAGTTCGCTTTTTTTTAAGACCACGGTTTTTTTGCCCACCCCTAGTGATGGCTAGGAGGCGTGATGGCCTCCTAACCATCACAGGCAACCAATGTTTTGGTTGCCTTTTACTCTTTTGTCTTTTTGTTCTTTTTTATTTTTTTATTTTTTATTATTAGATCTCCACAATTGTGTTCCAGTAGTTCTTCTTTGTTCCCGCTTTCAATTCCAATTCTATCTTTATGCCTGAAAAATATTTACAAGATAAAAATTAACAAATTACGAATTAATTTAACATAAAATATATTTAGGGAGTATTAAAATAATTTAGAAATAATGAACGCATTAATCGACACAATAAGTGAAAAACTAATAATTTTATCTTTATTAAATGTATACTTTTTAGTGTCAATCACACCCCCAACCAGCTTATTGCTAGGCCCTAGTAATTTAAGCGATAAAAATTTAGAGAAATTTCAAAACCAAATTGAATTTTTTTTAAGAAAAATTGTGTTTACTTCCTTCATCAGAATAATGACAATAATCAAATAAAAGTACAAGCATTATCATCAGAACTGACATTTCGGTTTTTTTATAAATGGTATTTTCGGTTTTATTTTAAAATAAAAACCGAACCGAATTAGGAAAAACCGTCGGTTCGGTTCGCTTTTTTTTAAGACCACGGTTTTTTTGCCCACCCCTAGTGATGGCTAGGAGGCGTGATGGCCTCCTGACCATCACAGGCAACCAATATTTTGGTTGCCTTTTACTCTTTTGTCTTTTTGTTCTTTTTTTATTTTTTTATTTTTTTATTATTAGATCTCCTCAATTGTGTTCCAGTAGTTCTTCTTTGTTCCAGCTTTCAATTTCAATTCCATCTTTATTCCTGAAAAATATTTACAAGATAAAAATTAACAAATTACGAATTAATTTAACATAAAATATATTTAGGGAGTATTAAAATAATTTAGAAATAATGAACGCATTAATCGACACAATAAGTGAAAAACTAATAATTTTATCTTTATTAAATGTATACTTTTTAGTGTCAATCACACCCCCAACCAGCTTTTTGCTAGGCCTTAGCAATTTAAGCAATAAAAATTTAGAGAAATTTCAAAACCAAATTGAAAATTTTTTTTTTTTGAAAAATTGTGTTTACTTCCTTCATTAGAATAATGACAATAATCAAATAAAAATATAAGCATTATCATCAGCCTAAAAAAAATCACACTCACTCAAAACAGTTCAGTAAAATTCTGTAAAATGATCAATCATCAGAGCTACATTAATCAAGCCACTTTTAAGAAGGATACATCAAATCCCAAAATCTCACGATTAAGAGTAACTCTCTCAAAAGAAGATATATCCCAAATTAATTTGTCACTCTAAAAAAAATGTTAAATTTGAGAGAATAATAAAATAATATCACACGCTCTCACCAAGATGAAAAAATATGCCCACAGCTTAGAAATAAAATGATCTCAAATCCAATGAATTACTAGCAAAATTTATTTTTATTTTTATTTTTATACATCACCACATCTTTTAGTCCATATTACCAGCTTTTACTTCAGACTATAGTTCTCAAAAATCGAGAAGGACTTTTATTAGGACGTAACGTAGGCTAGGGTTATGGCTAACAAAAAAAAGTAATAGGGAAAACAAAAATATATGTTTGAAAAATAGGGGACTTTTTGGAGATTATATGGTGCTTTTTTTTCTTTTTCTTGGATTTTTTTCTTTTTTTATTAATTGATATATACATATCATCTTTCTTTTTTTTCTTTTTTTTATAGCACCATTATTAGGAATACATAATCATCCCAATTTTTAAACATAATTGGGTGATGAAAAACATAAACATAAGGTGATACTCCTCATTGGAGTAGGAAAATATGAAAGGTTTCCAACGAAAAGGTTTTTTTTTTTTTTAAAGGCTCAAAGGGGTTAACTATGGATTCTTTATAATAAGGTTGGCTAGAAAGGCTCAAACGAATCAAAGATGACCTTCTGTCATCTTTTAGGGTTCTATATAATCTTTCATATCCACTAGTTCAATGGATTTTTAGATACGGCTACACAAACTTTTTTTTTAAATATTGAGATCTTGTACAATAAATTGTGAAGCTGTATAGGCAAATAAGATTACTCTCCAAGGATAATAGGCTCAAAAACTCGCTTGATCTTTTCATAACATTTACATTCCTCCAAATGGCTCAATCAATTTCACTCATCCAATTTCTCAATTTGCGTTTCAACATGCAAAAGGAAAAATATAGTGTAACATAACTCAAGGCCACAGATAATATGAATACCAAAATTTAAAAATCATCATGTTATTAAATGTTAAAAGATCACACCGAAAAGAAAACTCTTTTTTTTTTAATGAAAACACAAAAAGAAATTGGGACTGATTGCATAAACTTAAGGGAGATGATTAAGAGAAAAAAAGAAAAAGACCGAAAACAAAAAAGTTAGAATTTTTTTTTAAAGAAAACATAAAAATTAAGAAGATGCGTTTCTAGAGACACTACATTCTATATTCTACCATCTTCGACTCAAATTTTTATCCAAAGTTAGTGTTTACAACAAAAATTAGTAAAAACATCACTAGGACTGAGACATTCCACAATTATCAACTATTCCCTCCCCCCAATCTGAAGGAGACATTGTCCTCAATGTCTAAAGAAATGAGTAGAGTTTAGAAGATATCCCCTGGCCACTGCTAGAAATATTTACAGACGGAGAGTTAAATCTAATTTACACTTTTTACGAGAGCTATTGTCATCATCATTAGTTGTCCAATCCAACGCCAAAGTCATGGGATTTGGCTCTGGTTTGTAAGCTTGTAAAATATCAAGTAACCGATTAGCAGTAAGAGCACAAATGAAGAGTTTTTTCACTGAGGATGGAATAAAATAATTTTTTTATTGCATGATTAAGAAATGTTTTTCAGCCATCATAAACGTTATTAACATTTAACAAACCAATGGGTTTTTTATGGATATTCAAATGGGCCCAAGAAGAAAATGTAATTAGCACCTCTAAAGTTGCAAGGTCTCCTAGCAAGAAAATAAAAGCGTCAGCAGGATTCAACATTTCAGATATTCTTTCTTGCATACCTGAGACAACTAATTCTTCTCCAGTTGGTGGGTCTGGTAGACATCCTAAAGGTTTTAAGACTTTTGGAATGATGCCTAGTACTTGGCTTCCTCGAACGAAAGCAGCTTCAGAGACAAGCTTTGATAACCTTCGGTCACCTCCTCCATATACAAGATGTAGTTTCCTCTTTACTATAGCGCGACCAAGATCTACGGCTGCCTGAATGAACTCCTCATACTTTCCATAGTGAAATCCAAAAAGTACACAAATGTTTTTTAAGTTAACTGCTTGAAGTTGCTGCTATTAGAACAATTCTAAAAAGAAACAATTTGTGAGTGCTTGAAAAGAAGTTCCTATTTAAGGATCTTGGTGACGGACATAATGATATACATCTGTAAATGGGGTGGTGTGTTTGTCAAATGACCCGTGAAGCAAAAGATAAAATAACAGTAAAATAAAAGGATATTTACTGGTAGTTGTGATTGTGGCTTATATCTTCCTCTGGTTTTATGTCCAGTAACGGCTTGAACGCCCTCTATGGGTCGAGGATAGGCTTCCTATCCAGTTTTCTTATAAACTGACAAACTGGGTCTTTTAGAGTCAGATTCCCAAGACTAAACTGTGCACTTTCCTTTTGGAACAACTTCCACAAATTTTGAATTTCACGTTGAACATATCCGCTCGGATGCGTCTCAAGAGATCGTAAGATATCATCCAACGATTCTTTACTCATGCCATCCTTAATGAATTTGATTTTATCTTCACGATTTACAGAAACCATTCCTAAAGCTTTACAACGTGGATTTTTGCAAGTAAGTCTTACACAGTAAGAACATTCAGAGCCAAGTCGCTTAGCTCTTCTTTTCTTAGCAAATGTACTTTTACCAAAACCAGGCATGTAGGAAATGAATGGATCATAAAACTCACCTGCCAATCGGACCTTTGCTTCAATTAACCAGCGAATGTCAATAGGAATCCCATTGATCATTAACAAACGCAGTCGTTCACAACGAGCTTTGTAAATCTTCTTAAGAGCATTTTGAGGGAGAGAGGAAAATGTTAATGCAAATTTTGTTGTATTTCTTCCATGCTTGACATTGAGGTTTCAGTTATTGTGGGAAACTGAGAATACTGACTTAAACAGTCACGAAGTACCGTTATCCGCCATTTATACGGGAGAGTGAATCAAAACAAAACGAATCAAATATGAAAAATCAAATCAAAAGTGAAAAAGAACAATGAAAACACACAAGGAATATAACTCACATTCGTCCTTTTATTGAATCCAGTTCCAATTGCAGATTATAAATACCATCCTCTATTTCCTTTAGTTGTCTTTCTAGATCTTTCATGTGAGATACTAACGCTGGTGGTTGCAGATCCCAAATGGGATGTAATTTAAAAAATCGGAGTAATTTCCTCAAGTGAAATTTTACATGAAAAAGTGTTTTAAGATGATCGAAACGAAAATTTTTCATAGAGGTACTCATGACAAGTATAAAAATTTGGTGAGCTAAATCACAATTGTCAAACAACACATAATTAAAACAATGCAATGCACTCCATTCAAGACATAGGGAAAAGGAAAAAGAAAAAAAAATTAACTAATTCAAACGATAAAGTAACAGTAAATCAAATTCACAAAACATTAAAATGAAAAGGCTTAATCAAAATTTTGGTGGGTCACTCAAATGGATTTCGGTATCTGCTTCATGTGGTTGGTACTCCAGATATGGTTTCAATCCTTGGCCATTAACTTTAAATGTGACACCATCCTTTGGATTCTTAATTTCTACGGCTCCATATGGATAGACATATTTTACAATAAATGGACCATTGCACTTTGACTTTAACTTCCCTGGAAATAAATGAAGATGAGAATTATAAAGCAACACTTTTTGACCAATTTCAAATGTTTTACGAAAAATTCTTTTGTCATGAAAATTTGGTTCTTACCTTAATAATTCTAGAATTCTCATATGCATCATTCCTTAATTCCTCAAGTTCATTTATTTGCAATTTACGCGCATTGCCAGCATCATCAAGATTTGAATTAAAAGCTTTAATGACCCAACATGATTTATGTTCAAGTTCTACTGATAAGTCGCAAGATTTTCCATAAACAAGCCGATAGGGTGACATTCCTAAAGATGTTTTAAAAGCAGTACGATATGTCCAAAGTGCATTAATTAGTTGAAGAGACCAATCTTTACGGTTTGGATTAACTGTCTTTTCTAAAAAAAATTTTTATCTCCCTATTTGCTAATTCAACTTGACCACTTGTCTGAGGGTGATAAGGGTAGCAACCTTATGTGTAATTCCATATTTCTTCATTAAAGAGTCAAATGACTTATTACAAAAATGCTTACCTCCATCACTGATAATGGCTCGAGGTATTCCAAATCTGCTCAAAATATTTTCTTTTAAAAAGCGGATCACAATCTTGTGATCATTGTGCCGAAAAGGAATTGCCTCGATCCATTTTGAAACATAATCAACAGCAACTAAAATATATACAAATCCAAATGATGATGGAAAAGGGCCTATAAAATCAATTCCCCAACAATCAAATATTTCAATGACAAGGATGGGGTTTAAAGGCATCATGTTCCGCTTTGAAATAGACCATATCATTTGACAATTCTTGCACATTTTACAAAATGCATCTGAATCTTTAAATAATGTAGGCCAATAAAATCTACACTGTAATATTTTTACAGCTGTCTTTTTTGAAGAAAAATGGCCACCACATGCTTCAGAATGACAAAATTGAATGACCCTACTTACCTCGTCGTCTGGTATGTATCTTCGAAAAATTTGATCGGAGCAGTGCTTGAACATGTATGGTTCATCCCAGTAAAAGCTTTTTACTTCTGTTAAGAATTTCTTCTTATCTTGGGAACTCCAGTCACATGGCATTTCACATGTTGCAAGATAATTAACAATATTAGCATACCAAGGCATTTTATTTATAGAAAATAAAAATTCATCTGGGAAAGAATCATTGATGGGTGTTGTTTTAATTGAAAACTCATTTGTAAGTCTTGAAAGATGATCTGCAACAACATTTTCAGCGCCCTTTTTGTCCTTGATTGTCAAATTAAATTCTTGAAGTAGCAAAATCCATCGTATCAACCTTGGTTTGACATCCTGTTTTGACATCCTGTTTTGACATTAAATATCTCACAGCAGCATGATCAGAATAAACAACAGTAATTAAATACGAACGAAATTTATCCAATGCAAATATTACAGCAAGTAGTTCTTTCTCAGTTGTAGTGTAATTCATTTAAGCACTATTTAAAGTTCTACTTGCATAATAGATGACAAATGGTTTACCTTTTTTTTTTTTACCCAGAACAGCGCCAACGGCATAATCACTAGCATCACACATTAGCTCAAAAGGCAAAGACCAATCAGGGGGTTGCATTATTGGGGCTGATGTCAAAAGAGTAGTTATTTTTTTTAAAGCTTGTTGACAATCATTAGTCCATTCAAATTGTGTGTCTTTTATTATGAGGTTAGAAATTGGTCTAGATAAGGCATTAAAGTCTTTTATAAACCTCCTATAAAATCCTGCATGTCCTAAAAAAGAACGGATTTCTCTAATTGTCTTTGGTGAGGGTAATTTCGAAATGACTTAAACTTTGGCTTTATCAACTTCGATTCTTTTTGAAGACACAATATGGCCTAAGACAATTCCAGAAGTGGTCATGAAATGGCATTTTTTCCAATTTAAAACTAGTCCTTTTTCTTTGCACCTTTTCAAAATGTTTTCTAGATTATCAAGGCATGTATCAAAAGAGTTACCAAATACAGTTAAATAATCCATAAAAACCTCTAGATAATTTTCAACCATGTCATTAAAAATGCTTAGCATGCACCTTTGAAATGTTGCAGGAGCATTACAAAGTCCAAAGGGCATTCTCCTAAATGCAATTGTTCCAAATGGGCATGTGAATGTGGTCTTTTCCTGGTCTTCTAAGGCTATAGGGATTTGATAATAACCAGAGTAGCCATCAAGAAAGCAGTAGTAGGGATAATCCAGCTACTCTTTCAAGAATTTGGCCTAGAAATGGAAGGGGAAAATGATCTTTTCTAATGGCATCATTTAATTTTCTGTAATCAATGCACATGCGCCAACTAAATGGAATTTGTGTTGGGATTGGTTCACCTTTTTTATTTTTTACAACAGTTATTCTAGATTTCTTTAGTACTACTTGAGTTGGACTTACCCATTTACTATCAGAGATAGGGTAGATAATTCATACATTTAGTAGTTTAAGGACCTCATTCTTTACCACTTCTTTCATATGAGGGTTTAGTCTTCTTTGTGGTTGACGGATTATTTTGGAATTTTCCTCTAAGCGTATTTGGTGTGTGCAAATTAAAGGATTAATGCCTTTTATGTCTTTTAATGTCCAACCAAATGCAGTTTTATGCCTTTTTAGTACAGATAACAACTTACCTTCTTGATCATGCATGAGTTGAGAAGAAATTACCACCGGATATATCTGCTGCTCTCCAAGATAGGCATACTTCAATTTTTCTGGTAAAGGCTTTAATTCGAGCTCTGGTGCTTCCTCTTCGTTTGGTTCTTCAGGTTGCACCGTATCTTCAAAGTTCGATTGGTCATTGTTGCCTATAGGTACCTGCATAGAATCAAGTGTAGGGCATGTGTTAGCAGTATCACAATATAATTATTTACTTGATTCAAAAGAATCAGCAAAACAAATTTCAGCAGAGTTTGTAAAATTCTCATCCTGAATGTGTTCCTCAATGATTGGCTCGATGAGATCAATTTCCTCATTCTCATTATCATCATCTTCTTGGTGCTGAGGTTGTTTACACATGTTGAATACATTAAGTTCCAGTGTCATATTGCCGAAAGATAAATTCATTAATCCATTCCTGTAATTTATCAAAGCATTAGCAGTAGCTAAAAATGGTCGACCCAAAATAACAGGAATTTGTTTGCATTCATTAGCAATTGGTTCCGTTTCCAGAACAATAAAATCCACAGGATATATGAATTTATCGACCTGGACTAATACATCTTCAATTATTCCTTTTAGAACCTTAATCGATCTATCAGCAAGTAAAAGAGTGGTAGAAGTTGGTTTAAACTCACCGAGATTGAGTTGTTGGTACACTGAGTAAGGAAGCAAATTAACACTGGCACCAAAATCAAGTAAAGCATGTCCAATTTTATGATCCCTAATAGTGTAAGAAATAGTTTGACAACCAGGATCTTTGTATTTCAAAGCACTATTGGTTGAGAGAATAAAACTTACTTGTTCTGCTAGAAAAGCTCTCTTTTGCACCTTATGTTTCCTTTTCACCGTGCACAGCTCTTTCAGAAATTTAGCATAAGAAGGCACTTGTTTAATGACATCCAGCAGAGGAATGTTGACCTTAACTTGTTTAAAAACTTCATAAATTTCTGGACTGTGGTTTGATTTCTTTGGCTTGATTAGTGCTTGAGGTAATGGGGGTACATGAGGAGAGTTAGTTATTTCTTCATGGTTTAAAGGTTCGACAGACTCTTCCCTATTTTTCTGAAATTGAATCTTTACTAGTTTCATGAGGGTCCACAATGTGTTTTTCGACCACTTTACCACCACGAAGGGTTATAACCGATTTGACTTTACTCATATTTTGGTTTCCTGAATTTCCCATTTGAGGATGTTGTTGACTCTTGAGGTTTGGTTCAGGTTGAGCAGGAAACTTTCCTTTTTCATATATGGTCAGAGCAGATGTAAGTTTGGAGATAGTTTCTATCAAATTGGTTAAGGTTTGCATCGTCTGGTTATTGATCAACTCTTGTTTTTCAATAAACGAATGCAATGTGTCTTCCAGAGTTTTTCTTGGTGGTGGGACATATGGTGGGTAACTCTGGGAGTTTTGAAAATTTTGACGTGGAGGAACTGGTTGTGAAGGTTGTGCATGATTGTCATTTCTCCAATTAAAATTTAGGTGGTTTCTCCAACCAGAGTTGTAAGTTTGAGAGTATGGATTTGGATTTGGCCTTTTGAAATTGTCAACAACATGTACTTGTTCATGCAAGCTTTCTCTCAGAGCTGGCAAAGTTGGACAGTCCTGCGTAGAATGGTCAGTAGAATCGCAAACATGACATGAAATATTTTGAACAGACTTTACATGATCATTCTTTTTCGACTCTAATACTTCGAATTTTCTAGCTAATGATGCAAATTTGGCTTGAAAATCATGGTCTTCCCTAAGGTTATGCATGCCTCCACCAGATGGAGATGACTGAGGTTTACTTGATGACTCATAAGACCCAACTGTATCCCAGTATTGTGCATTTTCTGCTATATAGTCAAGATAGTCTAATGCATCTTCAGGACTTTTATTCATAAACTCACCATTACACATCATTTCAACGACTTGTGTACCTTGGGATGTTAATCCCTCGTAGAAATAAGACACTAATCTCCATGTTTCAAAACCGTGATGTGGGCAAATGTTAAATAGTTCTTTAAACCTATCTAACATTGGTAGAGAGTTTCTCCTGGTTTTTGAGTGAAAGTGGTGATTTGTCTTTTGAAAGAATTTGTTCTGTGGGGTGGGAAGAATTTTTTCAAAAATTGTGCTTGCATTTTATCCCAAGTTCTGATGGATTATGACCTAAGATTTTGTAGCCAAGTTTTAGCTTTATCCTTAAGTGAGAAAGGAAAAAACTTAAGCCTGATTATATTCATGCTACAATTTTTATCAGTACATGTGCTACAAACTTCCTCAAATTCCCTTAAATGCAAATATGGATTTTCAGACTCAAAACCATGAAAAGTAGGAAGAAGTTGAATGATACCAAGTTTGAAATTAAAATGTGATGCATCAGGAGGGAAAACTATGCATGATGGTGACCTTGTTATAGTATGATGCATGAAGTGTCTAAGAGTCCTAGGTTGTTCATGAAGATTTTGCAAGGTTTGGCCATTTTCGTGCTCCGAAAAATTTTCAGTTCCTATGTCAGACATATTTAAGGGTGGTGAAGGTGATTTTCTAATTAATCTACCACTATTTGTACGAGACCAACAACGCATGCAATGCTAATTATGTGTGCTAAACTAATGATGCAAAAACGCTAAATGAAAATTGCAAAAATAAACTGAAAATTAAATAAGCAAAATAAAATGCGAAATAAAAATAAACAAACTGAAAAATAAATAAATAAATTAGGTGGTGAAACCAGCCATTAAATGAAACAGTTTAGGCGGTACTTTAAAACCAGCCATATAATAAAACATAAAATTAAATAAATTAATGCACAAACATAAATAAACTAAATTTAAAATGCTAGGCAGTAGAATCGACCATTTAAACAAAAATACATAAATTAACAAAATTTAAATAGCAGTCAGGCGGTAGCACCTACCATATAAATAAATTAACAAACTGAAATTAAAATGTTAAGTGGTAGAATCGACCATATAAACAAAAAAACATAAATTAACAAAATTTAAATAATAGTCAGGCAGTAGAACCGACCATTTAAAATAAATACGGAAAGTAAATTGTAGAAATTTAAAGAAATAAATTTGATTTCGGGACTGATTTGCAAAGGTTTCTAGGCTAAGATGAAATTTCTCACAAATTTTATGAATAATGTTAAGGTTTGAAAAGAAGAGGGGTGCTAACTGAAGTTTTACAAAAAGAGAATAAAATAGAATCACGGAAATATGGTAACGACAAAACAAAAAAAATATATTAAAATAAAATAAAAATAAAGTAAAGACAAACTAATACCAAATTTAGAAAACTCCCCGGCAGCGGCGCCAAAAACTTGACACAACTCAAAAGTGTATTACTCTCAAGTATAAGAGTGTCTAGTTATAATATAACCCGGCGAGACTACGGTCGAACCACAGAGAGTTTTAAATCTAGTAAAACTAGGAAAATTAATTGTGGGGAAAAGAAATTATTTGAAATCAATTTAAAAATGAGCTAAGGTTTAGGATCCACTCTCTGTATTTAAACTATAATTTTAATACTCACTCATTTATATTTTGCCTCACTTTTACCAATTAATTATTATATCATTTAATTTTATGTGTATGAATAAATATAGAATAAAGTACCTAATGTGCCACACTAAATTAATGTGTCGACATTATGCCAAAATACCATAAAATCCAGTGAGATTTATAAATTAACATGATATAAAAATAATTAGAAAAGAATTAAATAAACTTAAAACTCATTTGAGAAAATAATAATAATTAATAGTTTGAAACATTGAGCTTCACCCTTCACCTCAGCTTAATAAAATTAGCTACTCATATTGAAAAAAAACACAATACTCTTTTTATTTGATAAACTTTTTGAAATATATTACAAAGAAAATTGATACAAATGGAAACAAGAAAAGAAACAAAGAAAGAAAGAAATTCTTCAGCTGCACTCTATTCTCTCTCGGCTTAAACTCTCAAAATAACTCTCCCCCTTCAGCTTCCCAATACTCCGGCTTTTATAGGCAACAATTGCCTCATCTTCATTCTTTTGATTCTTATTTAATTTATTATTAAATTATTATTTTATTTTTTATAATTTAAATAAATGTTGAGAAGTGTGATGGCCAGGAGGCGCGATGGCCTCCTGACCATCACATGCAACTAATGTTTTGGTTGCCTTTTACTCTTTTGTCTTTTTGTGCTTTTTTATTTTTTTATTTTTTATTATTAGATCTCCTCAATTGTGTTCCGGTAGTTCTTCTTTGTTCCCGCTTTCAATTCCAATTCCATCTTTATTCCTGAAAAATTTTTACAAGATAAAAATTAACAAATTACGAATTAATTTAAAATAAAATATATTTGGGGAGTATTAAAATAATTTAGAAATAATGAACGCATTAATCGGCACAATAAGTAAAAAACTAATAATTTTATCTTTATTAAATGTACACTTTTTAGTGTTAATCAGTCACCGATAGTGCTTCTGCTTGCCGCGAACTTGCTTGTCTGTCATCCTTATTTTTCCTCATGCTCTCCTAATTTAATACGGAGGCTGCAATATCGTCAAAGATTAGACTATTCGGTTGGTTGTTTTTCATCAAATTGATGATGAGTTGATCATATGAATCCGATAAACTCTGAAGTAGAAGCTCTGCATGCTCATTTTCCTCTATTTTATGACCCAACGTTGTGAGTTGTGAAAATAGAGTCTTGAAGGTGTTAATAGTCTGTCATTGATGTAGATTCCACAATTCAAAGAGTATAGAATTTCCTCTTCAAGAAAATCTTATTGTGTAGTGACTTGGCCTCATATATCCCATATTTTCTTTGTTCTTTTTTTCTCTGCTACACTAGATAATACCCCATCTGTAAGTGCCGAATGTAAATTAGCAATGGCATTGTCGTCCATCTCATTCCATTTGTCATCATCAGTTATCTCTGTGAGCCTTTCTCCAATTGCTGTCAAGTAATTATTTTTCCTCAATATAGCGTTCATCTTCATTTTCCACAACGAGAAATTGTTCTCATTGAACTTCTCAATTTTATACTTTACTGCCATTTTGTTGATAAATACCGCACATAAGCTAGTGTACCACTATGAATAGTTGTGAGTATGTGTGAAAATGCACACCAGGCAAGTTCTTAGGAAAGACTGGAAGGGTCACCATGGTCCCACTTAAAACCCAGACTTCTTAAACTCTTATCGTCTTTGAAACAAAACTTTTCTATACATGTATAAAACCAAATGGTTACTCCACTCACACCATTATTCCCTGCTTTGTACAGTAAAATTCTTGGATCGCTCCCACCGTAACTCGTGAACAATATCACATACGTAAATATTGTTGTATATGTGAATAGTATCGTATACATGAACAATACCCAACACAAAAAAAATACAATCAATAGCTCTGATACTACTGTTGTAAATTTGATAGGTAAAGTAAACACACAACTAAAGTGAAATTGAGAAATAATGAGATACTAGAATCACATAGGGACACCAGAATTTACGTAGTTCGGCTTTGAACCTACGTCCACATGACAAAGATAAAAGGAAAATATTTTATAAGTGAAAAGAAATTATAAGTATTGTAGTATTTTACTTCACTATCCAAAACTCTAATACACCCAAACTCTTAAATGACTAAACTCTTTAAAACACTCTCTAAATAAAGAAGAGGAACTAAAAAATTGGATGATGAAAATGAGGGAAACGCCCCTCCTTATATAGCCAAATTTCAGCTATTATTCATGCAATATTTTTTTTAAATTATTTTATTATATTTTTTTTCTTTCCCTAACCGGCCCGCTACCTTTTATTTCTTCTTTTTCTTCTTCCTCTTTTTTTCTCTTTCGCACACTAACTTTTTGACAATTTGCCACTTCTTTGCTTTTTTAAAGAATAATCAAGAAAAAGAAAATGGATTTCGAGCTCAAATAGTTTAATTTTGTAAATAAGGTTATTTTCGTCTTTGCTAGGGTCTTGTCATATAAATAAGGGTTTTTTTTTTAACTTTGCAGTTGCGCTTTTGATTTCGGCTTTTTTTTTAATTTAATTTGTAATATTTTGATAAATTTGTAATATTTAAGGTCAGTATAAAAAGGCTTTAGAATCCTAACTTTGTCATTCAGACTTTTATCAATAATATTTCATTCTTTCTGGAAGTTATATTCATTTATTTTTTTAAAGTTCATGTTTGCGTTCCGTAATTTGACGTTAACTGAATCACTCCTTTTAACTATTATTCTTATTCTTGCCTCAATGTCTTGCTAATTGCTTAATCATAGGAACTGTGTCATAAGATCTTTTTCTTTTATACTTCACAAGCAATATTATCGAACACATTTGATCAGGTAATTTTTATAAAAATTATTAGTTAGTTAACATTTACAATTTATGGAGATACTACTCTGATTACCATTTCCACACCCAGTCATTTGTCATTTGTACCACACAAGACAAAAAGTTTAAATCAAAATTTTATTTAAAATCAAAGATAACAAATTCATTTGTAAATTTATTTAGAGAGAGATGAAAAGTCCACCGCCACCGGGAGAAGAATTTTTCTAACACAGGAAAAGAATGAAAAGTCCACCGCCACCGGGAGAAGAATTTTTCTAACGCAAGAAAAGAATGCGCGCAAAATGAAAAGGAATGTTATAATACACGAAGAGAATGCTCGTTATATTACAATGCACGAAGAGAATCTCTAGAGAAAATTGAGAATAAATGTCAAAAGTATTGTACTGAATTTAATCCTTATTTGCTGATTTTCCACATTAAGAAACCCCTGGTTGGTGTGGGAAAGTTATTAACAAATTGGCTCGGATATTTGAATTGTCAATAATTTTGATTCTAGTACAAAAGTCATATTTGTTTACGCAGTTTCTTGGTCCTCAATGGCGGGAGTAATTTTCATCGAGTAGGAAATTGACATGTCCTCGTGATTTCATGAGAAATTTAATCCAAACCATATACAAGTACTTTTCCAATGAAGTACACTTCACAGCTCAATTCAATTCAATTTAGTATACTTGAAGAGTCAATCTTTGAAAATCATTGGACTCAAATTAACCGGCGCCTAGCCTCCCTGGCTGCTTTCAATATACTCTTTTTTTAAACAAAATTTCATAAAGATTAGAAGTCTCATTTCTCATTAATAAAGAATGTATCGAAGAATTATTTTATTGAATTTTGCATATACATACATACAATACATTCATAACGTGATGAGAAAATTATCGTTTTCATGTGGATTGTTTAATTTATTAATTATCAAAATTAATTAATCCTAGATTTTTACGAACTAATAGATAAAATAAGTTTTTTTTCTTTTGCATAAATAACTCCAGATTTCAAGCATTTCCCCTCTTTGTAATTATATGACGTTCTCTTTGACTTGCCAAATCTTTAAAATTTTAAAAGCGGCACATAAAAACAGACTAAAAGTAACCTTCTCTTAGTGATTTAAATAACTCCACTTAGCTAGCTTACTACTGATCAGTGCCATTAGCCCTTTTCTCTACACTCGCTCTCTCGTCTCTCTCTAAAAAACAAAATGGGTAATGAAACTGGAACGACTCCAACTCAAATCTCAGATGAAGAAGCAAACCTCTTTGCCATGCAATTAACCAGTGCCTCAGTTTTGCCAATGGTTCTCAAATCAGCCATCGAGCTTGATCTTTTTGAGGTCATTGCTAAAGCTGGCCCAGGTGCTTTCATGTCTCCAAAACAAATAGCTTCTCAGCTGCCCACAAAGAACCCAGATGCCCATATCCTGCTCGATCGCATATTGCGTCTTTTAGCTAGCTATTCAGTTCTTAACTGCTCTTTGCACACTCTCCCTGATGGCGGAGTTGAGAGGCTTTATGGCCTTGCACCCGTCTGTAAATTCCTTACCAAAAATGAAGATGGTGTTTCACTTTCCGACATTTGTCTCCTGTGTCAAGACAAGATTGTTATGGAAAGCTGGTAAGTGTCCGTCCTGTAATTTTATTCTTCTTTAATGTTACGAAAAAAATACACATGAATTTTTTTCTATAAAAAATAAAAAATCCAAACCACCAACTTTTCGCAAAACTTCATATAAATATCAAGGCATTTTTTCACGTAATAATCCATTTGAAAACCACTTCATCAAGTCTCTGGTTCATATGTCTATCTTAATTTATTTTAAAATATAGGGAGATGGACAAAGCTTATATGTCTATCTTGATTAAGACTAGATTACATAATTTTGATAAGTGATAATGCATTAGTCATTTCCAGATTAATGTTGTTAGCTTCCCGGGAAATTAATGTGGTTTGGGGCAGGTACCACTTAAAAGACGCAGTACTTGAAGGTGGCATCCCATTCAACATGGCCTACGGGATGAATGCATACGATTACCATGGCAAAGATCTAAGATTGAACAAGATTTTCAACAATGGGATGTTTTCTCATTCTACCATTACCATGAAGAAATTTCTTGAAAATTACAAAGGCTTTGAAGGCCTCCAGTCAGTTGTTGACGTTGGTGGTGGAATTGGAGCCTCACTTGACATGATTATCTCCAAGTATCCATCAATTAAAGGCATTAACTTCGATTTACCACATGTAATTCAGGATGCTCCAGCTTACCCGGGTGTGTATATTGATCGTTGCTGTTTGCCTAATATATTTTTTATGGGGAACTTAACAAAATTTTCCACCTAAGATTTAGACATGTTAAAAAATAACGAAAATACAATCACACTCAATTTTTTAGTCACATCAAAATGTATATTCTTATTTTTAATACTTAATTTTTTATTTTAATTTCTATTCACATTATTTATTTAATTTATAATAAATATAAATAAAAGTGTATTTGAAAGTAAAGATAATATTGTAAAATCATATTATTTGAGGAATTATTAACTATTATAAAAATAACAAAAAAATAAATAGTATATATTGATTATTATAAGAAAAAATTGATATACATTAATTATTATAAGAAAAAATTGACAATCTCCTGAATATTTATAACCTTATAAAATTGTCAGTTGTCGCCTGAGGTTTGGGAAGTATATTAGTAATCCACCTAGCAATTAATAACTGTTAAATTTTGGTGACACATCAAGGATATAGTGGTCATTTTATTTAGTTTACTTAGAAATTTCTGACAACATTACTGACAAACTGAAAAATTAATTAATTGATACACTTTGCAAAACTTTGGGTGGACTGCGGATAATTTGAAAAGGTTTTGAATAGTTTCGATCGTGAATCAAATCTTGAGTGGATAATTGATAATTTCCCAATTCTATATCCTGTATCAATTTTTTTAATCCATGGTTGAATTTGGTGTAGGTATTGAGCATGTTGGGGGAGACATGTTCGTCAGTATTCCAAAAGGGGAGGCCATTTTCATGAAGGTTATTAGTTTTTGCTACTCTCGGCCTCCCAGCAGACTTTTAATTAATTTATTGATTAAAATCTTAATTCATTTTCTGCTGTTACTTACAGTGGATATGTCATAATTGGAGTGAAGAGGCCTGCGTGAAGATCTTGAAGAATTGCTACGAAGCACTTCCAGAAGATGGGAAAGTGATTGTTGTTGACTGTATTCTCCCAGTACTCCCAGACACAAACCTTGCTTCCAAACAAGTGATCCAACTTGACTGCTTCATGTTGGCTTATACTATAGGTGGGAGAGAGATGACCGAACAAGATTTCAAAACCTTGGCTAAGGCAGCTGGATTTCAAGGTTTCAAAGTTGTGTGCTCTGCTTTTAACACTTACATTATGGAGTTTCTTAAAAAGCCTTGAGTCCTTGGTTTCTTTATTGGATTTACATTTCAAATTAATGTGGTTTTCCTATTTATGTATTTCTCTACCTACGTTCCCGAATAAGGAAAAGTTCCTATTTGCTTTTGTTTAATATATATTGTGGTTTTTATTGTGGATGTGTTTTGTTTAGAAAAACACTTTTTTATTCTTATTGTTATTTAGCATAACGACAATTCAATCTCTCCTCACTCATGTGAACAAGTTTCAAACTCTAGACCTTTTATTTTTTTCATAAGAATTCTACCATTTTAATTGGATGACACCCACTAATTTAGAAGAACACCAATTATTGTAACACAAAACAATGAAATTATGACTTTCTCCTTAGAGAAATTTGTATTTATTAACATTACCTACTAGTATTTTCGCAATACTCATTACTCCTTTGGATCATAATTTAAAGATATAACTCTCATTTCCAAGCACACTTTTATAATTAATAAATATTATTAAAATAATCTTATACGTATTTCTTATTTTTTCGAGTCTACTTTTTTATTATTTGCAAAATAAAGTGAAATTAAAAAAGAATAACAAAGTAACCAAAATAAAGGAAGCAAGTCCAGATATTACGGACCTCTTTGGTAATGTTTTCCACTCATTGTTTTCCGTTTTCTAAGAACAAAAAATAAGGAAATATGTTTGGTAACCAGTTTTGTATCGGTAAATTGAAATGTGGCTAAAGATACCAGTACAAATTGACGCGTGATTCGCTCACTTCTTTGCTTTTTAAAAGAATAATTAAGAAAAAGAAAATGGATTTGGAGCTCATATAGTTTGATTTTGTAAATAAGGGTATTTTCATCTTTGCCGGGCTCTTGTCATATAAATAAGGGGTTCTTTTTTTTAAAATTTTTCAGTTGCTCTTATTATTTCGGCATTTTTTTCCCCCGGGCGAAGACTTTTTTTTTTATATAGAACCAAAGACATATAATCAATAACGAGATAATAAATCAAAAACTTTGGTGATAAATATTCATTAAAAAAAATTAGCTTAAACTCTTAACAAGAATTTGGTGATGATTTTTAACAAGAATTTTTTTTTAAACCAACAATTATTATTTTACAGTAATAGGGCTGGAATTTAATAGTGCGACTCTTTTGACTATAATATTTCTCTCATTAAATAACAATTTATATTTATGCAAGTGATTAGCCGGCTAAATTATGAGTACGACGAGATAGATCAATGATCATGCCAGCTTTTTACTGACATTACAGTGCTAACGAATTTCTAATTTTCGGTTTAAAATTTACAAAAACTCTAACCAAATTTCACCCCTCTGGTTTTGTAACTGCTATAATGTTGTTTCCAGTATATCGACTTAATTCTAGGGCTCTTAAGCCCAAATGTGCCACAACCAACACCAAATTCAAGTGCCATCAGAGGAATTTTCGGCTTATTATAAATATTGTCAAAGGCAATGGTAGAGAGATTACAAAAAAGAGCTGTTCAAAATCTGAGTCATCTCAGAAAGAACTTGTAATCAGGCTACCTACTCTTTGGCAATCATATTAAGAATAATCAATGATCAATTATTCTTCCCAAAACCTTGAAAGAAAATCCAACATCATCTAAAAACCTAGCGCAGAAAAGAAATAGCTAAATTTGTTATTCTGAAATTTAACCTCCAGTCATACCTCAACAAATTGTTTGATCTGCTTAAATCTGCAGGTGTGAAATAATAATGACAAAAGACCGTACAAAGGAAGCTATAAAAGGTCCAAACATGACACGCTCAAAATTTTCTAGCAAAAAGGAGGAACGCCGAAAACAACCAACTGAAAACTCAGAATACGAGTTGGGAACAAGTAATACACAGACCATGCTAATCGATATAAACATTTTTATTTTTGGGGAACATTATTAATATTGTAGTTAAATATTCACATACAGTAGCTTTTGTTAATGAGCCTGTGACTATATACATTGTAAATGCCAAATATGAAGATATAAACAATCAAAACTCAATACCACTATTTATCTGAACAGAGAAAGAAGGTCGTCCAAAGCTCGAAAGAGGGGCATCATCCCTCATTACTACCCCTGAGCTCCCGACATTCCCATTCCACTTAGATCTGACAAACTGCATTAGGGGAATAGAAAAAAGGAGTGTGAGGGGAGAGCAATAAGAATCTAAGAAGGAAAAAATCAGCAAACAACAAGCAATTTGAAATACAGGAAGATAAAATCCCCAACCATAGTGTGCCTACAGAGCACACAAGGAAGAGAAGAAACGTTTTGTCACCCTACGGATAAACCATATTGTAGAACAATCATTTCTTCCGAGTTCATCATAAAAGTCCTCAGTTATTAGCTTCAAAAATCTTTAGCCAATATGCAGAAGTCAAAAGCATTGAAAGGAATCATTGGAGCTGATTCTAAAATGAGTGTTGTGAACCAAAGAGAGTTCTGGTCTATCCAGCATAACTATGATTCATTGTGGCATAATAAAATGAATGCTGATTTACATTTTAACAAGCAATCTGAGATAAAGGGAAGCATTAATTAAAAGTAGTCGATCACTGAACTGCCCAAAAAAAAATAACCTACATGAAAATACCTAGGAGGGTAATAATGACAAACTTACACGCCACATGCCTTCAATATGCTAAACCTTTGAAAATAAAATTTAATAATGATTGCATTAGAAAAAAAAAATGTAACAGTGATTATAATGAGCAGCAAATAACTTACGGATATTGATGCAAACGCTGAAGGATGTGTCACGAATGTGTAACCAAGATAAGACTAAGTTCTTCCTTCAATGAATGAATAAGTTCTGCCCGTAACCCAGGATTGGTTCCACCAAACGTGGGACATAAACTGACAAGGAGGATTTTAAACAATATGTAGTAAGCATGAAAAATACCATCACCACGTATTATACAGATTAAAGGGCAAATAGGTCCAGCTTGAAACAGAGAATAATGAAATAATTCTAATAGTGTCAACAATCCAAGCATGCAATTAAAGTTCAATTTCAAAAAGGCGACTCAGCACACACAGAAGTGACATGTCAGGAAAAGTTACGTGGTCAAATGATAATACCCCATTTTCCCAAATTTGCCAGGTTAATAGATTTTGATTACTGTCGCGTGTGGGTGTATGTCACTAACTTGAGACAAAAATGCCATTTCTCCGTACAGTAGCAGGCAAGGCAATACAATGTAATTACTAAAACAAAAGCAGGGAAAAAGTATGCCTCGAATAGAAACATTTCAAATGACATTTGACAATAAAGATGTGCTTTTGAACTCCTCTGTGCTAATGAGTAACTCACGAAGCAAAGCGCCAAGGACACAAGGACAGGTCTGCTAATTACTACAAACATCAATGATGATAACAAAATAATAAAAGAATAAAGATTTTTGACTTCATAAGTTACGCATATAAATCCTACCTGAATTGAATGGTCGGCCTCACCATCAGACCAGATATTTGCCAAGCCAAAGCTTGTGAAAGACCCAATGTCAACAATTTGTCAGGCCATTGTACCATTGGGGTGATACGTGTTCCCCACTTATTCTGTTGAAATTTTAGAAAGTAAAGAGTTTAGTTCCCATAAATCAAGGCCACCAAGACAAATTTGAAATTTATAAACATAAAATCGCTTTCAAAAGCTAATGAAACCTAATCCACTCCATTTGTTTTTGCTACTATCCATTCCCACTTTACAATCTAACCTTGCATGAGAAGCTGAACCTCATTTCCCCTGGATATTGGCCCTGAGCCTGAAGAAGGCCCCCACAAAGAGGTAGGAAAGCGCTAGCATTTAGACCCTCGCCAGATACATAAGTAAACCGCCCATTAGGACACTGAAGATCCACAAATGACTGCGAATAGAGAGAGGGAGAAGTGAAGGAGAAGGCTCAGTTAGAAACTTAACCTTAATAGGCAGAAATAAGTTCTAGTTCCAAAGGAATATGACGTGCTTACATTTAGTTTCCTTCAATTAGATTACTTAAATATACAGACTACTTATAACTTTATTCTATGCTACACCACTTCGATCAAACATTTCAATCACCCTCTTCAGAGAATTCAAATACCTTGAATACTCTAGAAAGATTTCTATTCAAATTCCAACTACATATCCAATTTTATGGCACCCCAAACGCTAACAAATCCCAAGTAGAGTGCTTAAAGAACTTTAAATGATTTCCATTACGACATATTTTCTTACATTTTTTAGGAGGTGGCCAACATTAAAAGTTTTGAGTTCGGCATGGTATCAGAAAAATAACAGGCATTATTCATTTGACTCCTTTCAGTTCACACTATTCAATAAGCCTTTCAAGGCACCTCAGAAGCTCACAACTTAAATAAATTAGATGTATAATGATTAACTAATGACAGTATCGTGCAAGTACTATGACATAGAAGGAAGTGCCAATGAAACAAACAAAGTGAAGTATATATCTATACATATATAAAGAGAGAGGGAATAAAATAAACTCCAGCATCAAAGAAAACTAGGATAAAATGGGAGAGAGGTAGGAGGGGGAATTTCTAGCATGCTGATCAGCTAGTATCTGGTTCTTATTAATGTAGGTTAGAACAACTATAGAAAGGCAAGATAAACAGTTATCAACATTGTCAGAAATTCCCATCAACTATCAGTCAATAAATGGCACAAAAATCAATCACCATGTGTTTTTAACCATAGAGAGGCCACTGAACTTACACATCCTAAAGGATTCGGACAAAGCATGGACATTAAGAGCCATCTTCTATGCTTGGACCGCACAGCTGGACAAAGAGAATGCATTCCATTCTGAAAGCAGACATATCAGCAAATAAGATAGAGTGAAAACAAATAGTGTAGAGAAACATCTAGATAATAGATTTGGGAAAACCAAATGCCGTAGCATACCAAAGTAGGAAATACAGAATGCAAGATTCAAACTTCAACTAAAATAAAAGGTACAAGGCAACGCAACCAAATATAATATTCTTAATAAAACCCGCTTTGAGAATTAGACTTGAAAATAATCCGTCAAATTTTTTTAAATTTTCACATTTTTTAACGAAGAAATACAAATGTGCGTAGCTAAAAGTGCATATTTAGCGGTGAAATATAATTTACATCGCTAAAAGTATACATTTAGTGATGAAACTAAGTTTTGTCGCTAAAGGTCTTAAATTTTGGTAGAAAATCATCCGCCAAAATTTTCTAAATTTTCACATTTTTTAGCAACGAAATACCAATGTCACCGCTAAAAGTGCACTGAAATTTTGTCCACCATTGAAGTGATAATCTAATTCAATATGCTTCGCGCGAGGTTGAAAAACTGGGTTAATAGTCATATGCAAGGCACTTAAATTATCACTTAAAAGCTGTGGAGGTTGAGCAAGAGGAATGCCAATTTCTCGGTACAGGTATGTGATCCATGTGAGTTCTACTGCTGTGGATGCAAGGGCTCGGTACTCAGCTTCAGCACTGGATCTAAAGACAGTTGGCTGTCGTTTTGAAGACCGTGAGATGCAATTTGCACCCATGTAGACACAATATCCCGTGGTACTTCTCCGAGTGTCTGGATAGCCTCCCCAATCAGCATCACAAAAGGCAATAATATTAAGAGAGCTTTGTTGAAGAAATATGATCCCATAATCCAAGCTCCCTTTTTAAGTACCTGAGAATATGTTTAACAGCACGTAAATTAGCCTCAGTGGGTGTTTGAAAATGTTGACATACCTTATTGACTCTGTGAACAATGTCCGGCCATGTTAGAGTGAGATATTGGAGCCCTCCAACTAATCGTCTATATTCGGTTGCATTGACGGGCTTGTGATCAATGGGGTTGGCTTGTTCTTTGATGGCCATAGGAGTTGACAAACTAGTGCTTTCTAGCATTTTTGCTTTGGTCAGTAAGTCTTTGGTGTATTTGGTTTGAGAAACATAAATACCTCCAGAGAAATACCGAATCTCAAGTCCTAGGAAGAAATGGAGCTGTCTCAAATCCTTTAAAGCAAACTCAATGCTTAGTTGATGAATAAGTTGGTCAATTAGAAAATTATTGTTGCCTGTCACCACTATATCACCAACATAAATTAGAATTAGGATTAAGGAGTCATTATTATGAAATATAAATAAGGAAGAGTCAGCTTTACTGCATATGAAACCCAATTGAAGTAAATAATGAGAAAACCTATCAAACCAAGCATGGGGTGCTTGTTTAAGACCATACAAGGACTTGTTAAGCTTACACACATAATCAGGATATAAAGGATTAGAGAGAACCAGGAGGTTGTTCCATAAAAATAGTTTCTTTTAAAAAAACCATGTAAAAAAGCATTTTTAACATCAAGTTGTCTCATGATCCAATTTGATGTTACAGCAAGAGAAATAATTAACCGAATTGTGGTAGGTTTAATCACAGGACTAAAGGTTTCTTCAAAATCCAAACCTGGAATTTGTGTGTATCCTTGTGGTACAAGATGCGCCTTGTATTTGTCTATGGACCCATCTTCCTTACACTTAGTTCGATACACCCATTTTGATCCCACTATGTTTGCATATACTGGCCTTG
This sequence comes from Citrus medica, assembly GCA_002013955.2. Taxonomy (NCBI): domain Eukaryota; kingdom Viridiplantae; phylum Streptophyta; class Magnoliopsida; order Sapindales; family Rutaceae; genus Citrus; species Citrus medica. The sequence goes on from MKYO02014454.1 coordinate 288,723, forward strand.
GAACCAAACTCCATGTATTATTCTGTTGGAGAGCATCAAGCTCTTCTAACATAGCCGTGCGCCAATGAGGTTGTCGAATGGCGGTTTTGAAGTGTTTTGGCTCTATTGTTGTAGTAAAAGCCATTTTATCAACCAACTCAGGGTGATGACGCAACTTGTGTCTAGTTATCATTTGATGAGTGTTGCTTGTTTTCAGCTCTTTTGGAATACGAAGATCTACAAATATATCAATGCCCTTAGTTGACTGAGGAGTATTAGTTTCTAACTCCAAATGAGTACTGCCAGTTCCTATATTGTTCTCTGACTCTTGCTCAGTTGTTGTATTTAAAGTAATATAAAATTCTTCAGGTGGTGCTGAGCTAAGGCTTAAGCTAGCTTGATTATCTGTAGAGGCTGAATCGGTGTGGATGACTATATCATGAATTTCATGTGGGACTTGTTGGCTTGTGTCTAAGTCATGCATGTTTAAGTTCATTGTGTTTTAAAGACCTATAGAGTTTGGATTTGCATGAGCAACTTGTTGTTGGTTTACGTGAAATTCATGCTGGGCTTGCTGAATTGGGGAGATATTTTCATCTAAACCAAGTATATCATGGCAACGATGTGTATGATATGGCTTGTTTGTTGCTTTCTCCTTTTTAGTCCAGCTCTCAACATCAGGAAATGTGACAATTTCTTGGCTGACCTGTATAGGTAAACTTGGCAGACTATTAGTTTTAAAGGGAAACAAATTCTCATAAAAAATTACATGACGTGAGATATACACCTTGTTTGTTGGTGGATACAAACATCGATACCCCCTATGTGAAGGGCAGTATCCAATAAACACACAAGGGTATGTTTTTGGTGAGAATTTGTTTTTCCTATAAATACGTAGATATGGAAAGCATCGGCACCTAAAACTTCTAAGCCCTCTGTAATCAAAATTTATACCAAAAAGTTTGTAAAAGGGAGTCTTCATATTTAAAGTGGATAAGGTAGCTTATTAATAACATAAATAGCAGTAGAAAAAGCATCAACCCAATATTGTAATGGCATATTTACATGAAAGAGCATTGTCAAACTTCTTTCTACAATATGTCGATGTTTCCTTTCGGCAACACCATTTTGTTGAGGAGTTGCAGGACATGACAATTGATGTTGTATTCCACATTGACTGAGATGACTTTGAAATTCATTTGATATGAATTCACCTCCTCCATCACTTTGAAATATTTTTATCCTCTTATCGAATCGATTTTCAACCTGTTTCTGAAACTTGATAAAAACATCAAATAAATTTGATTTATTTTTCAAAGGGTATAACCATGTATAATGTGTGCAGTCATCAACAAAGACATCATAATATCTAAAATTTTGAACATAAGAAATAGGAGCAGGACCCCACAAGTCGCAGTGAATTTTATGTAAAGGAACGTTGGAAATTTTATTGGAAAAATTAAAACAAAGTTTATAGTTCTTTCCCACTTGACAACTGGAACATACATAATCTTTCGTAATCCAATTTGAAACATCAATAAGATTGTTTTTATTCAAAAACTTAATGGACTTGATTTAGGGGTGTCCCATTCTTTGATGCCATATGTTGTTATGTGCTTTCTTGCCTTCGAATAAGTATAGGGCTGTTGGATTTTATTAATATTGAAATATCATATTACTACATTTGGTTGCTTGATGTTTTTAACTTCAGTTTTATTTGTTGATGGATTGGTTACAGGTGATATTGAAATATCACATGATTGGATGTGTGACTGTTCTTTGACAGATGATCAGAAACTGTTATTGTTTACTTTGTAGTTACAATTTGTTTTTTGCTCAAACACATTTGGATGCTGATAATAGGTTAGCTCAGTTAGTTTTGTTTTTTTTTAAATATATGAGTGGCATGATTGACTTTGTGTTTCATTGCAAATTGGAGTTATAATTATATTTCACTTAGAAAACACTATTGCATTAGAGTTATAAAGTAGTAAAAAAAATTGTAGTCATCACTGGAACATTTAGTTTAGAAAGCATTAGACTTGGTGACACACTACATAAGGTACATCACAATATTGAAAAGAAAGAATAACATATTGAATACAACCATAACCGTAGCAACAGTTGCAACCTTCGTAGATTTCCATGATTTCTCCACTATGGTCTTCACCGTCTTCACGTCATTTTCAATTCTAGATAGTACCGTATAGCATACATCTGTTGACACACATCCTTCAAATAAAGCTCCATTGTTAAAATCATCTCTACTTGGTGCCCACCACTTAAAATATCCACAACCATTTCTTTTGGCACAACGGTAGTAAAGCATATGTGGATTGTCATCAGATTTTGAAATCTTCAAATCAGCTCTCATATAGCATTTTCATATCTTGTTTGAGAACCTAATGAGCTTGCCGTTGTCTGTATTCCTCCAAGCTAGCTCATAAAATGTGTTTGATTGAACAAAATTGTTTGAACTTTATGACTCCATTGATGTGCAAGAATGTTCCAGCTTTGAACAATGCTTGGGAAATGCTGAGTTTTTTAATTGATTGTTGAATATATCAGAGATAGTTGCTAAGGAGATGAAGTGATATTGGTAGTGTTGGGTTGGTGCCCTTGAAGTGAAATGAAAGCTAATTTTTCTCTTTAGTTTGGATTGAAAGTGTATGCTGCTTATTTAGCTTGTTTATGGCAGGTTATATAGCCACTGGTACTGGCAATATAACTGTTAAAGGCAATAGTAATAATGTTAGTAACAATTGTAGTTCAATTTCAAGTATTAACTTTAGTATTTCACATCCTTTCCAATAATTAAAAAAATGAAATTGTTTGTTTTATTCATCCAAGTCATTTTAGAAAGTCAAAATGGTGAGTTGGTATTTTTATTGACCATTTTGGCGCCAAAACATACATGTTATTTTTGACGAACAATTCTTTAATTTGTGTACACAAATATTTTTTCCCACGATAGGGGTATTTTTGTCATTTTATCAATCAATCAACGATTAAACAAACAGGTTACTAACGTCAGAGGAGGTGGCTGATAATACGCAAATACAATCTCTCAAACTGAGAATACGCCAAACCTCAGGGGAGGTTTCTAATAATTACCCTAGTATTTATTTTGTATGTTCAAATCTGAGTGCTTCTTTTATATAAATAACTCCATATTTCGAGCATTTCCCCTCTTTGTAATTATATGACGTTCTCTTTGACTTGCCAAAGCATTGAATTTTAAAAGTGGCACATAAAAACAGACTAAAAGCAACCTTCTCTTAGTGATATAAATAACTCCACTTAGTTAGCTTACTACTGATCAGTGCCATTCGCCCTTTTCTCTAGACTCGTTCTCTCTTCTCTCTCTCAAAAACAAAATGGGTACTGAAACTCAGACGACTCCAACTCAAACCTCAGATGAAGAAGCAAACCTCTTTGCCATGCAAATAACCAGTGCCTCAGTTTTGCCAATGGTTCTCAAATCAGCTATCGAGCATGATCTTTTAGAGGTCATTGCTAAAGCTGACCCAGGTGCTTTCATGTCTCCAAAACAAATAGCTTCTCAGCTGCCCACAAAGAACCCAGATGCCCATATCCTGCTCAATCGCATATTGCGTCTTTTGGCTAGCTACTCAGTTCTTAACTGCTCTTTGCACACTCTCCCTGGTGGCGGAGTTGAGAGGCTTTATGGCCTTGCTTCCGTTTGTAAATTCCTTACCAAAGATGAAGATGGTGTTTCTCTTTCCGACCTTTGTCTCGTGAGTCAAGACAAGATTGTTATGCAGAGCTGGTAAGTGTCCGTCCTGTAATTTTATTCTTCTTTAATGTTACGAAAAAAATACTCATGAATTTGTTTCTATAAAAAATAAAAAATCCAAACCACCAACTTTTCGCAAAACTTCATATAAATATCAAGTTTTTTTTTTCACGTAATAATCCATTTGAAAACCACTTCATCAAGTCTCTGGTTCATATGCTTATCTTAATTTATTTTAAAAAATAGGAAGATGGACAAAGCTTAAATGTCTATCTTGATTAAGGCTAGATTACATAATTTTGATAAGCGATAATGCATTATTCATTTCCAGATTAATGTTTTAACTTCCCGGGAAATTAATGTGGTTTGGTGCAGGTACCACTTAAAAGACGCAGTACTTGAAGGTGGCATCCCATTGAACATGGCCTACGGGATGAATTCATACGAGAATCATGACAAAGATCCAAGGTTCAACTAGAAATTCAACAATGGGATGTTTTCTCATTCTACCGTTACCATGAAGAAATTTCTTGAAAATTACAAAGGCTTTGAAGCCCTCAAGTCAGTTGTTGACGTTGGTGGTGTAATTGGAGCCTCACTTAACATGATTATCTCCAAGTATACATCAATTAAAGGCATTGACTTTGATTTACCACATTTAATTCAGGATGCTCCAGCTTACCCGGGTGTGTATATTGATCATTGTTGTTTGCCTAATATATTTTTTATAGGGAAATTAGCAAAATTTTCTACCCAAGATTTAGACATGTTAAAAAATAAAGAAAATACAATCACACAATTTTTTAGTCACATCAAAATGTATATTCTTATTTTAATACTTAATTTTTTATTTTAATTTCTATTTATATGATTTATTTAATTTATAATAAATATAAATAAAAGTGTATTTGAAAGTAAAGGTAATAATTGAATTTTAAAAGTGGCACATAAAAACAGACTAAAAGCAACCTTCTCTTAGTGATATAAATAACTCCACTTAGTTAGCTTACTACTGATCAGTGCCATTCGCCCTTTTCTCTAGACTCGTTCTCTCTTCTCTCTCTCAAAAACAAAATGGGTACTGAAACTCAGACGACTCCAACTCAAACCTCAGATGAAGAAGCAAACCTCTTTGCCATGCAAATAACCAGTGCCTCAGTTTTGCCAATGGTTCTCAAATCAGCTATCGAGCATGATCTTTTAGAGGTCATTGCTAAAGCTGACCCAGGTGCTTTCATGTCTCCAAAACAAATAGCTTCTCAGCTGCCCACAAAGAACCCAGATGCCCATATCCTGCTCAATCGCATATTGCGTCTTTTGGCTAGCTACTCAGTTCTTAACTGCTCTTTGCACACTCTCCCTGGTGGCGGAGTTGAGAGGCTTTATGGCCTTGCTTCCGTTTGTAAATTCCTTACCAAAGATGAAGATGGTGTTTCTCTTTCCGACCTTTGTCTCGTGAGTCAAGACAAGATTGTTATGCAGAGCTGGTAAGTGTCCGTCCTGTAATTTTATTCTTCTTTAATGTTACGAAAAAAATACTCATGAATTTGTTTCTATAAAAAATAAAAAATCCAAACCACCAACTTTTCGCAAAACTTCATATAAATATCAAGTTTTTTTTTTCACGTAATAATCCATTTGAAAACCACTTCATCAAGTCTCTGGTTCATATGCTTATCTTAATTTATTTTAAAAAATAGGAAGATGGACAAAGCTTAAATGTCTATCTTGATTAAGGCTAGATTACATAATTTTGATAAGCGATAATGCATTATTCATTTCCAGATTAATGTTTTAACTTCCCGGGAAATTAATGTGGTTTGGTGCAGGTACCACTTAAAAGACGCAGTACTTGAAGGTGGCATCCCATTGAACATGGCCTACGGGATGAATTCATACGAGAATCATGACAAAGATCCAAGGTTCAACTAGAAATTCAACAATGGGATGTTTTCTCATTCTACCGTTACCATGAAGAAATTTCTTGAAAATTACAAAGGCTTTGAAGCCCTCAAGTCAGTTGTTGACGTTGGTGGTGTAATTGGAGCCTCACTTAACATGATTATCTCCAAGTATACATCAATTAAAGGCATTGACTTTGATTTACCACATTTAATTCAGGATGCTCCAGCTTACCCGGGTGTGTATATTGATCATTGTTGTTTGCCTAATATATTTTTTATAGGGAAATTAGCAAAATTTTCTACCCAAGATTTAGACATGTTAAAAAATAAAGAAAATACAATCACACAATTTTTTAGTCACATCAAAATGTATATTCTTATTTTAATACTTAATTTTTTATTTTAATTTCTATTTATATGATTTATTTAATTTATAATAAATATAAATAAAAGTGTATTTGAAAGTAAAGGTAATTGTCAAACAAAGGTTTCAATGTAGAAAAAAATTTTGTATGTTTTTTCTTCTTCAAATCAGAGGTAATATATAAAGATAATTACATCCTAAAAACAGAAGAAATAAATTATTTCTATATTTAAATACAAGATTGGTCAACTAACAGATTCCCAAACATAATTACAAAATCAATTCAATAATTGACAACACATGCCAACAGCTCATGCTCATGCCAACACTCCCCCTCAAGTTGGAGCATAGATATCTATCATCCCCAACTTGTCAATTATATCATGAAACACCCTTCCTGATACTGATTTTGTGAGTATATCAGCCCACTAATCTTTAGATTGAACGAATGGGAACTATATAGTTTTCTTGTCAAGCTTCTCCTTGATGAAATGACTATCTACTTCAACATGATTTGTGCGATCATTATGTACAAGATTCTGGGCAATCTCTATGGCTGCTTTATTATCATAGTTAAGATTCATGGGTTTTGCATAATCAATCCCTAAATCTTTCAGTATGTTCTTGATCTATAACATCTCACACACACCTTGCGCCATTCCGCGAAATTCCGCTTCGGCGCTTGATCTTGCCACAACCTTCTGCTTCTTGCTTCTCCAAGTATAAGTTTGCCTTCAACAAATGTAAAATAACGTGACGTCGATCTTCTTGTTGTCTGGTCACCTGCCCAATCAGAGTTTGTGTATCCTTTAATGTTTGAGACATTATTTTTTTAGAATAATAAACCTTTTCTAGGAGCACACTTCAAATATCTTAGAATTCGATAGACTACATCCATATGTTCTTCACTTGGTGACTGCATGAATTGTCTTACTACACTTACGACATACGCTATGTCTGGCCTTGTGTGGGATAAATAGATTAACCTCCCAACTAGCCGTTGGTAACGACCCTTATTAGTTGGAGTTTGATTTGATAGGATCCCAAGCTTGTGATTCATCTCTACAGGCGTTTCTACTGGTTTACAATCAAGCATTCTAGTTTTAGTGAGAAGATCTAACACGTATTTTCATTGCGAAAGAAAAATTCTACTTTTCGATCATGCTACCTCAATTCCCAAGAAGTATTTAAGTTGTCCAAGATCTTTCATTTTGAATTCAGCAGCCAAATGTTCTTGTAGTGCTTTCATTTCGGACAGATCATCTCCTGTTAATACTATATCATCAAAATACACTATTAACACTGTTATTTTTCTTTCTTTATGTTTTATAAACAAAGTATTTTATAAACAAAGTATGGTCTGAATTACTTTGTTTATAACCAGCAGCTTTCATTGTCGCTGAAAACCTCTCAAACCATGCCCTAGGTGACTGTTTTAGTATGAACAAGGACTTCTTCAGCTTATACACTTCATTTCCACGCATAGCACTACGTTTGACACTAAGAGGTAGCTCCATGTAAACCTCTTCTTCTAAATCTCCATGGAGAAAAGTATTTTTTACATCGAATTGTTTCAAGGGCCAATCTCGATTTGTTGCTATAGAAATAATAATGTGAATGGTATTTATCTTGGCTACTAGTGCGAAAGTGTCTTGGTAATCTATTCCATACTTTTGTGTATATCCCTTTGCCACTAGTCTCGCTTTATACATATCAATGCTTTGATCTGCTCTAAGTTTCACCGTGAATACCCATCTAGATCCAATTTTCTTCTTTCCTTTGGGTAGTAAAACAAGTTCCCAAGTGGCTTTTTTTTGTAGAGCTTTCATCTCTTCATTCATCGCCTCTGTCCATTTTGGATCCTCCAAAGCATCCTATACTCTACTAGGAATATATATAGTGGATAATTGATTAATAGTGAGTGCATATAATTCAGACAACCTATGAGATGACGTGTAGTTACTGATTGGGTATTTTATTTTGGCTTTGGCATAAGTTTCATATTGTCTCTTTAGAGTTTCTCTATTTGACCTTTGTGGATATCCATGATTCATGTCTTCTACAGAAACAGATAGTTCATTAGACTCATTAGATAATGGATTTGAAATTACCTGAGGAGAAACATTTTCAGTTAATGGTGTAGACATGGGTAACTCTAGTGGCCTTGATAGTGCTTTAGACATGTTTAGAAAATTGGAGGGATCACATTCGGTTTCAGTCATATTATCACACCCTTGTTGAACCTTATTTCATCACCATTTTGAAGTTTTTCGACCATGTCTTCTAATTCCACAAATTCACTTCCTCATTCATTTTTGTCGTTGACCATTCTTTTCACTAGAACTCTCCCCCTAGAGGGAATGGTCAGAGACTCCCCCTGAATAATAAGGTTCTAATTCACGAAAAAAGGCATCCAAAGTCACATGTAATTTTTTGGTTTGTGGATCATAACACCTATAACCTTTTTGAAGTTCAGAATAGCCAATAAAAACACAGTATTTGGTACATGGATCAAGTTTAGTTCGTAAACTTTTTGGAATGTGAACATAAACAGTACAACCAAATATGCAGGGTTCAAGATTAGGAAAATAAAGAACTGAGAGTAAGGATTGCATTTTTTCCTGGGGAGTTTGAAAATCTAGCACTCGTGAAGGAGTTCGATTAATGAGATAAGCTGCAATTTTTACAACTTCTCCCTAATAAAAACGAGGCATGTTCATGCCAAAAAGAGAAGCACGAACTACCTCTAAAAGTTGTCTATTTTTTCTCTCAACCAGCCCGTTTTGTTGTGGGGTGTAAGTACACGAGGTCTGATGATGAATTCCATGAGTATTTGAAAATTTTCCAAGAGAGGCATCCATATACTCAGTACCATTGTCAGATTGAAGTACACGAATTTGCTTTTGATATTGAGTACTTACCATTTTGTGAAATTCTTGAAAGGCTAGACATACATCACTTTTTTTTTTTAAGTAAAGACACCCAAATCATTCTAGTACATTCATCAATAAATGTCACAAAAAATGAGCTTTAGAAAGAGAAGAAATTTTTGCAGGACTCTAAACATCGAAATGAATCACTATAAAAGGTTCTAAGCTTTTGTTTGAACTTGATAAATAAGAAGTGCGATGGCTTTTAGCCATCTCACAAATATCACAATGAAAATCTAAATTATTTAGAATTGAAAAAAGATGAGGCAATAAGTTTTTGAGATAACTAAAAGAAAGGTGTCCTAATCTCCGATACCATAACCAAACATTTTCCCGAGTTCTATCTTCATTAGTAGCTTGATTTGCCTGATTGATATTTGGTCCCTCATTTTCTGTCAATTCCAAGTAATAGAGTTTACCCCGTCTAACACCATAACCAAGAATCTTCCGAGTTAGAATGCCTTGAAAGACACAAAAAGTAGGCCAAAATGTTACAGTACAAGCAAGTGTGGAGGTAATTTGGCTAACAGACAAAAGATTGTATTCAAGAGATGGGACAATAAGAACAGTATCTAATGTAAGAGTATTACTCAGGGTAATAGAACCTTCCCCAATAATAGAAGAAGTACTACCATTTACAATGGAGATAACAGATTAAGAAGAGGGAAGAATATATTTTAATTGGCCAGAATCTCTGGTTATATGATCAGATGCACCTATATCAATAATCCACATTCTATTGTTAGAAGTTGTAGAAAATACAGATGCCTTACCAATAATACCTGGGTGGGCAACATTTACTAAAGGTAATGGTTGTTCTTCGTCCTTTGTTGCTATCACCATAGCCTTCCCAGATATTTTCTTACGAGGCTCCTTTGAGAAATCCCACCAATCGGGATAGCCAATGATTTCATAACAACGTTTTATGAATGACCTTTTTCTCCACAATGAGTGCACACAAGGTTGTTAACTTTGCTAGATGATTGATTGCCCCAATTTTTCAAAAATTCATTTCGATTTTAACTAGCTAGCATGGCAAGGTTCTCAGAAATTGGATGAGAGCCTCCTATTGTTTGTCTCTGCTGGTAATCCGTTCCAACATAAGCATATGTGCTTTCTAAATCAAGCTTTGGGTCTTTTCGCAATATTTCTCCACGAACCTGTTCAAACTCTAAGTCAAGACCACTTAGAAAAATATGAACTCGAAGCCTAGCCATTGCAGAATGCAGCTGTAACACCCCTTCGAATGTGCCTTCTTTAGTGGTAGTCCTATGATCGATTTCCTAGAAAATGGCAACCAGTTCATTGTAATATGCTGGTAATGGTCGCCCATTCTATTTGGTAGAGAAAGATCTCTAGTTCAGCTAAAAAATACAGGTTTCATCGGTTCCGTCATAGAAGGTTTTAAATACAGCCTCCCATATATCTTTAGCTGTAGGGAGACGAATAAATCATTGCATCAACGATGGACTCATTGAATCAATTAACCAGCTCTTGACTCTTTGATTTTTAGTAATCCATGATCAAAGATTAGGATCTCCAGGTGCTGGTTTTTTCGTTTCTCCAGGTGCTGGTTTTTTCGTTTCTCCAGAAAGATAACCAGCTTTGTTGCGAGCACTAATCTACATCTCCATGGGTTGAGACCATAATGAGTAGTTGGTCTCATCCAGAGTTATTCCAGTTGAAATGTCGAGTTGTCTTGATGAACAACAACTTGTGGTGTTGGTAGTGGGATAATATCCATTTATACGCCTGTGATATCAGCCATAGAGTTCACAACATCGGTGAATATTCATAATACGAATACGAATTTCGAGAGAAAAGAAAGAGAAAAGAAAATATTCCACTGTCAACACAAATTCTCTTGGTGAGGAACTTGCTCTGATACCATGTCAAACAAAGGTTTCAATGCAAAAATAATTATGTATATTTTTTCTTCTCCAAATCAGAGGCAATATATAAAGATAATAATTACATCTTAAAAACGGAAGAAATAAATTGTTTCTATATTTAAATAGAAAATTGGTCAACTAAGAGATTCCCAAACGTAATTATAAAATCAATTCAATAATTGACAGCACATGCCAACAACTCATGCTCATATCGACAATAAGATTGTAAATTCATATTGTTAGAGAGATTATTGGCTATTATAAAAATGGTAGAAAAGTAAATGGTAAATATTGATTACTGTAGGGGAAACTAGTAATCTCCCGAATATTTATAACCTTATAAAATTATCAATTGTCGCATAAGGTTTGTAAAGTATATTAGCAATCCACCTAGCTGTTAATAATTGTTAAATTTTGGTGACACTTCAAGGATAAAGTGATCATTTTATTTAGTTTCCCCAGAATTTTCTAACAACATTACTGACAAATTAAAAAATTAATTAATTAATACACTTTGTAAAACTTTAGGTGGACTGCGGATAATTTGAAAAGGTATTGAATAGTTTCGATCACGGATCAAATCTTGAGTGGATAATTGATAATTTCCCAATTCTATATCTTGTATCAATTTTTTTAATCCATGGTTGAATTTGATGTAGGTATTGAGCATCTTCTTTTTGGTGTGTTGTGGATTGGGACAAAGGGAAGCTTTTATCAATACTGTCATCTTAAGTTGTTGAACAAATTGTGTTAGTACCCATTTATGGTACTGGGCCAGATATACTCCGTTGGGTCAAATCCAGGGGTGGGAATTTTTCTCTAAGGAGTAGCTGGGAATTTGTACGTGGGTCATGTAGCCATAATAAGGTATTTTCTTTATTTTGGCAACGATATATTTCCTTGCGGTTTTTTTTCCTTGTGGCGTTTATTGAATAGTTTCTTGACCACGGATAATGCTTAGTGCTTTAAAGGGTTTCATATGGTTTCTCGATGTCTATGTAATCAGGATGTTGAGATTGTCCGACACTTATTTTTAGATTGCCCAGTGGTTCAACATGTTTGACGGCGGTTTTACTCAATGATTGGTCGTTTGTATCTCCCTTTTTTGTCTCCTTATGCTTTGCTTAGTCACTAGCAATGGTGTTGTCGTTCTTCAAAACATATTTGAGTCATTCTCCAATGTTTCATTCTATAGCATGTTTGGAAGGCTCAAAACACTCTTAGGTACAATTCAGTTGCCTTTAATGTGAATGCTATTATTTTTAGAGTGCTCCTGGATATTAGGTTTGTCAGTGACGCGTTTAGTTTCAAGACATCTCAGTTGAGGGGCATTTTGGACACTCAGATTGGGGAGGGATTGAGGATTATCATGCCTCCTCGTAGACCACCTCGATTGGTTTCTTGGATGAAATTGCCACCGGGGTTGGTAAAGTTGAGTGTGGATGGTTGTTCTAGGGGAAACCCAGGTATGGCTCCTACTAGTGGAGTTTTGCGAGATCACCAAGGTGTGATATTAGCTACTTTTGGTTCCTTTTGGGGGGCACCAATCTATTCTTTTTGCTGCATTAATGGCTCTGTTAAAAGGTTTAAATCTTGCAGCGCAGCTTGGTTTTTCTGATCTTGAGGTAGAATTTGATTAAGCCAAGATAGTTTTTTGGGCTATTTCTAGCTCATCTATTATTATCTGGCATATTTTTCAAGAAGCTACATATGCTGCTGACTTTATGGCCAATTGGACTTGTACTCATCAGACTTGTCAACGATTTTCAATCCTGGTGATCTTCCCACCGGTTTATCAGGCATTCTTTATTTGGATATTCTTGGAATTCCATACATTCGGCATTAATCACCTTGATTTGAATTGGTTTTATTTTATCACTAAACTTTTTGCTTTTCTTGGGAGGTTTTGGTTTATGTCCTCCTTCTTATGCTATTTCATTGATTGACTTATTTACAGGCAATGGTTTGGCCTAAACCCCCACCATCTTGGTGGATTATCTGGAAAAAAAGAAAAAGGTATTGAGCATGTTGGGGGAGACATGTTCGTCAGTATTCCAAAAGGCGATGCCATTTTCATGAAGGTTATTAGTTTTTGCCATTCTCGGCCTCCCAGCAGGCTTTTAATTTATTGGTTAAAATATTAATTCATTTTGTGCTGTTACTTACAGTGGATATGTCATAATTGGAGTGAAGAGGCCTGCATGAAGATCTTGAAGAATTGCTACGAAGCACTTCCAAAAGATGGGAAAATGATTGTTGCTGACTGTATTCTCCCAGCACTCCCAGACACAAGGGTTGCTTCGAAACATGTGATCCAACTTGACTGCATCATGTTAGCTTATATTACAGGTGGGAGAGAGATGACTGAACAAGATTTCAAAACCTTGGCTAAGGCCGCTGGATTTCAAGGTTTCAAAGTTGTGTGCTCTGCTTTTAACACTTACATTATGGAGTTTCTTAAAAAGCCTTGAGTCCTTGGTTTCTTTATTGGATTTACATTTCAAATTAATGTGGTTTTCCTATTTATGTATTTCTCTACCTATGTTACCGAACAAGGAAAAGTTCATATTTGCTTTTGTTCAATAAATATTTAATTTTTATTGTGGATGTGTTTTGTTTAGAAAAATACTTTTTTTTGTTGTTGTTATTTACCATAACGACAATTCAATCTCTTCTCACCCATGTGAACAAGTTTCAAACTCCAGACCTTTTATTTTTTCGTAAGAGATTTGTTAGAGTGCAATTTATGCACTAGTTTTGCATTGTTTACTTCCCTCAATATCGATGTTTTGCACTTAATAATAATGTTTTACTTGTGTTCTACTTTTGTAGGTGCAATTCTATTGATTGGTGATAAAATTGAGTTAAAAGATGATGTTTAAGGAGGATTGTTCTCTTGGAGAAATTATGAGCGTCAGAAGAACTTTGTTGATAAGGCGTGGGCGCGTGCTGTCAACTGCGGACCTGCAGTTTTTAGTTTAACGTGTTTTGTATTTTTGGTTATTTTTGTAATTACGAATTTAATATTTCAGATATTAGTATTTTATTTTAAATAGAATTCTAAAAGAGAAGAGAGAGAGAGTATTTAAGGGAGGAATCTATTGTGAAAAAGGGGGATATTTTTGGATTGGAGAAAAAGAAAGAAACCCTAGATCTAATTTTTCTCTTCTCTCTATGAGGAACTAAACCCATTTTTCTGGTTGAAGGTTAATGAAGCTTTGATTCATCACTACTGTGAGATCTTTCTTGTGCTTTAATTGTTTTATTACTTTTTGGGTATTTGTTTATTCTCTGAATTATTTTCATGATTATGTTTGTTAATTAGGTAATTGGCCACTATTTAATTATCAACTTAATCTATTGTCAATTAAAGGATTCATCGTATGAAGAATTTAATGTTTGTGACAAATAACATAGCAGAGAGTTGTGTTGTGAGAATAAACAATCTAATTTAAATGAATCATCATATGTGTTGATTAGGATTTGGGTCTCTCTGGTTTTTCAGGCTGTCAATTGATTAAATCCTATGATCGTATCTAGGGTTGTCTATTGATTAGGGAAATAACCAACGGTCGTACCTTGGTTATCGACTAGTTAAGGAGAGATTGGCTATTAGAGGGTCTCAGTAGCTATAACCGGTCTATTCATAAGTAATAATAATCTATATTTGAATCAATGATCAGTAGTCGAATCAAGCTGAGTTAATTCCTTCAACCAGAGCTTTCTCCAATTTGAATTACAACTTTAATTTGCATTCTTGTTATTTTAATTTGATTTTTATTATTGTCAACAATTCCCCCATTTTACGTTTTACGTTTCAAAAGGATTTAAATAATTACCGATCTCTGTGGACACGACCCTGCTCAATCACTATACACAATTTATTTAGAGTAGGAATTTATTTTTGTTGGCTTCGACACCCATCAAAATTTGGCGCCGTTGCCGGGGATTGGTGTCATTTATTTAATCCTTTTTACGTTTTACTTGGTGTATGGTTCGTTCTTCTCGTACAGGTACACTTTCGTTTGATCCTGAAATTGAGAAGACAGCTCGCCAGCTGAGACAGCAGACAAAGCGAGCTAAGCAACGATCCTCGTCGCCTTTGCTTTCTGAAACAGATACGGTGCCTGATTTAGTTGAATCATCTAGCGATTCAGAAGAACAAGTGATGGATAGAGCTGCACCTGTAGAAAGAACTCTTAGAGAGTTAGCTGAACCAGACTTGAATCAACAACCACTCTGCATTCAATATGTAGACTTGGAGGTAAATTTTGAATTAAAGTCTGGTCTTATTCATTTATTACCCAAGTTTCATGGTTTTGCAGGTGAAGATCCTCATAAACATCTTAAGGAGTTTCATGTTGTGTGTTCAAGTATGAGACCACAAGGCGTGACTGAAGAGCAGATTAAGCTGCGTGCTTTTCCGTTCTCTGTAGATGGGCTAGCTAAAGATTGGTTGTACTACTTGCCTCCTGGATCGATTACAACGTGGAATGGTTTGAAGAAGCAGTTCCTTGAGAAGTACTTTCCTGCTTCAAGAGCTGCCAACATCAGAAAAGACATTTGTGGGATTAGACAACTTCCTGGGGAGACTTTGTATGAGTATTGGGAGCGATTCAAACAATTGTGTGCCAGCTGTCCTCAGCATCAGATTTCTGATCAACTTCTTATTCAATATTTTTACGAAGGACTATCATTGATGGATAGAAGTATGATAGATGCTGCTAGTGGAGGTGTGTTGGTGAACAAGACCCTTACTCAAGCAAGGGAGCTGATATCAAATATGGCTGCCAACGCACAACAATTTGGCAGCAGGCAAGATCTCACTTCAAGGAAGGTGAATGAGGTAAATATTTCTTCTGTTGAACAACGTTTAGATAAACTAATCAGTCCCGCGCGCGCAACGCAACGCAGCACCAGCATCCCGCGCGCAGCAAGCTCCAGCCATCACCATCGCGCAGCGCATCAGTCCCGCGCGCGCAACGCAACGCAGCACCAGCATCCCGCGCGCAGCAAGCTCCAGCCATCACCATCGCGCAGCGCATCAGTCCCGCGCGCGCAACGCAACGCAGCACCAGCATCCCGCGCGCAGCAAGCTCCAGCCATCACCATCGCGCAGCGCATCAGTCCCGCGCGCGCAACGCAACGCAGCACCAGCATCCCGCGCGCAGCAAGCTCCAGCCATCACCATCGCGCAGCGCATCAGTCCCGCGCGCGCAACGCAACGCAGCACCAGCATCCCGCGCGCAGCAAGCTCCAGCCATCACCATCGCGCAGCGCATCAGTCCCGCGCGCGCAACGCAACGCAGCACCAGCATCCCGCGCGCAGCAAGCTCCAGCCATCACCATCGCGCAGCGCATCAGTCCCGCGCGCGCAACGCAACGCAGCACCAGCATCCCGCGCGCAGCAAGCTCCAGCCATCACCATCGCGCAGCGCATCAGTCCCGCGCGCGCAACGCAACGCAGCACCAGCATCCCGCGCGCAGCAAGCTCCAGCCATCACCATCGCGCAGCGCATCAGTCCCGCGCGCGCAACGCAACGCAGCACCAGCATCCCGCGCGCAGCAAGCTCCAGCCATCACCATCGCGCAGCGCATCAGTCCCGCGCGCGCAACGCAACGCAGCACCAGCATCCCGCGCGCAGCAAGCTCCAGCCATCACCATCGCGCAGCGCATCAGTCCCGCGCGCGCAACGCAACGCAGCACCAGCATCCCGCGCGCAGCAAGCTCCAGCCATCACCATCGCGCAGCGCATCAGTCCCGCGCGCGCAACGCAACGCAGCACCAGCATCCCGCGCGCAGCAAGCTCCAGCCATCACCATCGCGCAGCGCATCAGTCCCGCGCGCGCAACGCAACGCAGCACCAGCATCCCGCGCGCAGCAAGCTCCAGCCATCACCATCGCGCAGCGCATCAGTCCCGCGCGCGCAACGCAACGCAGCACCAGCATCCCGCGCGCAGCAAGCTCCAGCCATCACCATCGCGCAGCGCATCAGTCCCGCGCGCGCAACGCAACGCAGCACCAGCATCCCGCGCGCAGCAAGCTCCAGCCATCACCATCGCGCAGCGCATCAGTCCCGCGCGCGCAACGCAACGCAGCACCAGCATCCCGCGCGCAGCAAGCTCCAGCCATCACCATCGCGCAGCGCATCAGTCCCGCGCGCGCAACGCAACGCAGCACCAGCATCCCGCGCGCAGCAAGCTCCAGCCATCACCATCGCGCAGCGCATCAGTCCCGCGCGCGCAACGCAACGCAGCACCAGCATCCCGCGCGCAGCAAGCTCCAGCCATCACCATCGCGCAGCGCATCAGTCCCGCGCGCGCAACGCAACGCAGCACCAGCATCCCGCGCGCAGCAAGCTCCAGCCATCACCATCGCGCAGCGCATCAGTCCCGCGCGCGCAACGCAACGCAGCACCAGCATCCCGCGCGCAGCAAGCTCCAGCCATCACCATCGCGCAGCGCATCAGTCCCGCGCGCGCAACGCAACGCAGCACCAGCGTCAGCCCAGCTCTCGCGCACAACACAGCCCACGCAGCGCGCAGATCCAGCAGCCCCAGCGCGCGCGCGCAACACAATCAGTGCCATCCCGCGTCCATCAAGCAAGCTCCAGCCGAGCAGCAATCGCAACGCAACCATCCTACGACCTGCATTCTAGCCGCGTGAATCGAAATCCGTGACAAGCTAGAGCAGAATTTCGCCGCATACTTCGAGAGTGTGGGATTTATCCCACTATTCCCGCCAAGCCCATAGACGTTATGAGGATCAAAGCTCACAATTCAGGGAAGTTTCTGCCTTTAATTTTTATCCTTACGCTTTAATTTTTATGTGAGCTTTGATTATCTTACATTGGGGACAATGTAAGTTCTTGGTGTGGGGGAGGGATTTTTGCATTATTGATGTCTGGAATTATTGTTTTCACTCTACTTATCTATTTTCACTCTACTCATCCGTAAATGATTTTGGAGTTAGTATGCTTCATATATTATTATTTTTCTTTTCTTTTCTTTCTCACTACTTTTTTCCCATCTATCTCAAACTATTCATATCTATTTTTATTTTACCATACTCTTTCATCACTCACATTTTATCTTTTACTTTTCATATTACTACATACATCTTTCTCACTTCTTATCATTTTTACCTTTCCTTTTATATATCACTCATACCTTCTTCTCATTCTACACCACTATTGATGGTTGATTCATTTGAAGAGTGTACATGATTTGATGGCAAATTTACCAACTTTGTGAGGATTTGAGCCTATGAGCAACCACTTTGCTCTAATTATTTTTGTTATGTGAATATCAATCCTAGTTTGTTTATTCTAGAACTTGCTTTCTTATGCATGTTGAAGCCACATTACGGGATTTTAGGCATTAAAATGATAAGGGCAAACCATTTACCATTTTTCTATTCTCGCATTTTCCTTTTTCTCTACCCGAAGACCTTTATTTGCTACCTTTGTTTGAGCCTTAACCATTACCCATCTAATTCTCTCCGTCTACTTAACCATTTTTCTTCTTTTTTGAGCCTCAATTTAAGGAGATTTTTGGACTCATTGTGTGGATATATTTTGTTGCTTTTTCTACCTTGTATTGAAGTTTCTCAATTAGATCAACAAGCATTATGCTTGAATTAAATTGTGCAAGGTTCGTATCTTTTGTTTAATTCGAAAAAAAACAAAAAAAAATGAAAAAATGAAAAAATGAAAAAAAAGAAAAAAAAAAGAAAAAGAAAAATCGAAAAAAAAAGAACCGAAAAAAAAATAGTGAAAAAAAAATGTTTACATTCTTGGTGACTTGAGTAGAAATAAGCATTTTGATATCATAAGTTCATTCAATGAGTTCATTCTTCTCATTTTGATCTCTTTTTCTTTCGTAAACCTTTCTTTTTCATTTAACCCATTTAACCCCATTACAACCCTTTTAAGACCCTTAGATTTTTGCATTTTATTCATGTTTTGTGGATTGAGATGTGATATATGAGCAAGCTTATGGTAATAGCATTCTTTGATTTGATTTGAGTGGATAAATGACACCCTAAACACTTTGAGTGCATGGAGTGAAGTTATTGAGAGGGCTATTACATCTTGTTGCACTTGAATTTTGAATGGATCTTCTTGGTGGTTGAATGTTCTTATTCTATCTTATGAGATTCTATGCTTTAAAATCCTTGTCTCTCGAATGTTGATCGACTTAATTTCTTGAGGTATGCTTGCTTAAAATTATTTTTGGATGAGTTGAGATGAGAATTGAGTGGAGATTTGGGATTAATCTTGAGTTATATGCTTGAGGACAAGCATCATCTTGGTGTGGGGGAATTTGTTAGAGTGCAATTTATGCACTAGTTTTACATTGTTTACTTCCCTTAATATCGATGTTTTGCACTTAATAATAATGTTTTACTTGTGTTTTACTTTTGTAGGTGCAATTCTATTGATTGGTGATAAAATTGAGTTAAAAGATGATGTTTAAGGAGGATTGTTCTCTTGGAGAAATTATGAGCGTCAGAAGAACTTTGTTGATAAGGCGTGGGCGCGTGCTGTCAACTGCGGACCTGCAGTTTTTAGTTTAACGTGTTTTGTATTTTTGGTTATTTTTGTAATTACGAATTTAATATTTCAGATATTAGTATTTTATTTTAAATAGAATTCTAGAGGAGAAGAGAGAGAGAGTATTTAAGGGAGGAATCTATTGTGAAAAAGGGGTTTTTGGATTGGAGAAAAAGAAACCCTAGATCTAATTTTTCTCTTCTCTCTATGAGGAACTAAACCCATTTTTCTGGTTGAAGGTTAATGAAGCTTTGATTCATCACTACTGTGAGATCTTTCTTGTGCTTTAATTGTTTTATTACTTTTTGGGTATTTGTTTATTCTCTGAATTATTTTCATGATTATGTTTGTTAATTAGGTAATTGGCCACTATTTAATTATCAACTTAATCTATTGTCAATTAAAGGATTCATCGTATGAAGAATTTAATGTTTGTGACAAATAACATAGCAGAGAGTTGTGTTGTGAGAATAAACAATCTAATTTAAATGAATCATCATATGTGTTGATTAGGATTTGGGTCTCTCTGGTTTTTCAGGCTGTCAATTGATTAAATCCTATGATCGTATCTAGGGTTGTCTATTGATTAGGGAAATATCCAACGGTCGTACCTTGGTTATCGACTAGTTAAGGAGAGATTGGCTATTAGAGGGTCTCAGTAGCTATAACCGGTCTATTCATGAGTAATAATAATCTATATTTGAATCAATGATCAGTAGTCGAATCAAGCTGAGTTAATTCCTTCAACCAGAGCTTTCTCCAATTTGAATTACAACTTTAATTTGCATTCTTGTTATTTTTAATTTGATTTTTATTATTGTCAACAATTCCCCCATTTTACGTTTTACGTTTCAAAAGGATTTAAATAATTACCGATCTCTGTGGACACGACCCTGCTCAATCACTATACACAATTTATTTAGAGTAGGAATTTATTTTTGTTGGCTTCGACACCCATCAAGATTCTACCATTTCACTTTGATGACACCCACTAATTTAGAAGAATACTAATTATTGTAACACAAAAAAATGAAATTACTACTTTTCCTTAGAGAAATCTGTATTTATTAACATTACTTGCTAGTATTTTGGCAATACCCGTTACCCCTTTGGATAATAATTTAATGATATAACTCTCATTTCCAAGCACACTTTTATAATTAATAAATATTATTAAAAAAATCTTATACGTACTTTTTATTTTTTTCGAATCTACTTTTTTATTATTTGCAAAATAAAGTGACATTGAAAAAGAATAACAAAGTAACCAAAATAAAGGAAGCAAGTCCATATATTTACGGGCCTCTTTGGTAATGTTTTCCACTCAATGTTTTCTGTTTTCTAAGACCAAAAAATAAGGAAATATGTTTGGTAGCCAGTTTTGCATCGTTAAATTGAAATGTAGCTAAGGATACCAGTACAAAGCTTAGGTTAAAATGATGATCTTCCCAACTAGCACCATTCATTTTTCTTTCATCTATATTCTTTATTGGCATCGATAATCTATCACCATATCAAATAGCTGTATTGATGGACTGAACTTAGTAAATATGTCATGCAAAGAGGTCGTCGGGTCTTTAAGCTGCTGTTTTCTCCGGGAAACAAAGCAACATCTAGCATTTGAAGCTATTTTTAACGGTTCTATAGCATCGGGAGCAATATATTTTAAACTTCATGGTAATATCATATTCAAACAAGTCCAACATAATGAGTTGTGCAATTGTTGCAACTAATTGTTCATGAGTGATTGCACGGTGCACCTCGGTTCCCCTAGCCTCTGAATAATGAACTTGCAATCACCCTTTATCTTGATCCATTCACCTTTGAATCGCAGCTACACGAATGAAGTACGTAGTCCTAAAACAAAGTAACAAACACAATGTTAAAAAGTATAAAATCATCTATCTTCGTAATTACCTAATCTTAATAATTATTAACACGACCCTTACTTGACCCCCTCTGAACCCATACTTGACCCTCAAGTACTTACACAACCATTGCTTTTACTTGGCCAATCACCTAACGTGGGGGCGAGTAATCGTCTGGTATTTTTTACGAACAATAATTTTTTTCATAGATTGTAGCTATAAATTTAGACATTTTCATAGTAATAACTTAATATTTTAATTTGATTTTTATTATTGTCAACAATTCCCCCATTTTACGTTTTACGTTTCAAAAGGATTTAAATAATTACCGATCTCTGTGGACACGACCCTGCTCAATCACTATACACAATTTATTTAGAGTAGGAATTTATTTTTGTTGGCTTCGACACCCATCAAGATTCTACCATTTCACTTTGATGACACCCACTAATTTAGAAGAATACTAATTATTGTAACACAAAAAAATGAAATTACTACTTTTCCTTAGAGAAATCTGTATTTATTAACATTACTTGCTAGTATTTTGGCAATACCCGTTACCCCTTTGGATAATAATTTAATGATATAACTCTCATTTCCAAGCACACTTTTATAATTAATAAATATTATTAAAAAAATCTTATACGTACTTTTTATTTTTTTCGAATCTACTTTTTTATTATTTGCAAAATAAAGTGACATTGAAAAAGAATAACAAAGTAACCAAAATAAAGGAAGCAAGTCCATATATTTACGGGCCTCTTTGGTAATGTTTTCCACTCAATGTTTTCTGTTTTCTAAGACCAAAAAATAAGGAAATATGTTTGGTAGCCAGTTTTGCATCGTTAAATTGAAATGTAGCTAAGGATACCAGTACAAAGCTTAGGTTAAAATGATGATCTTCCCAACTAGCACCATTCATTTTTCTTTCATCTATATTCTTTATTGGCATCGATAATCTATCACCATATCAAATAGCTGTATTGATGGACTGAACTTAGTAAATATGTCATGCAAAGAGGTCGTCGGGTCTTTAAGCTGCTGTTTTCTCCGGGAAACAAAGCAACATCTAGCATTTGAAGCTATTTTTAACGGTTCTATAGCATCGGGAGCAATATATTTTAAACTTCATGGTAATATCATATTCAAACAAGTCCAACATAATGAGTTGTGCAATTGTTGCAACTAATTGTTCATGAGTGATTGCACGGTGCACCTCGGTTCCCCTAGCCTCTGAATAATGAACTTGCAATCACCCTTTATCTTGATCCATTCACCTTTGAATCGCAGCTACACGAATGAAGTACGTAGTCCTAAAACAAAGTAACAAACACAATGTTAAAAAGTATAAAATCATCTATCTTCGTAATTACCTAATCTTAATAATTATTAACACGACCCTTACTTGACCCCCTCTGAACCCATACTTGACCCTCAAGTACTTACACAACCATTGCTTTTACTTGGCCAATCACCTAACGTGGGGGCGAGTAATCGTCTGGTATTTTTTACGAACAATAATTTTTTTCATAGATTGTAGCTATAAATTTAGACATTTTCATAGTAATAACTTAATATTTCTATAGTGTAACCATAGTATCATCACATTATCTGAAATAAACAAAAAATTAATACACATAACCATAAATTATAGCAACACTTTAATAATTTAGTCAGTTGAGGAGAATAACATAAAACACAAAGTTTAAGTTTGAAAATACTATTACCTTTATTGGAGTTAGATTCATCTAATATATGTTCCTCAACATTGAAAAAAAGATGATTTTGAGCGTTCTACAAGTTTTTAGTGTGTTTAGATATAATATAGGAGCTTTAGAAGAAAATAGGGTTTAAAAAATTGACGTGTGATTTGCGCACTTCTTTCTTTTTAAAAGAATAATTAAGAAAAAGAAAATGGATTTGGAGCTCAAATAGTTTAATTTTGTAAAAGACTACTGCAATTGCCTCCCCCATCCTAGCGTATCAATACACCGAAAAGTATGAACT
This sequence comes from Citrus medica, assembly GCA_002013955.2. Taxonomy (NCBI): domain Eukaryota; kingdom Viridiplantae; phylum Streptophyta; class Magnoliopsida; order Sapindales; family Rutaceae; genus Citrus; species Citrus medica. Next base: position 311,978 of record MKYO02014454.1, read on the forward strand.
ACAACGATGGCATCATATGGTTATTTTCAGATAATTGGAACTATCTTTGTACATGCTTCTTTGATCAAGAAGCAATTTTCTCTTATTTATATTTTGATCACGTATACGACAAGTAGGTAAGCAAGTTGTTTAGCAGTTTTCTTGGTTTTTTATAAGAATTTAAATCTATTGCAAATAGATGTAAGCAATTAAAAATAAAAAATTAACAACTTAATTAATTTTTAAAAATACTGTTCACCATTACTGTTCAGGGTTACTATTTATCAGCAGAAAAAATATTAATTTTTCAAAAGCACATTAAATTGCAGAAAATAAATGACACATAAATTTTTACATGGTTCGGATTAATCAATCCTACATCTACGAGGCCACACCCAGTTGAAAAGCAATTCACTTAGTTGAGATGTTATAACCTATGCATTTACCAAACTTAAGATTCTCACTTATAGTTTATCATCATACAGATTAAATCTTCTTCTCTTGAATAATTGATACCCCTCTTGATCTACGATCCTTAAGGCACTTCACAAAGTGATCAATAGCAATTCTTCAATTCTTCAATATCTAGTGATCCAAGATCCAAAAAAAAAAAATCTCCATAGAGATGAAAAGAAGATAAGAAAACAAATCATCACAATATCATATGCCAAATTCGGATTCTCTTAGGAGGAGGCCAAATTTTGCTTCTCTGTTTTATGTTCTGTGTTGTGCCCCTTCAATTGTGAAATACCTCTCTTTATATAGGTACTAGGGTTTCACAAAAATAGTAAGTCTTAAAAGACTTGGATTCTTTCCAAATAAGAATTTCTTTCCTCTTATAATTCCTATGAATTTGAAAAGGAATAAATCTGATCTTCTTGCCTTCCTTGTCTCCCAAGAAATATCTAGAGCATTTAATGAACTTTCTGTTTGAACCAACTTCTTGCTCTAAATAAATCTCATGCACCAATTATAGAATCTCATTATTAATTGACTTACTAAATTAGACATCTAATTAAATTAGGAAACAAATATTCCTAATAAATTGGAATCTCACTAAATTAGGGAATTAATAAATTAATCCCTATTACAAGATATGCAACAAATAAAATTCTAATTTAACAAGACTTGACATAAGATGCCAACTCTATAAATAATGGACTTAACAGCTTATCACTCATTAATGCTAAAAGATTAGCCAACAAATTATAAATCATATCTTCAATTAGCAAAATCATCTCATCAAAGTTGCTTATGTCAAAGACTCCTTGACAAGCTCTTAAACGGTCACAATATCCCATACTTTAATCAATTTAATAGAAGGTTCCTAAACTGACGTAATTATGTATTTTCCTAATTGATACCTTCTCTTTGTATATAAATTAGAATTGTAATCATCACTAAGGTGTGTGAGCAATACCATATTTCTTTTGCAATTGTCTTGCATATTATTTCTTTACGGTATCAGAGCTAGCTATGGCTAACACCCTTCAAATTGCGCCCAAACTCACCATCCAATCCTTCCACCAATGCTCTAGCCTAATATCTATCAAGCTTTCAATGAATAATGTTCTTCTGTGGAGGTCACAAGTGCTTCCTCTTATAAGGAGCCTTGGCCTAGAACATCATATTCATGATGAGGTAACTCCACCGAAGATGATAAATATAGATGGAAAAGAAGCTAGTAATCCTGAATTTTTGTCTTGGATAAATAATGATGGATTATTTATGACATGGTTGAGAGGGATGATGTGTGAAAATGTTCAAAGTTTAATTGTTGGAGAAGAAACTTCTCGTAAAGTTTGGTTATCTATTGAAGAGCAAATTTTGCTAGCTACCAAAGAGCAAGAATCATGGCTTAAAGATAACCTGTACTCAATAAAAAAAGGGCAACATACCCATTGATGAATTTCTAAGGAAATTCAAGAACCTTTGTGATAACCTTGCTGCCATAGGAAAACCAATCCCAGACGATGACAAGGTCTTCCAGATTGCTAGAGCTCTTGGTCCAAAATATGTTGATTTCAAAACGGCTATGCTTGCTAAACCACCACTGCCCACCTTTAAGCAATTCATCCTTGCTCTTCAGAATCACGAGCAAACTCTTGTTGTTCACAAGGAGGAAGAAAAATCTATTCTGGATCATAATCAAGCCTTCTTTGGACAAAGAAGGAGAGGCTGAAATCAAAAGGAAGACAGACATAGAGGTTGTGGCAGAGGTTCACAACAAAATAATGGATCGAAAAATGCTCAAATCAACACTCAAAGCAACCATCAGCATCAACCACAACAGAAAAACAATAGTGAAACTAACAAAACAAATCAGCAGGATGTGATTTATTGTCAAATCTCTGGTAAGAAAGGTCACTCAGCCACTGTTTGTTAGGATAGGTGTGAATATTATGATGATGAGGTACCGTAAGCCCTTACAACTGTCAACTTGAACGAAACTAATGATCAAATTTACGCTGGCTCAGGGGCAACCTCTCACATAATCAACAATCCAGGTAAATTAAAGACAATCATTCCTTACAAATGCCATGATAAAATCTTTGTAGGAAATGGATAAGGTCTTCAAATATCTCATATTGGTAATGCCTCTTTAAAAACTGATTATGGAGATTTACATTTGAAAAACCTTCTTGTGGTTCCAAAAATTAAAAAAAAAAACTTGTTTGTTAGATAACTTGCTAATGATTCTCAATCTTATTTTGTCAAGAAAAAACAGAACCAAGTGGTAGTAAGGGGGCATAAGAAAGGCAACCTATATGCACTGGATGAAGTAAATGAAACAACTCTAAGCGCAATAAGAGGGAATACTACAGAATCAAATTTGTGGCATATGCGACTTCGGCATCCAAGCGTTAAAGTCCTACAAATTCTCTATAATAATAGGAAAATCAATATTTCCAAATGGACAAAGATACCCAAAATTTGTGTATTTTATCAATTAGGAAAGACTTGTAAAATTCTTTTTCTCCTCCTAATAAAATCTCGGGTTTTCTTGGCTATTTCCACTACAACGAAAAGCTGACTTCTTTGATTGTTTCATACGATTTCAAAAATAGGTGGAAACACAATTTGAAAGAAAGATTAAAGTGTTTCAATGCGATGGAGGGGGATAATTTTCTTCTAATGCTTTTATAAAGCATCTTGATAATTGTGGCATCATACGACAAATATCATGCCCATACACTCAAGAGCATAATGGAGCTGCTGAGAGAAAACACAGGCATATTGCCGAAACAGCCTTAACTCTCATGCTTTATGCCTCACTTCCTCTTAAACTTTAGGCATATATTTTTTTTAGCAGCAACTTATTTGATAAATAGGATGTTGTTGTCTACACTTGGAATGAAAAGTCCATATGAAAAACTCTTAAAAAGGAATCCTGATTATCCTGGAATTAAAGTTATTGGGTGCAGATGTTTTTCTTATTTAAGGAACTATAACAAGACAAAATTTAATGGAAAAACTTTGCCATGTGTTTTTATAGGTTATAGTTCCTTACATAAAGGATATAGATACTTAAATCTCATGACTAAAAGAGTATATATTTCTCGGCATGTCAATTTTGATGAAATAGTTTTTCCGTTTTCTAACAAAAATAAGTTTGTTGAATGCATGCAGGAACCAAGTCAACTTACAACATTTCCATTTTATGATGAATGGCTAAATTGTTCTAACTCAATTGAAACCCATGATGTTGTGAATCCTGCTCTTAGTCAAAATCCACTTCCATCTTTTCAAAAAGACCATATGACGCCCACTCAAATGCAAACTCCTTTATCCGACTATGGCAACTATGTTATTCCCACACTAGCTACATTACAGGAAAAACGGAATGATACTATTGTTGCAGAAGAACAAAGCAACAACAACTCGACTGCCTCATTAAATGAATCATTTTCAGAAGAGCAAAACTGCAGCAACACTGCCATTTCATCTACCAAAACGACTAACTTAGATAAAATTCAAACCGAGAACTCTTTATCAACTGAATTGAACAATTTAGATAGAACCCAGACTGAGGATCCATTTTCAAAAAATCAGAAAAACTAGCCTGATATCTCTGGAAAGTTATTGGTTGATTTTTCGAGTTACACTAAAAATCAACCAATCACCTTATCTGACATATCAGATAATCCAGCTGTTGATCCCATAGGACCACAACAATTACAAACAAATCCATCATCATCTCAAAATACTCATTCCATGATAACCTCACAAAAAGCCAAAAACAATCCAAACCTAGCGTTATAAGTTTCTCAAAACCAACCGAGCAAAAACTTTTAAATCTGCTCTCAAGAATCCCATATGGGTTACAGCAATGGATGAAGAAATCAAGGCTTTGCATGACAATAATACTTGGCATCTTGTTCATCGTCCTATTAATAATAATGTAATAAGATCAAAATGGGTTTACCGGATCAAATACAAAGAAGATGGGACAATTGATAGATACAAGACACGTCTCGTTGCCAAGGGATTCACACAAATCTCAGGAGTGGACTTTGATGAGACCTTCAGTCCCGTCGTAAAACCAACCACTATTCGAATGGTTATGGCAATTGTAGTGTGTTCAAAATGGCCAAAGAAGCAATTAGACATCAAGAATGCTTTTCTTCATGGAAAATTAAAAGATAAAAAATCTTAATCTTCCATCATTTGTCTGTAAACTAAACAAGTCCATTTATAGGCTCAAGCAAGCTCCACACACTTGGTTTGAATATCTTTCTAAAGCATTATTTAAACTAGGCTTTGTCAATAGTAAAGTTGATTCATCTTTGTTTATTTTACAGGATAAGGGAGTACTCATTTTTCTTTTGATATATGTAGATGATGTTATAATAACAGGAAATAACTTTTCTGTTATTCAATCGATCATCTCAACATTAAGTATAAATCTTGCACTGAAAGACCTTGGGACACTTCGGTATTTTCTTGGGATAGAAATCAAATATTTTTAAAAATAGGGTATTTTTATCTCAAACTAAGTATACACAAGATTTACTGTCAAAGGAAAAGATTCTTGATTGTACTCCTATGGCAACACCCATGGCTATAAAAACAACTACAAATCTTGAGGACAGTGAAACTGTAAATGCTACATAATATCGAGGCCTAGTTGGTATCTAACAATATTTGACCTTTACAAGGCCAGATATAACATATGCTGTAAATAAAGTATGCCAGTGCTTCAATGATCCAACCAAGGCAGATCTCAAAGCAGTAAAAAGGATCCATCGATATCTCAAAGGATCATTAAATTATGGCATTCATTTTTGTCTCAAAGTTCATTAACACTATACTCCTTTTCTGACTTTGATTGGGCAGGTTGTCCTGAGACCAGACGAAGCACCACAAGCTATTGTGTCTACTTAGGAGCAAATTTCATTTCTTGGAGCTCAAATAAGCAAACCACCAGAGCAAGGTCAAGTGCCGAAGCAAAATATCGATCAATGGCCACCACTGCAGCTGAAATCACATGGATTCAATTTCTTCTTTGCGAAATTGGTCTCACAATGAACAAGAAAACACTTTTATTGTGCGATAATATGAGTGCTCTACATGAGCAAAAATCTGGTCTTTCACGCGAGGACATAGCATATTGAGTTCGACTTCCACTTTTCTCGAGAAAATGTCCCGCAAGGATCTATCTTCACAAGGCATGAATCTTCATCACAGAAAATTACGGATGTGTTCACAAAACCATTAAGCAAATACCAATTCCAAAAATGCCGCAACAAGTTAGGAGTCCATTCCATGGACGTTCCAAACTCTAGGGGGGCTGATAAGATTCCTTCGTTAATGCCAAAAGATCAACCAACAAATTATAAGTCATATCTTCAATTAGCAAAATCATCTCATCAAAGTTGCTTATATCAAGGACTCCTTGACAAGCTCTTAAACGGTTATAATATCCCACAATTTAATCAATTTAATAGAAGGTTTCTAAATTGACGTATGATAACTCTAGGAAATGAGAGTTATTACATCAATTCTAGACTTGAATCAAGGTCATTTAGAGAACAAATAAGGTTTTTTTATTACATTTTGATTACCTTTTGCATAAACATTCATTTTAGTTGGGTTTTAATACGTTTTGTTTAAATCAAATAATTAATGCTAAAAAACAGGTGCATAATTGTAGGTTTTAAATTCATAAGGGGATGCTGAAACATTATATGAGCAAGAGGAGGAAAGAAGATGACCACAAAAGAAGACAAACACAATCGGTAATAATACAGTGCTGTTGTGGATGCTAGGGCAACCAGTGCTGCAGCAATCAGAGAGCAATGCGGGAGAAAGCTTAAAGCGTGGGCCAGCCATAAAATCGCGATATACATGTTTCATAATTTAAACGCATGCACGCGCATGGACTTTGGGTCTTTTACCCTAATTTGCAATATAAAAGGAGGCGTGCACCACTTAGAAAGGCGGCAAGGAATTATCATAAAAAATAATTACAAAGGCAAGAAGAAGGAGATCAAGATTGAAGAGTGCTATTCGGAAACAAAGGAAAGAACCATACAGAATTATTTGTCTTTGATCGTGCTCAACTTATATTTGCTCTTCTTCTTTGAATTGTTTGGAGGTATTCCGAGATCAATATATTTGTGTTTATTTTTCTCATCCAAATTATGAACTAAATTTACTTGTGGTTGAATGACAAATAATTCAATGGGTTCTTGGCTGTTCTTTTATGTTGTTATGGTAATGCTGTAGCATTATACTCTAGTAGTTTTTATGAATACAACTATTATTTCGGTTGACCACCCATTTAATAGTTTCAGTTAAGATAGAGCAGCAAAAGGGCATGTCTTAGCGGATATTATTAGAGTATTACTTGTTCTTAAGTCGAGTTTCCTGGATTAGGTTACCTTGAATCCCATAAGGGCAATACTTGAAGTTAAGATTTGTGACACTCTAGACATAGGTGTTCACCTTGTACAATGGAGAGATTAAAGGTTATAATGTCATACCATAAATATATGAGCAATTGGTCATTGTTAGTAGATTTAAAGGTATGAGATTTCCAACATGCGATAGTTGCGGGTGCAGATTTATTCTACCCATTGTTGCAGAACTTATTGCAACAACTGGTGCTAATTTAGTAAACAACAGTCACCCCATTAGGAGAGTTTGATCATTCAACTACTATATTCTCAATTGAAGCTTAGACACATTTAATTTAGTTTATTTCAATACAATATTGTTTTATTTCCATCTCTCATAATTATTAGTTACGATAGAATTATTTGACAATTGATTGTTTCGATCTTTAGTTGATTTGTGCTATTGTGATTGCTTTAGCATTTTGGAGTAACATCAATCCCTGTAGAGACGATCTTGAATACTCATCACTTTATTACTTGTTGTGTATACTTGCACATTAGCATTAATAATAATTGATTATATAAATCAATCAACAACGTAATTATGTCCTTTCCTAGTTGATACATTCTCTTTGTATATAAATTAGAATTGTAATCATCACTAAGGTGTGTTAGCAATAACTTATTTCTTTTGTAATTATCTTGCATGTTATTTCTTTACTACAGACAAGAACAACATGGAAGTTTATAGCAAACAAGAGCTGCAGTTCTCATTTTCGTTGCTCTATGAACAAGAATAAAATAGAAATTTATGAAAATAAAAATTGAAACAAGCTGATTTTAACAACAAAATGAAATAATCGAGAAAATATGTTTAAAATATTACCAAACCTACAATGTGACATACAGAATTATTTGTCTTTGATCGTGCTCAACTTATATTTGCTCTTCTTCTTTGAATTGTTTGGAGGTATTCCGAGATCAATATATTTGTGTTTATTTTTCTCATCCAAATTATGAACTAAATTTACTTGTGGTTGAATGACAAATAATTCAATGGGTTCTTGGCTGTTCTTTTATGTTGTTATGGTAATGCTGTAGCATTATACTCTAGTAGTTTTTATGAATACAACTATTATTTCGGTTGACCACCCATTTAATAGTTTCAGTTAAGATAGAGCAGCAAAAGGGCATGTCTTAGCGGATATTATTAGAGTATTACTTGTTCTTAAGTCGAGTTTCCTGGATTAGGTTACCTTGAATCCCATAAGGGCAATACTTGAAGTTAAGATTTGTGACACTCTAGACATAGGTGTTCACCTTGTACAATGGAGAGATTAAAGGTTATAATGTCATACCATAAATATATGAGCAATTGGTCATTGTTAGTAGATTTAAAGGTATGAGATTTCCAACATGCGATAGTTGCGGGTGCAGATTTATTCTACCCATTGTTGCAGAACTTATTGCAACAACTGGTGCTAATTTAGTAAACAACAGTCACCCCATTAGGAGAGTTTGATCATTCAACTACTATATTCTCAATTGAAGCTTAGACACATTTAATTTAGTTTATTTCAATACAATATTGTTTTATTTCCATCTCTCATAATTATTAGTTACGATAGAATTATTTGACAATTGATTGTTTCGATCTTTAGTTGATTTGTGCTATTGTGATTGCTTTAGCATTTTGGAGTAACATCAATCCCTGTAGAGACGATCTTGAATACTCATCACTTTATTACTTGTTGTGTATACTTGCACATTAGCATTAATAATAATTGATTATATAAATCAATCAACAACGTAATTATGTCCTTTCCTAGTTGATACATTCTCTTTGTATATAAATTAGAATTGTAATCATCACTAAGGTGTGTTAGCAATAACTTATTTCTTTTGTAATTATCTTGCATGTTATTTCTTTACTACAGACAAGAACAACATGGAAGTTTATAGCAAACAAGAGCTGCAGTTCTCATTTTCGTTGCTCTATGAACAAGAATAAAATAGAAATTTATGAAAATAAAAATTGAAACAAGCTGATTTTAACAACAAAATGAAATAATCGAGAAAATATGTTTAAAATATTACCAAACCTACAATGTGTTTTCAGCATAAACATCATGAATATATATATATATATATTCAAATGTTAAAAGTCATGGTTATGAAATTGGAATTTGAAATAAGTTTTCATATAAAAAGCATACATAAAAATAATATTAATTTTTTCATAGTTCAAAGCAAATGTATGTAATGATATGCAAAACTTATTGTTGGACGGATGGGCGCCCAAGGTGGGCCGACCGGACCCGACCCACACATGGTAACCACTTGTTGGTTACCATACGTGTTTGGGAGAGGGAAGTTGATTTGTGTTCAACTTCCCAACTGCTCCAAACTGTTGTATATATTCATCAAAAATCGTTGCTGAAAAAAGAAGTACAAATAATTCCATTCATTACAAAAAAAAAAAGCAGTGCGTGTGTGGGTGAAAGAAGAAGATTAAAACAAGATCCTTGAACAATCCAAAAATATATATATACTGTGAATTGAGAAAGATTTCCGCTCATGATTTCTTTCCAACCAGTGACGTGATCCAAAACTTGTTTATTTCGCTGCATAATTCGAAAAGGTAAGGCCTATTGACTCCTTTTAGAATTTTCTTTCATTGGTATCAGAGCCTGTATTATGTTGGATTCGTGCATTGGTTGGATTTCATTCATGAAAAGGATGATTTTTTATTTTATTAATTTTTGTGATTGATGTTGTTTTAAATGTTCTGGAATGTTTAATATGAATGCATAAATTCTGGAATTGAAGTTATTAAAACCGGCTTAGGGTTTCGATTGCATTAACCTTAAATATTTTATGAAACCCGAAACTTCAATGGATCATATCTTTTGATCTAGGATAACTAACAATATGTGTGATATATCACTGGAAAGATCTTTTCGAGAGTTTTCTACCGATATGTGATTTGTTAAACACGGACTAACGACAAGAAAGTTATGGCCAAAATATGATTCAGGTTAGATTAAGGTTTGGAAAGGGTTAAAAACCCTAATTTGGAAAAGAAGATAAACAGTGACGGAGTTATTTTTTTATTATTCCGGCCTATTCCAACCTCCGTTTGAAAACCCAAATGTATCATTGTATTCATAATGAAAAATGGAGTCAGACGGTGCCGGACCCAGCGCTACTAGAGCGGCGCAAGGCCGCGCATGGATCCCATGCGCTATTTGCGTGTTTGAACGCGATAATATAGAATACTATCGTGCTACTATAGCGACTATCATGCTACTGTAGCACATGTGGGGATATATCCAAATTGGTAACTTTTTACATATTTTACTCTTCGGGACTCCGATTTGGGCACCGTTTGCATCATTTGATTCGAAATTTAATTTTCTATTTTGTTTAATATGAAATAATTATTTTTTAATCATTTATTATTTTTTGAAATAAAAATTTGGATCGAACTTATATGGTCTCACGGATGAGCATTAAATGTTAATAAATGTTTCGCTCTAGTGGGAGCTTGAAATATTTATTTTTTTATGAAATTGGCTAAAATCTAATATTGTATTTAGTCGTTTGTTAACAATCCCTAATTTGATTTTTTTTATATTTTTTTGTAGATGCCTCCTATTAATAAGTTGTGGACTAAGGAAGAAGGTTTAATGACAATTAGAGCTTGGGTTTCACCTAATGATCTAATTGAGATTAATAATAGTTTATCTTATGAAGAACTTATGGAGAAAATGGAGAATTATAAGATGGATCTTGATCGTCCTATATGCATTAACATAGAAGATTTATATAGGGTTTTTAACCGCTTAATGTCTGCAAATATACCTACTGTGTATACGAACTGGGGTTATTATGAATGGCTCTGCATTCAATCATTGCCGGATGATGATAATACGCTTGTCTTTAAGGTTCGTATGTTAAATCAAATTGAGGAACCCTCACACAGATATCATATGTTGAGGTGTGAAATTGAGTTTACGGAGGAGCGTCGTCTTGTTTCAAAGATGAGGCGAACCTCAGTGCTTAGCATTCACACGAACCTTCGAACGGGAGACAAGCTAGTCGCCTTGGTAGAGGGCAAAAGTTATGGTATGAGAAAACCATAAACAAAATCATCAAGAGGGAACAATTTGTTTTTATTTGGAGATAGATTTAAGTATAAGTTAGATGAAAGAGTCACGAGCAAAAAAGAATATTTTAAGAACACTTAGAAGATTCTATGTATTAGTTTGACCATGTTAGGTTATTTCATTTGTTTGTTGATCATATTTTTTTAAATTGGTTTTATTTTGTTGGTTGAACTATATGTTGCTATGATTTCATTAATAATATTCTACATTAATTGTTGCTCGACTTTACATACTCTTTTATCATATCTCATGAATTGTTTCGTTGAGTGGGAGTTCTAATTAAATTGAATTTGATAAATTCATAATTAAAAATGATAATCTTGTCCATTAAAATTGAATCAATGATTAATATAATAAAGGGAATTGGATGATGATTGGAAGGCTCGACAACCTTTTGATTTCATTCCCGATATTTGTTCGTCATGTCTTTTGGTTTACGTTTGCAGCAAAATTAATTGTTTGTGTGTAATTATTAATTATGCCTTTAGTGATTGTATTTAAATTATCTATGTGTTGAATTATAGTTGAGATGGCCTCTGCATCTAAAAACATTGTGGCTGAGCTAAACAAGGGCAAGAAACTGAATGGTGACAATTACGATATTTGGCACTGTAAAATTTAGTACATCCTTGAAGAGCAAGAGACTCTAGAAGCTGTCAATAACACCTTAACTGAGCCTGAGCAAGGCAATACTGCTCAACACAGGAGGGATCTTGAGGCCTATCATACCTGTAAAAAGAAGAATAGCAATGTTCATATAACATTGTTGAGCAGCATGCAAGATGACCTCATGTACGAGTATGAGAAGTATGAGACTGCTCAAGAGATGTGGCTCGCTCTGAAAGACAAGTTTGGTGGTACCTCGACCACTAAACTCAGGAGGCTTATGATCAAATTTGACTCTTATCAGAAGCGCTCGAACCACACTATAAGGTAGCATTTGAGGGAGATGTCGAACATGGTTTGTGAGCTTAAGTCTGCTGGACATGTTCTGACTGATGAACAACAAGTTTAGGTAATGATAAGATCTCTACCCGATACTTGGGAACACAAGAAGGTGAATATAACTCATAATAAAAATATCAAAACTTTTAAAGATATTGAGAATCATCTAGAGCTGGAAATAGAGCGCCTTGAGGCAGATTAGCTTTCTGATAGTGTTTTTATGGTCGAGTCAAGCTCGCGCAAAGCTTCGGGCTTCAAGTACAAAAAGGACTATAAAAATAACCAGAAGGGTAAGGGGTCTGATTCTGATCAGAAGAAACCAAATGCTAAAAAGCGCCCAATGGGTAAGTGTACTGGCAAGAAAAGGGACAAATCCAAGTTGAGATGCTATAACTGTAGCAAGCTGGGTCACTTTGCTCGTGAGTGCACTGAGCCGAAAAAGGTGAGACCCAACTACACTTTGTTAAATTATGCTTTAGTTATGAGTTCTATACTCCTAACCGAATCTCGTCCTGTGTGGATCGTAGACTCGGGAGCAATAGACCATATAGCTCGTGATCGAGATGCATATGTGGAGTATTGTCAAACCAGCCAAGGGAGTAGATGGATATACGTGGGTAACAACTCTAGGGTTAAGGCAAAAGGAATAGGCACCTGTAAATTGACTTTACGTGGTGAACATATTCTTTTGTTACACGATGTCCTGTATGCACAGGAGATTTGACGAAACTTGATTTCTGTCCATGTTATTCTTGAATTGGGATATTACTTAACTTTTCATGATGTTTGTTTAGAGATCTTTTAAATTCAGTCCGTATTGGAACTGGGCATTTAATTAATGGTTTTATTATATTAGATACAATGTCTATTGTGATGGAAAAAAATGTCTCTATATATATAAAATCTGTCACAAAATAAATTTAGTGACAGACTATATGTCATTGTTTATGTGTCGCATTTGCCACCGTCACTAAAACATATAGTTGCAATTTGTAAATAGTCGCAAGTATTATGTGTCACTAATATACATCTTATAGTGACAAATATAAGTTTATGACAAGTAAGGACAGAAACAAAAATCTATCACTAAAATCATATTTTTAGACATATAAATCTGTCACTATTTTGATACTAGGGGCTATTAATATGTCATTATGTTGATACTAGTGACTATTAATGTGTCGTTATTTATATAGTTAGGGATAATTAAATTGGTCATTGATGATCATTATTGACAATGAAATGTGCCACTATAGATTCAATTAGTGACAATTTATTCAGTCATTACCAAATTAAATATGACACTTGAATGTGTTGTTATTAATAGAATTAGTGACAATTTTTAAATGTAAAATTTTGTCTCAATGAATATATTAGTGACATCAAATCAATCATTATATATCTAAATTTTGTAACAATGTATTCAGCAGCCAACAATGTAAATAGTGACATTGTTTCAATCTCCAATTAAAAAAAGTGACATTTTTATTGTTACAAAAAAATGATCTATCTAATAAATTTGTCACTAATTAATCTTAGAGACAATTTTTGTCGCAACATTTTTAGTTCATAAAGTAATTTAGCATAAATAATATAATTTGAGGAAACTAAATCATGAAAATTATTAACAAATGCATAGCATATAACGAGAAATACCCATTTTAAAATTGTATCTTATACTACTTCATAAAAAAATTTAATCAAATATTAATATCATTACCATCCGATAAAGAAGTACTGAAAATTGTAAACAACTCTAATAATTGTCAAAATTTCAAAAATCATAAGACATTAACTATCAAAAGTTTCAATTGCATTTGCCTCATTTTGTGCTCGAACGTATTTCAAAACTTCTGTAAGAGTTGATTTGACTCCATTCATCTCTTCCTGCATATTCTTAAGTTCATTTTCTGCAGCTTGCCTACGACTTCGCTCTTCCTCTAACATTTTCAAACTCTCATTTCGAAAAGATTGTGTTCCAAAGACATCTACTCTACAAATCCCATGACCATAAGTGAGAGTAGATTTTGTATGCTCACCTACAACCTGATTAAAGATTTGATCTTTGGGTTGCTAGTTCACAAGCTCATTCATTTGATTCTAAAGCAAAAGAAAATAAAAATGAGCAAAATAAATTATCATGAAATAACCAACGAATCAAACAAATTATAATTATAATAGATGTCTCATGTAATAAATTTATCTAGTTAGTTTCAGTAGATGTCTCATGTAATAATGAATATACTTATATCAATGATTCCCCAAAAAAAAATTATTCATCAATCATAGAAACTATAATTGTAGTGTTGTATGTTCATAAAAAAAAAAAGCAAAAAGCACTGGAAATTGCATAACTATTATAAAAAAGTCTTACTTACTTAAAAAAAACACTTCTTGATTCTCGTTTGCACCTCCAAATTATTGTCCTATTAGGCTTTTAAAAAAATTATGGATTAGTTGTCCACCAAGTAAGCAAGAAATTAAATTTGTTTTCATGGACAAGAATATGTCCAATCACCAATCACCACTCTAACAAGCCAGATCAACCTTTATACACCTCCCAACTGATTTATTTAGATCATTAAATCACATGAGAAAACAGAGAAGAGTTTGTGACAATTAGACAATGGCACACAACATCTCTTCAAAAGTTCTCTAACCACACTTCTAGAAATAATGATGCAGTTAAGATAAGAACACCATATACTACAATATCCTTTATATTACTTGCAGCGAGTCCACAAGCCTATTTCTTCTAATCAACGCTTTCTATTCCCTTTTTGTATGAACACTAACTTCTTGGCCATAAAACTTTATTATTTGTTTTTAGTTTTTTACAATTTAAAAAGTTTATTAGAATTCAATTTGATTGTGTACTAGACTTGTGTAATCTAATTGTCAAATCATCTTTTTGATGGTGTCTACTTTACATGTTCTCAGTGTAGAAAAGATACATGGTAGAGAAATTAATACTTGGTCATTACAGGCATATAGTTCCAGAGAAGAAAAATGAAAATCACATAAAATTCAAACTGAAACTAGAAAATATTGAGTAAAATCACAATAATCCCAAAATGGAATTGAATAAAATATATGTTATCTTTTGCAGGATGCAACATGCTCAACCAAAGACCAACTATTTGGGATAATTTCATATAATTTCAGTTTTTAAACTTGTTTTGTTTTACTATTATCTGAGAACTCACAGAAAAAAATAAGTACTCCAGAGATAGAAAGAATTTTGGATAGCTTGTAAGAATTTCCAAAAAATATAAATTCAGCATAAAAAAGAAAATAAAGTACAAACTTAAAGAAATTTAGTGTTTGAGACTATTGCAGCTTACCAATTGTAGAATATAAAAACAAGATCTTGTTGTCAATTGCAGAATATCTATCAAAATCAACACTCAACAACAAATTTTAGCACTTAGAATAACAAACTTAGTGGACGATTAAAAAGAACAAAAAATAAAGGCAATAAACCATGACTTGATTACCTTGCTGCTCTTAAAACTAAGAGTAGAGCAAATTGAAGCTTTGGATTACAGCGGAAGGACAAAAAAATTACTGGGTTTTTGTGAAAGGATGGAGGCGAGAAAGTAGAGTTGCCTTAGGGTTTGTAATAGACAAATTAAAATAAAAGGGTGAAATTCAATTGGGATAAGGAAAGAAAAGAAGAGAAATTCATATTTGATTAGGTTTCAAAAAATTGATAGTTCTGAAATTGGATTATAATACGGAGATAGAAGAATCAGTGCCCCAATTAGGGAGGAAGAGTGTTTTGGGAAAAAAATACGCATGAGTTGTGACATAATTAATTAAGATTGGTGATAGGGACGGTTGTATTTGTCTTAAAACAAATAAAATTAAATCTTTTTAATTTAGTGACAGAAATTACAAATATTGTACTTAAAGGATTAAGTATTATGGCACCAAACTAATGCGCGAACAATTTTCTTAAATATTAGTGACAAATGCGAACGTTTGTCCCAATATACCATAAATAGGGACAATTATTTTAATCTGTCACAAAATATTTGTCCCTAAAAGTCACTTTTTTGTAGTGACTTGATAGTTCAAGCTATGATAATAGTTGTTTGTCTTATGTTACTTCTTCTAGTAATAATGAAATAGATGCCATCACTTGGCATGCTAGACTAGGTCATATACGGCAAGAAAGAATGTATAGACTTGCGAGAAAGGGCATATTGGATTCATTCACCAAGATTAAATTGCCCATATGTGAAAATTATCTAGCTGAGAAAACAATTAGAAAACCATTTAACAAAGGAATTAGAGATAAAAAAAACTATTGCATTTAATCCACTTAGACATTTGTGGTCCAATGAATATAAAGGCTAAACGTAGAGCCTCATATTTTATTACATTCATTGATGATTATTCATGTTTCAGTCACGTCTACTTGATTTCTCATAAATCAGAAGCATTGGATTGCTTTAGATTATATTTGAATATGGCAGAGAATCAACTAGACAACAATGTTAAAGCTCTAAGAACTGACCGAGGACGTGAATACTTTTAGGAACAGTTCAAGGAACTGACTATACTTGAAACTCCGCAACAAAATGGTGTAACGGAAAAAATGAATAGAACTTTATTGGAAATGATTAGGTCAATGATGGTGCAAGCAAATCTTCCAATATTCTATTAACTGCTGCCTATGTACTTAGCTGAGTTCCTTTAAAATCAATTAGTTCCACCCCATATGAGTTATGGACGGGTAGAAAACCTTACCTATCTCATTTGCGGCCATGGGGGTCTGCAGCTTATATTCACAACCTTACTCATAAGTTTGTAAAATTAGGAGCTAGGGGTAAAAAGTGTGTCTTTATTAGATACTCAGAATACTCTAAAGGATATGTGTTCATTAGTAAACAAGCAGGTGGAACTGTGTCTGAACTGGAATCACGAGATGTCAGTTTTCTAGAAAATGAATTTCCCAGTATTGGAGAAGTTGATAAGGATTTTCAATTCTATGAATTAGAATATTCAAATGAGATTATCATTTCTAATGATGGTGTTGGTATTAGTATGGATCCTTTAGAGAATGCCACTCTGAGTGGGAGTAAAACATCACACACTTCGATTTCAACTGGGGAATCAACTCGAAAAAGTAATCGTAAGCCAATTCCTCGTCGTCGCTTTGAGATTGAGGGAGAAGCTTTTATGATTACTTCACAAGTTGGTGATTAGCCAAATACTTATAACGAGGCTTTCACATCGTCTGCTAAGGATTTGTGGATGAAAGCAATAGAGGAATAGATGAAGTCTATGAAAGTTAATCAGGTATGGGACTTGGTTGATCTTCTGTCTAACTTTAAAGCTATCGGAAACAAATGGGTTCTCAGGAAAAAGCATAAGGCGGATGGGACAATCGAGAGATATAAAGTAAGATTAGTCGCTAAAGGTTATACTCAACAGGAGGGTGTAGACTATGAAGATATTTTTTCTCCTGTAGTATGATTTGCTTCTATACGATTAATCTTGGCTATCATTGCACATCTAGACCTTAAGTTACATCAAATGGTTGTAAAAACTACATTTCTCAATGGAGAATTAGAGGAAGAAATTTATAATGCACAACCACAAGGTTTTGTTGTTAAAGGCCAAGAGTGCAAAGTATGCAAGCTAAAAATGTCTATATATGGCCTTAAACAATCCTCTAGACAATGGAACCTTAAATTCCATCAAGCCGTAATTTCTTATGGCTTTAAGATGATTGAGGAAGACCATTGTGTGTACGTTAAAAGGTCTAAAGACGGTTTTGCGATATTATCTTTACATATGGACGATTTACTGTTAGTTGCGAATAGTAAAGAGTTTGTCAAAATAGTTAAAGATTGGTTATACTCAAATTTTGACATGAAAGATATGGGCGAAGCAGCTTATATCATAGGAGTCAAAATTTTCAGGGATCGTTCAAGGAAACTTCTGGCACTATCACAAGAACCTTACATTAAGAAGATCTTTGAAAGATTCAATATAACTGATTGTAAGCCAATGGATACCCCAATAGCTAAAGGACAATCTATTAGTCTCGATATGTGTTCCAAGACTCCTCAAGAAAAGGAAAAAAATGGCTAGAGTTCCTTATGCAAATACCATTGGAAGTCTCATGTATGCCATGATGTGTATAAGACCTAATATCAGTTATGTTGTAGGACTAGTGAGTAAATACCAATCAAATCCTAGACAGAAGCATTGGAGTGCGATCAAAAGGATTTTGGCATATCTCAAAGGCACTGTAGATTATTCTTTATGCTATCAAGGAGGTGGTTTGCGAATATTTGGATATTCAGATGCCAACTGGAGTGGCAATCTGGATGAGTGCAAATCGACCTCAGGATATGTATTCTTGATAAACAGAGGAGCAATTACATGGAGTAGCAAGAAACAAACATGCACATCTTTATCAACGATGGAAGTTGAATATATTGCATGTTCTGCAGCAGTGCAAGAAGTTATGTGGCTTAAGAGATTTGTGGAGGACTTAAAGATTAATATTAGCGCTCTCTATATCACTCTCTAAACACGCCAAATATCACAACAAGTTGAAACACATTGAGACCAAATATAATTTTATAAGAGACATTTTGGCAAAGAAAGAAGTAGCTATACAATACATATCTACGTATAGCATGATAGCTGATCCACTTACAAAAGCTGTAACGAAGGATGTATTCGCCTCTCATACTAGATCGTTGGGGCTATGTACATTGTAATTTTGGATTGTAAAGATATTTTATGTTGTAAACATTTTTATTACATGAATTTTTTGAAATGCAATGATATTTTAAGTTCTCTTATTTCAAATTAGTTTGAGAAAGACATAATTACACACATATGAGAGTATGTCGTCAAGTCAATGACTGGCTTTCTTACACAAACGGTCACCTCAGTTGCTCTGGGAGCAAGCTGAGATGAGACAAGTAGAATAATGAGACAATGTGTTTCGTCTAAGAGCCAAAGAATAAAGAAATATTCTACAAATGATGTCGCCTTGACTGGAGTCAAGATGAGGTCATATACAATATTTTCTGGTTGACCGACTATGATATACCCTACCATCATAGAGACGTGATTGAAGCCAGATGTGAGATCTTATTTTGACGCTAATAAAGAGCGTTCACTTTAAGAACTCTGGTCAGGCGCTGTAAAAGAGTGATTGGGCTAAAATATGTGCAGTGAATTGAATTAATAAGACATATGCCCTGAAATGGAAGATTTACTGTAACACATGTATCATACTGCGCGTGCTTGGTGACCAAAATGGAAAATGAGAGAATATCTCTTCTTCCTCATTATGTAAGTTCCAAATGACTTTCTATAAGTCAATTCTGGTATCCCTATGACTACCAACTATGTTTATGAGATTTCAAACTGGAGTCTGCTAATTTAACATGTTATCTATGATCTTGACATGATTCGGTCTATGAAACATGTCTAGGAAAGCGACTAATCTGGATTGATAGACATGAGCGTGATGGGAAGATTTAATTTTTCATTTTATGTGATTCACTGGTCCAACAATTGTTTAATATCTTTGTGATATTACAATTGTGAATACATAAAGAAATTGCGTAATTTTGGAATACTGAGGGGATTTAGTATCCTTGAGTATTAAAGTAAATTAAATCTGAGATACAATGAACATATGTTAAGTTCTCTTGCATATGATTGCAATTGAGACATCTTTTGCCTAGGTTAGCAATTAAGATATGTTTTTGGCTCCCCGAATGGGATTTTGGATATGTTCATGGTCACACGGTATATTTGCATGTATGATTGGAGATATGTGGTTGTTCATTGTTTCTTTGTTCACTGCTCTGCTGTTTCAATATCGTCCCATCATATGCGAGTGGGAGATGTTGGATGGGTGGCCGCCCAAGATGGGCCGACTCGAGCCGACCTACACATGGTAACCACTTGTTGGTTACCATACATGTTTGGGAGAGGGAAGTTGAAGTTGATTTGTGTTCAACTTCCCAACCGTTGTATATATTCATAAAAAACCGCTACTGAAAAAAGTACAAATAATTCCATTCATTAAAAAAAAAAACAGTGTGTCTGTGGGTGAAAGCCGAAGATTAAAACAAGATCCTTGAACAATATGAGAAAAGCAAAATATAATGTGAATTAAGAAAGATTTCTGCTCGTGATTTCTTTCTGACCGGTGACGTGATCCAACGCTTATTTATTCCACTGCATAATTCAAAAAGGTAAGGCCAATTGACTCTTTTTAGAATTTTCTTTCACTTATTGATTCTTATGATTAAAATTAAGGTTACATTTATTGAGTAATTGGAATAAATCCAATGCCTTCAACATGTTTGATCTATTTGAGTATCATCTAGATGATGAGAAGTTGTATTAGAATAACTCGAGGACAACTTCTCTTTGAAGTGAGAGGGACTGATGTATGATGGTTATGTATGTGAGGTACAATTTTCTTAAAAATAGTAGAATTTATTTTTAAACTAACAAGCCTCTTAAGTTTATAATATTTAATTTTAAGGAATGATGACATAAGAAATGATGACGTAAGTGATGACATAAGCAATTATGTAAGAAGAAGTGTAGAGAAAGTTAAAGAATTCTAGAATTTAGTAAGTTATTTATAGTGGTTAATCTCAACCATTGATCAAGAGTTATGATAGCAAAATCCTAGCCATCCATTAGCCTTAAGAAACCCTATAAATACCCCCCACCACCTCTCATTTTCAATGCAATCTAGAAATTTCATTCCCTTCTATTCTAAGTCATAATAATGAGAGTAGAGGAATCCTTAGTTAAGAAGGGTTTAGAGAAATCAAGATCATGAGGTAAGTAACACTTCAACTGTAATGTAAGGACAAAATTATTTTTATACTTAAGTTCAGTTTAAATAATCCCTTTATATTATGATGACTATCATAGTATGATTAGTTATATTATAAATATTTATATGGTCGGCTCTGCCGCCTCATATATGATGGTTGGCTCTACCGCCTAATATGTGATGTTATGGTCGGCTCTGCCGCCTAATATGTGATGCTATGGTCGGCTATGCCGCCTGTATTAAAGAATCTTGTTTCTTAAATAGTGTTGTGTGCTGATTCTGTTATGCATCTAGGAACTTCAAAAGTTATGACATAATTTGCATTGGATACATGCATATCATGCATTACATTATGAAGAAGATGTTACAGAAAATGAATTTATGAAAAATAAATGGTTGTACTACCAGGAGACAAAGTTTTAAGGAGGGCAAGCCCTCAAAGCTAAGTTGAAAGAAATCTTTTGGGGACGGCGATACGTAACACCCAAAAGATCAACTAATGAGGCCCAAGGGCATATGTTTAAAGAGTAAATGTGTCATCCTTGTAGTGCAACATATCTAGGGCCCAAATAAAGTTGTTTTGTATTTTCTAAGTTTATTTTAAGAGTTTAATATGGTCATCAATGTGCATCATAATTTATGCATGCATCAAAGTGTTATCTTACTGGGCATTAACTCACTAAGTCCTTACATTGTAGGTAACGATAAGTAGGGCAAGTTGGCGCCAAGTCCTAACCAAGACGAAGTGCATATGGGCATAACCGACCTTGGGATTTTTATGATGGGCTCAACTTTGTGTTAATAAAAATAAGTATCTTGGCTTTATGTAATAATTAAGTTTTAAATAAACTAAGAAATCTCTATATGACTCTCATTTTTTTGTAATAAAGTTTTGTTAGATTGTGTTAAACTTTTAGAATTCGTAATTATATCAAAAGTAACTGTGTTTTTAAGTATTTTTTTAAGTAAATAATATAGTGGAGTGTTACAATGTAGAATGTCCATGATACTTTTCTCACAACTTGAGCTACAAGTGTTTGTTTCACGCATATAATATATCATTTCGAAATCTACAACAAGATGAATCTAATCTAGCTATGCCAATATTCGCTCCATGTTTCAGTTGGAAATTCCCTTTCTTTTGTTGTCGTTTGTAAGTTTAATTCCTATTGCTTTTAACAATAAAATGCCGTTTGTTTTATTTTTCTTGTTTCAATTAGAAGACTTTTATTATATAAGAATTTTTCAAGTTTGCTTATTTGATAAATTATTCAGACTTTTATCAATAATATTTCATACTTTCAGGAACTTGTATTTCTTTATTTTTCTAATGTTCGCGTTTGTGTTCCGTGATTTGAGTTAACTGAATCACTCCTTTTAACTATTTTTCTTACATCAATGTCTTGCTAATTGCTTAATCATAGGAACTGTGTCATAGGATCTTTTTCTTTTGTTCACAAGCAATACTATCGAACACATTTGATCAGGTAATTTTTATAAAAATTATTAATTATTTAACATTTACAATTTATGGAGATGCTACTCTGATTACCATTTCCACACGTAGTCTTCTATCATTTATACCTCATGAGACAAAAAGGTCAAACCAAAATTTTATTTAAAGTCAAAGATAACAAATTCGCATGTAAATTTATTTAGAGAGAGATGAAAAGTCCACCGGAAGGACATCTTTTTCTAACGCACGAAAAGAATGCACAGTATTATAGAGATTAAAACACTCGAAGAGAATGCGCGTAATATTAATATTATAGAGATTCGCTAGAGAAAGTTGAGAATAAATGTCAAAAGTATTTTATTGAATTTAATCATTCTTTGCCGTTTTTTTTTTGACATTAAGATAGGGCTGGTTGGTGTGGCAAAGTTATTAACAAATTTGAATCTAGTACAAGAGTTATATTTATTTACGGAGTTTCCTGGTCAACAACGGCAGGAGTACTTTTCCTCGAGTAGGAAATTTTTAATTAAGTAGACTTCACAGATCAATTCAATTCAATTTAGTAAACTCGATCAGAATCTTTCAAAATCACTGGACTCAAATTAACCAGCGCCTAGGCTACTTTCAATATACTCTTTTTTTCAAAACAAGATTTCATATAGAAGTTTAGAAGTGTCATTTCTCATTAATAAATAAATGTATCGAAGAATTATTTTATTAAATTTTGCATACACATACATACAATACATTCATAAAGTGATGAGAAAATTATAGTTTTCGTGTGGATTGTTTGATTTATTAATGATAAAAAAATAATTAATCCTAGATTTTTCGGAACTAATAGATAAAAGAAGATTTTTTTTTTTTAAAAAAAGTCGATTAAACAAGATTGAATGAGAAAAGTTTTAAAGCAAAATCAATTTGTACATCTAATTTTAGTATAACTATTCCAATTTAATTCCTATGTATGTTTATGCAACTAAAGTTTTTTAAATACCAGTTTTTACCCACGTTGACAATTAAAAATACTAATTGTTTTGATAATCATTCTCCAGCAATACTAAAGATATTTCCGCACTCTTTGTGAATTTAAAATATTGCAATTCATTAGGAACCATGGTTGTCATAGATTAAGTACATAAATCAATCAGGAATTAATTAAAATATGCAGTACAAGTTTGTCTACATAGTAGTTCATGACATTCATCACATAAGCAAAAAACACATTTATTATACTACTCAAATTAATTAAATACTGGACAAATATTAAAAAAAAAAACTCAACTTGAAAAAATCAACTTTAAATAATATAAATTTATTGATTTAATCTTCAAGTTAAACTACATCACAACCCTATAAAAAATATAATTCATAATAAAACTAATTAATCTAGGGGCAGATGCAATGCAGGACCACTGGGGGCTCAAGCCCCCACTGAAAAAAAAAATTGTTTAAAAGAAAATTTAAAATAGCCCATGTAAAAATTATTATATAACCTTATTCTTTAAAAATTATAAAGTAATAATTTGACTTAAAAAAATAAAGTCCACAGCCCAAAATATTTATAATCCCAAAACTGAATTGTGACTACCAAACTTAATTAGGGATTGCCTCGAAGAGAAGAGGAAGTTGCAAGCAGCAGTTGTGTTCTTTATTCTCCAGAATTGCAGTGAAAAACACAAAAAGGAGAAGGAGACAGGAAGGGGGTAATTTATTAATTGTTGTGGGCTTGAGTGGGTGGGATGTGGGACCCGCTTGCCTTTACATTCAATTTTGCACCAGGTAAAACATGTTCTTTTCGTTTTTTTTGTCAAATTAAGTTACGAATTTCATATTTTATTTTGTTCACATGTCAATACATCTCTATATAAATTGTAATTGTTCAAGTGACTAATTCTAGTCTTTACAATTTCTTTTTTTAGTGATTTTGTTTATAACTATTAGTAAATTAATTTTTTCAATTATAATTAATTTATTTTTACATAAGTACTTATATATATAATTTTGATACAGATATGGAAAAGTATTTTAAAAGAAAATCAGTGATGCCGGAATTTTCAGAGAGAGATGAAAGTGGTCTAGAAAAACGAAATAAGTTTGACTTGGAATTATCACAACTTCCTTCTGATCCTGGACAACGACCTCCAATTTCTTCTTACAATCCTAATGTTCGAGATGAAGTCCGTAGAGCATATTTACAAATGGGTCCTTGCCAACCTAGATTCCACAATTTTTGTAAGTCTAAATTTGGGCAACAACAACGACGATTCAATCCTGCTTGGTTCAATAAATATGAAAATTGGTTAGAATATAGCATATCAAAGAATGCTGCATATTGTTTATGTTGTTATCTTTTCAGACCAGAAATTGGTGAGCAAGTAAGTGGTGAGATATTTACAAAAAATGGGTTCTCAAATTGGAAAAAACCAGAAAGATTAGAAGAGCATGTTGGAGGTCCTAATAGTGCTCACAACAAGGTTGTGGGTTATTGTGAAGATTTAATGAAACAAGAGCAGCATGTTCGAACATTTTTCAACAAGCATTCTGATCAAGATCGAAAAGATTATCGAATTCGCTTTTTTGCATCCATTGATGTTGTTCGACTTCTTTTAGAACAAGGGCTTGCATTTCGCGGTCATGATGAATATGATAATTCAAGTAACCGAGGAAATTATCTTCGAATTTTGAGATTTCTTGCCGATCACAATGAAGATATAAAAAAAAGTTACTTTGAAGAACACTCATGGAAACAACATGTTGATTGCACCTTCAATTCAAAAAGATATTGTAAGGGCTTGTTCTATTGAAACAACCAATGCTATTATTAGAGACATAGGTGATGCATTATTTTTTGTTTTAATTGATGAATCACGTGATGCATCTATGAAAGAGCAGATGGCTGTTGTATTGTGATATGTAGATAAGAATGGGTCTGTCATTGAGCGTTTTATAGGTCTTAAGCACGTTACTAGTATCACTGCTATCTCGCTCAAGGAAGCTCTTGATCAATTATTTTCTAAGCATGGATTTAGTATATTTAGGCTGCACGGGCAAGGTTATGATGGGGCTAGCAACATGCAAGGCGAGTTCAATGGTCTTAGAACACTTATTATGAATGAGAATGAGTGTGCTTATTATATACATTGTTTTGCTCATCAACTACAGTTAGCTATTGTGGCTGTCGCAAAGAAGCACAATCAAGTTAATTCTTTCTTCAATGTAGTTGTTAATGTTGTCAATGTTGTTGGGGCTTCATGTAAACGCCGAGATATTCTTAGAGAGAAGTAATTACTTTCAGTTGTTGAAGCACTTGAAAATGATGACTTACCGAGTGGGCAAGGCCAAAATTAAGAGATTACATTGAAACGTTTTGGTGATACACATTGGGGCTCACATTATGGTACGTTGCTTCGTATAATCTCTTTGTTTCCTCATATAATTAGTGTGCTTGAGATAGTTGCAAAAGATAAGTCAAACTCTAGCGAACAGAGATTTCAAGCAAATTATCTGATAGAGTTTATGCAATCTTTTGATTTTGTGCTTAGTTTATATTTGATGAGGGATATACTTGCACTTTCAAATGAGTTGTCACAAGCACTTCAAAGAAAGGATCAAGATATTCTAAATGCCATAAAATTGGTTGAAATATGCAAGAAAAACTTGCAAATGATGAGAGACAATGGGTGGGATTCTTTGCTTTCTGAGGCTTCTTCTTTTTGTTTGAAGCATGATATTGATGTCCCTAACATGAATGGTGTTTTTTTGCCATGGGGTCGATCGCGACGTAAGGCTCGAGAGATCTCAAACATGCATTATTTTCGAGTTGAACTATTTTTTGCTGTTTTAGATTTGCAACTTCAAGAGCTAAATAATCGTTTCAATGAGGTGAATATGGAATTGCTTCTGTGTTTGGCATGTCTATGTCCAAATGACGCATTCACTGCTTTTGATAAGGACAAGTTAGTACGTCTTGCTCAATTTTATCCAAAGGATTTTTCACCAATAGAGCTTATGGCACTTAAGACTCAGCTTCAAATTTACATAATGGATATGCGTTCCAGTACTGAGTTTGCAGGATTGAAGGGAATCGGTGACATTGCTAAAAGAATGGTTGAGACAAAGAAAGATAAGGTGTATCCGTTAGTTTATTTGTTGGTGACATTAGCATTAATTCTTCCAGTTTCTACAGCCACCGTAGAGAGAACATTTTCAGCAATGAAATTTGTGAAGAATGAACTTCGGAATCGGATGGGAGATGAATGGATGAATGATAATTTGATTGTTTATGTAGAAAAAGATGTATTTAATAGTATTGATAATGAGTCTATTGCACAATATTTTCAGAATATGAAATCGCGTAGAGAACAATTGTAAATTGGTTACAAAAAATTTATATATTTAAGTTTCAATTTTTTGCATGTTGCTGTTATTTAATTTAGCCCCGGGTAAATTATTTTTCTAAATCCGCCACTGAACTAGTCCACATGCAATTGTAATCATTCACATATATATATATATATATATATATTTTAAACTTAGAAGAGTACTTCATGCTCTTTTTGCAGGTCTAGAAAAAAACTCCCAATTTTATTAAGAAAAACAATATTCAACCACAAAAAAAAAATATTATCATAACAGAAATGATAACGCTTTAGTATGAATAGTGCTGTCGTTTTGTATGCTATAACAATACTGTAGCATGTACAATATCCTATTTTCTATCTTGATGCTGTTTAAATATGAGTGCTCATTTTGCACAAGTAACTCCAGAGATATCTGGCATTTCTCCCCTTTGGAATTATATGACGTTCTCTTTGACTTGCCGAAACTTTGAATTTTGAAAGGGAACAGACGAAAAGTAACCTTCTCTCAATGATATAAATAACTCCACATAGCTAGCTTACTACTGACCAATGCCATCAGCCCTTTTCTAGCTTACTACTCAGCGACTTTAGCCCTTTTCTCTAAACTCGTTCTCTCATCTTTCTCTCAAAAACAAAATGGGCTCTGAAACTCAGATGACTCCAACCCAAATCTCAGATGAAGAAGCAAACCTCTTTGCCATGCAACTAACCAGTGCCTCGGTCTTGCCAATGGTTCTCAAATCAGCTATCGAGCTTGGTCTTTTAGAGGTCATTGCTAAAGCTGGCCCAGGTGCTTTCATGTCTCCAAAACACATAGCTTCTCAGCTGCCCGCAAAGAACCCAGATGCTCATATCATGCTTGATCGCATATTGCGTCTTTTGGCTAGCTACTCAGTTCTTAATTGCACTTTGCACACTCTCCCTGGTGGCGGAGTTGAGAGACTTTATGGCCCTGCACCCGTTTGTAAATTCCTTACTGTGAAGACGGTGTTTCACTTTCCGACCTTTGCCTTGTGAATCAAGACAAGATTTTTATGGAGAGCTGGTAAAAAAATATACAAATGAACGTTTTTCTAAAAATATCCAAACCACCAACTTTTCGCGAAAGTTCATACAAATATCAAGGTTTTTTTCACGTAATAATACATTTGAAAACCACTCCATCAAGTCTCTGAGCTCGTTCTTGATTTATTTTAAAAAATAGGGAGATGGACAAAGCTTATATGCCTATCTTGATTAAGACCAGATTTCATAATTTTGATAAATAAGTGATAATGTATTTTTCATATCCGGATTAATGTTGTTAATTTCCCCAGAAATTAATGTGGTTTGGTGCAGGTACCACTTAAAAGAAGCCGTACTTGAAGGTGGCATCCCATTCAACATGACCCACGGGATGACTTCATTCGAGTATTTTGGCAAAGATCCAAGATTGAACAAGATTTTCAACAATGGAATGTTTTCTCATTCCACCATTACCATGAAGAAATTACTTGAAAATTACAAAGGCTTTGAAAGCCTCAAGTCAGTTGTTGACGTTGGTGGTGGAATTGGTGCCTCACTTAATATGATTATCTCCAAGTATCCATCAATTAAAGGCTTATCCGGGTGTGTATATTGATCATTGTTGTTTGCTAATATATTTTTTATAGGGAAATTACCAAAATTTCCACCCAAAATTTAGACAGGTTAAAAAATAAGAAAAATACAATCAATTTTTTGTTAGCATCAAAACTTATATTTTTTGTTTTTAATATTTAATCTTTTATTTTAATTTCCATTTATATGATTTATTTAAGTTATAATAAATATAAATAAAAATGTGTTTGAAAATAAAGATAATATTGTCAAATTATACTGTTAGAAAAATTATTGACTATTAAAAAAAAGTAAATGGTATATATAAACTACTGCCGGACAAAATTGGCATATCTCCCAAAAATTTATAACCTTATAAAATTATCAGCTGTCACCTAAAGTTTGTAAAATATACTAGCAATCCTCCTCGTTGTTAATAATCGTTAAATTTTGATGACACTTTAAGGATAAAGTGGTTATTTTATTTTGTTTCCCTAGAAATTTCTAACAGCATTAATGACAATGTGAAAAATTAATTGATACACTTCCCAAAACTTTGGGTGGACTACTGATAATTTGAAAAGGTTTTGAATAGTTTCGATCACGGATCAAATCTTGAGTGGATAATTGATAATTTCCTGATTCTATATCCTGTATCAATTTTTTTATCCATGGTTGAATTTGATGTAGGTATTGAGCATGTTCGGGGAGACATGTTCGTCAGTATTCCAAAAGGCGATGCCATTTTCATGAAGGTTATTAGTTTTTGCCATTCTCGGCCTCCTAGCAGGCTTTTAATTTATTGATTAAAATATTAATTCATTTTGTGCTGTTACTTATAGTGGATATGTCATAACTGGAGTGAAGAGGCCTGCGTGAAGATCTTGAAGAATTGCTACGAAGCACTTCCAGAAGATGGGAAAGTGATTGTTGCTGACTGTATTCTCCCAGTACTCCCAGACACAAGCCTTGCTTCCAAACATGTGATCCACATTGACTGCATCATGTTAGCTCATACAACAGGTGGGAGAGAGATGACTGAACAAGATTTCAAAACCTTGGCTAAGGCCGCTGGATTTCAAGGTTTCAAAGTTGTGTGCTCTGCTTTTAACAGTTACATTATGGAGTTTCTTAAAAAGCCTTGAGTCCTTGGTCTCTTTATTGGATTTACATTTCAAATTAACGTGGTTTTCCTATTTATGTATTTCTCTACCTGCGTTACCGAATAAGGAAAAGTTCATATTTGCTTTTGTTTAATAAATATTTAATTTTTATTGTGGATGTGTTTTGTTTAGAAAAATACTTTTTTATTCTCATTGTTATTTACCATAATGACAATTCAATCTCTCCTCACCCATGTGAACAAGTTTCAAACTCCAGACCTTTTATTTTTTCATAAGAGATTCTACCATTTCAATTGGATGACACCCACTAATTTAGAAGAATACTGATTATTGTAACACAAAGCAATGAAATTACGACTTTCTTCTTAGAGAAATTTGTATTTATTAACATTACCCACTAGTATTTTCGCAATACCCATTACTTCTTTGGATCATAATTTAAAGATATAACTCACATTTCCAAGCACACTTTTATAATTAATAAATATTATCAAAAAAATCTTATACGTATTTCTTATTTTTTTCGAGTCTACTTTTTTATTAATTGCAAAATAAAGTGAAATTAAAAAAGAATAACAAAGTAACCGAAATAAAGGAAACAAGTCTAGATATTTACGGACCTCTTTGGTAATGTTTTCCACTCAATGTTTTCCGTTTTCTAAGAACAAAAAATAAGGAAATATGTTTGGTAGCCAGTTTTGTATCGGTAAATTGAAATGTGGCTAAAGATACCAGTACAAAGCTTTGGTTAAAATGATGATCTTGCCAACTAGCACCATTCATTATTCTTTCATCTATATTCTTTATTGGCATCGATCATCTATCCCCATATCAAATATCTGTGTTGATGGACTGAACTTAGTAAATATGTCACGCAAAGAGGTATTCGGGTCTTTAGGCTGCGGTTTTCTCCAGGAAACAAAGCAACATCTGCATTTGAAGCTATTTTTAACGGTTCTATAGCATCGGGAGCAATATATTTTAAACTTCATGGTAATATCATATTCAAACAAATCCAACACAATGAGTTGTGCAATTGTTGCAACTAATTGTTCATGAGTGATTGAACGGTGCACCTCGGTTCCCCTAGCCTCTGAATAAAGAACTTGTAATCACCATTTAATCTTGATCCATTCACCTTTGAATCGTAGCAACACGAATGAAGTACGCAGTCCTAAAACAAAGTAATAAACACAATGTTAAAAAGTATAAAATCATCTATCTTTGTAATTACCTAATCTTAATAATTATTAACACGACCCCTACTTGACCCCTACTAAACCCCTATTTGACCCTCAAGTATTTACACAACCATTACTCTTACTTGACCATTACCAAACGTGCAGTTGAGTAATCATCTGGTATTTTTTACGAACAATAATTTTTTTTTCATAAATTTTAGCAATAAATTTAGACTTTTTCACAGTAATAACTCAATATTTCTATATTATAACCTTAGTATCATTACATTATCTGAAATAATTTAATAATTCAGTCGGTTAAGGAGAATGGCATGAAACACAAAGTTTAAGTTTGAAAATTCTATTACATTTATTCGAGTTAGATTTCTCCAATACATGTTCCTCAGCAATAAAAAGAAGATGATTTTGAGCGTTCTATGGATTTTTAGTGTGTTTAGATGCAGTAATATGACAACTTGAGAAGGAAAAAAGGCTTAAAAAATTGACGCGTGATTTGCCCACTTCTTTGCCTTTTAAAAGAATAATTAAGAAAAAGAAAATGGATTTGGAGCTCATATAATTTGATTTTGTAAATAAGGGTATTTTCATCTTTGCCGGGCTCTTGTCATATAAATAAGGGGCTTTTCATATAACAAGAAATATTTTTTTTAAACCAACAATTATTATTTTATAGTAATAGGGCTGGAATTTAATAGTGCGAGTCTTTTGACTATAATATTTCTCTCATTAAATAATAAATTATATTTATCCAAGTGATTAGCCGGCTAAATTATCAGTACGACGAGATAGATCAATGATCATGCCAGCTTTTTACTGACATTACAGTGCTAACGAATTTCTAATTTTCGGTTTAAAATTTACGAAAACTCTAACCAAATTTCACCCCTCTGGTTTTGTAACTGATATAATGTTGTTTCCAGTATATCGAGTTAATTCTAGGGCTCTTAAGCCCAAATGTGCCACAACCAACATCAAATTCAAGTGCCATCAGAGGAATTTTTCGCTTATTATAAATATTGTCAAAGGCAATGGTAGAGAGATTACAAAAAAGAGCTGTTCAAAATCTGAGTCATCTCAGAAAGAACTTGTAATCAGGCTACCTACTCTTTGGCAATCATATTAAGAATAATCAATGATCAATTATTCTTCCCAAAACCTTAAAAAAAAATCCAACATCATCTAAAAACATCATCTAAAATTTATTATTCTGAAATTTAAGCTCCATTCACACCTCAACAAATTGTTTGATCTGCTTAAATCTGCAGGTGTGAAATAATAATGACAAAAGACCGTACAAAGGAAGCTATAAAAGGTCCAAACATGACACGCTCAAAATTTTCTAGCAAAAAGGAGGAACGCCGAAAACAACCAACTGAAAACTCAGAATACAAGTTGGGAACAAGTAATACAGACCATGCTAATTGATATAAACATTTTTTCTTTTTGGGGAACATTATTAATATTATAGTTAAATATTCACATACAGTAGATTTTGTTAATGAGCCTGTGACTATATACATTTCAAATGCCAAATATGAAGATATAAACAATCAAAACTCAATACCACTATTTATCTGAACAGAGAAAGAAAGTCGTCCAAAGCTCGAAAGAGGGGCATCATCCCTCATTACTACCCCTGAGCTCCTGACATTCCCATTCCACTTAGATCTGCCAAACTGCATTAGGGGAATAGAAAAAAGGAGTGTGAGGGGAGAGCAATAAGAATCTAAGAAGGAAAAAATCAGCAAACAACAAGCAATTTGAAATAAAGGAAGATAAAACCCCCAACCATAGTGTGCCAACAGAGCACACAAGGAAGAGAAGAAACGTTTTGTCACCCTACGGCTAAACCATATTGTAGAACAATCATTTCTTCCAAATTCATCATAAAAGTCCTCAGTTATTAGCTTCAAAAATCTTTAGCCAATATGCAGAAGTCAAAAGCATTGAAAGGAATCATTGGAGCTGATTCTAAAATGAGTATTGTGAACCAAAGAGAGTTCTGGTCTATCCAGCATAACTATGATCCATTGTGGCATAATAAAATGAATGCTGATTTACATTTTAACAAGCAATCTGAGATAAAGGGAAGCATTAATTAAAAGTAGTCGAGCACTGAACTACCCAAAAAAATAACCTACATGAAAATACCTAGGAGGGTAATAATGACAAACTTACACGCCACACGCCTTCAATATGCTAAATCTTTGAAAATAAAATTTAATAATGATTGCATTAGAAAAAAAAAATGTAACAGTGATTATAATGAGCAGCAAATAACTTACGGATATTGATGCAAACGCTGAAGGATGTGTCATGAATGTGTAACCGAAGATAAGACTAAGTTCTTCCTTCAATGAAAGAATAAGTTCTGCCCGTAACCCAGGATTGGTTCCACCAAACGTGGGACATAAACTGACCAGGAGGATTTAAAACAATATGTAGTAAGCATGAAAAATACCATCGCCACGTATTATACAGATTGAAGGGCAAATAGGTCCAGCTTGAAACAGAGAATAATGAAATAATTCTAATAATGTCAACAATTCAAGCATGCAATTAAAGTTCAATTTCAAAAAGGAGACTCAGCACACACAGAAGTGACTCTACCTTGATTAAGACTAGATTACATAATTTTGATAAGTGATAATGCATTATTCATTTCCAGATTAATGTTGTTAGTTTCCCGGGAAATTAATGTGGTTTGGGGCAGGTACCACTTAAAAGACGCAGTACTTGAAGGTGGCATCCCATTCAGCATGGCCTACGGGATGAATACATACGAGTATCATGGCAAAGATCCAAGATACAACAAGATTTTCAACAATGGAATGTTTTCTCATTCTACCATTACCATGAAGAAATTTCTTGAAAATTACAAAGGCTTTGAAGGCCTCAAGTCAGTTGTTGACGTTGGTGGTGGAATTGGAGCCTCACTTAACATGATTATCTCCAAGTATCCATCAATTAAAGGCATTAACTTCGATTTACCACATGTAATTCAGGATGCTCCAGCTTACCC
>MKYO02014454.1:347636-402006 GCA_002013955.2 Citrus medica
ATCAAGTGGAGTAGCAAAATCTCTAAAGGTGTAGAGAGTGAAAAATAAGAGTTGTAATTGGTGAGGAGTGTTGTTGAAGAAATAAAATAGTGTGTTTTGTGTGTTTTATTTTGTTAATTCTCCAACACAACCCTCATTACTAGCCCTGAGCTCCCGACATTCCCATTCCACTTAGATCTGCCAAAGTGCATTAGGGGAATAGAAAAAAGGAGTATGAGCGGCGAGCAATAAGAATCTAAGAAGGAAAAAATCAGCAAACAACAAGCAATTTGAAATACAGGAAGATAAAACCCCCAACCATAGTGTGTCCACAGAGCACACAAGGAAGAGAAGAAACGTTTTGTCACCCTACGGCTAAACCATATTGTAGAACAATCATTTCTCCTTCATCATAAAAGTCCTCAGTTATTAGCTTCAAAAATCTTTAGCCAATATGCAGAAGTCAAAAGCATTGAAAGGAATCTGTGGAGCTGATTCTAAAATGAGTATTGTGAACCAAAGAGAGTTCTGGTCTATCCAGCATAACTATGATTCATAGTGGCATAATAAAATGAATGTTGATTTACATTTTAACAAGCAATCTGAGATAAAGGAAAGCATTAATTAAAAGTAGTCGATCACTGAACTACCAAAAAAAAAACCTACATGAAAATACCTAGGAGGGTAATAATGACAAACTTACACGCCACATGCCTTCAATAAGCTAAATATTTGAAAATAAAATTTAATAATGATTGCATTAGGAAAAAAAAAATTGTAACAGTGATTATAATGAGCAGCAAATAACTTACGGATATTGATGCAAACGCTGAAGGATGTGTCATGAATGTGTAACCAAAGATAAGACTAAGTTCTTCCTTCAATGAATGAATAAGTTTTGCCTGTAACCCAGGACTGGTTCCACCAAACGTGGGACATAAACTGACCAGGAGGAATTAAAACAATATGTAGTAAGCATGAAAAATACCATCACCGCGTATTATACAGATTGAAGGGCAAATAGGTCCAGCTTGAAACAGAGAATAATGAAATAATTCTAATAATGTCAACAATTCAAGCATGCAATTAAAGTTTAATTTCAAAAAGCAGACTCATCACACGCAGAAGTGACATATCAGGAAAAGTTAGGTGGTCAAATGATAATACCCCATTTTCCTAAATTTGTCAGGTTAATAGATTTTGTTTACTGTCACGTGTGGGTGTATGTCACTAACTTGAGACAAAAATGTCATTTCTCCGTACAGTAGCAGGCAAGGCAATACATTGTAATTAATAAAACAAAAGCAGGGAAAAAGTAGGACACGGTTATGATACAGGGATTTTGTATCATAGAAGGGGTTAATTTATTGACCTCTTTGTTGTTTGGCTGTCACCTAACAGCCAAATAATTTTTATAACTCGCAGCAACCGCTTTTTTAGCCAGTTGCTACTATTAATATGTATTTTTTATTTAAATAAATTAAAATAAAAAATATTTAAAACAAATAATATTTTAAAAATAATAATAATAAGTAGAAAAGGATAAATAAAGTAAAAATGAAAAAAATATTTTTTATTGTAAATATTTTAAAAAATAAAATAAAATGTGTGTTAATAAAAAGACAAAAGTTTTATTCATTTTTTATAAAATGTATCTCATGTTTAACATTTTAAGTTTCATATTTTATATTTTATGTTTCATGTACTGATTTTTTAAATACTCCAAAATTTTTCTTTTTTGCCCCCGTTTCATGTTTATGTTCAAGTTTCATGTTTGATGTTCTATGTTTCATGTTTTATGTTTCATATTCACTATTAGAGAAGTACTTATATTTTATGTTCGTTGTTGCATATTTTAAGTGATCTGTTGCATGTTAGTTGTGCAATGTTTCATGTACCGATTTTTTAAATACCCCGAAATTTTTCTTTTTTGCCCCCGTTTCATGTTTACGTTCAAGTTTCATGTTTAATGTTCTATGTTTCGTATTTTATGTTTCATGTTTTATGTTTCATGTTCACTGTTAGAGAGGTACTCATATTTTATGTTCGTTGTTGCATATTTTATGTGATCTGTTGCATGTTAGTTGTGCAATGTTTCATGTACCGATTTTTTAAATACCCCGAAATTTTTCTTTTTTACCCCCGTTTCATGTTTACGTTCTATGTTTCATGTTTAATGTTCTATGTTTCATGTTTTATGTTTCATGTTCACTGTTAGAGAGGTACTCATATTTTATGTTCGTTGTTGCATATTTTAAGTGATCTGTTGCATGTTAGTTGTGCAATGTTTCATGTACCGATTTTTTAAATACCCCGAAATTTTTCTTTTTTGCCCCCGTTTCATGTTTACGTTCTATGTTTCATGTTTAATGTTCTATGTTTCATGTTTTATGTTTCATGTTCACTGTTAGAGAGGTACTCATATTTTATGTTCATTGTTGCATATTTTAAGTGATATGTTGCATGTTAGTTGTGCAATGTTTCATGTACCGATTTTTTAAATACCCCGAAATTTTTCTTTTTTGCCCCGTTTCATGTTTACGTTCTATGTTTCATGTTTAATGTTCTATGTTTCATGTTTTATGTTTCATGTTCACTGTTAGAGAGGTACTCATATTTTATGTTCGTTGTTGCATATTTTAAGTGATCTGTTGCATGTTAGTTGTGCAATGTTTCATGTACTGATTTTTTAAATACCCCCAAATTTTTCTTTTTTGCCCCCGTTTCATGTTTACGTTCCACGTTTCATGTTTGCTGTTCTACGTTTCATGTTTGACGCTGTATATTCATTGTTACCGAGGTACTCATATTTTATGTTCGCTGTTAAATATTTTAAGTAAGATGTTTCATGTTTGTTGGAATGATGAATGTTGCATCTTGATTTATATTTTACTATATGTTTTGATATGTTTGTTATTATATGAATCTATGCTTCATGAATTAGATAGCTTGATATGCTTGTAATTTTATGATTTTATATTTCATGCATTAAATGGCTTATTGAAAGGTTTTAAATCTCAAAATGATTTAAAATTAATCAATTTTAAAAGGCCAAAAATAAAATGGTGTGTGTAATACAAGTATAAGAGCTTGCCCAATTAGAGACAAAAAGATTTCCAAGTCTAAACCGATATACCACTTCTTCTCATTTGGAAAACCATTTTTCTTATTGATTTCTCTCGGGACAAATTCCGGATAACCGGATTGTCCAAATCGGTGAGCCACATTTTCTTTGGTTGCTCTCGAGTTAATATTCGGATAACCGGATTATCAATCCGGAAAACCATATTCGCATATGGCCTTCACTAGATTTAACCGGATAGTTGG
Organism: Citrus medica; assembly: GCA_002013955.2. NCBI lineage: Eukaryota > Viridiplantae > Streptophyta > Magnoliopsida > Sapindales > Rutaceae > Citrus > Citrus medica. The sequence continues at coordinate 350,943 of MKYO02014454.1, forward strand.
TTCTGTAAATCTGGAAATCCGGATTCGAGCTGCACTTTGGCAGCATTCTGGATTCATTCGGCTAACCGGTTAAGGAAACCGGTAAGCCAGTTTTAACGTGCTATCTTCTGGATCCAACCGGCAAGCTGGTTTGTGATATCCGGAAAACCGGATTCGAGTGAAGGACTTGCTGGAACATAACCGGATTTCCGGTTCAAGTAAAATCGACAAGCCATTTACGGCTTGTAAGCTTCTGGTCACAACCGGCTAGCCGGTTAGTGAAATCCGGCAAGCCGGTTTCGAGACCTATTTCTACTATTCATCTTCTTCCTCTCATTCGGCATTCCGGATCTCCCACTCTCTCTAAAAACCGTTTACTCCTCACTAAATCTCACTCCAAAATCCATCATTTTCTTCCTTTTTCGCATCAAATTAAGTCTCAAAAATCATTCCCCATCACTTCATTTACTCAAAATCATCCGTAAAATCCATTTTTAACATCCAAAACTCTAGATCTCAAATTCATCCTAGGGTTTAACCGAACTTTTCTCTCTCTAAATTTATCACTCTCAAGCCATTTTTTATTCAAGTTGCTTCTCAAAATCTCTTTCAATCTTCATCATCTTCGCTCTCTTCATCTTTTTCAACTCCAAATCCATCAAAATCACAATATCAAGCTCTCGGTCGGTTCGAATTTGTGATTAAGCTTGGGTTTTGTTTTGCAATTTCTTTTCTGATATAATTTGTGATTCATCTGAGAACGTGTTGAATACGAGAGCAAGAGCGGGAGCAGGAGCAGGAACATGAGCATGAGCAGGAGCGCGAGAGCGAGAAAGAATCTGGGGATGGAGAGGGAAAAAGATGAGGATTTTCTGGTTCAATGTTCCCGCGGGGGGGGGGGGAGGGGAGGAAGAACAAGGGGGTGTGGGAGAAAGAGAGGGAGATGAAAATGCTTTTCTTCCGATTGCCCTTCTTTTTTCACTTTTATTCATGTTTTTTTTTCTTTTCTTTCAAATTAAAACTCCAACCGTTGGATTTAAATAAACTGAATCCAATGGCTCAGTGGCAGCCCCTACACCATATAGGAGATTTTAGGCCCTGCATCGTAGCCGTGTCCCAGCTGCTTCTGTCAACGACCACATAAGCACCATGTCACATGCCCAGTACCACATGATGTCATTAATCTGCCACGTCAGTAATGCAACNAGTTGCCCTTCTTTTTTCGCTTTTAATCACGTTTTTTTTCTTTTCTTTCAAATTAAAACCCCAACCGTTGGATTCAAATAAACTGAATCCAATGGCTCAATGGCAGCCCCTGCACCATACAGGGATTTTAGGCCCTGCATGGTAGACGTGTCCGAAAAAGTATGCCTCGAATAGAAACATTTCAAATGACATTTGACAATAAAGATGTGTTGTTGAACTCATCTGTGCTAATGAGTAACTAACGAAGCAAAGCGCCAAGGACACAAGGACATGTCTGCTAATTACTACAAACATCAATGATGATAACAAAATAATAAAAGAATAAAGATTTTCACTTAATAAGTTACGCATATAAATCCTACCTGAATTGAATGGTCGGCCTCACCATGAGACCAGATCTCTGCCAAGCCAAAGCTTGTGAAAGACCCAATGTAAACGATTTGTCAGGCCATTGTACCATTACTTATTCTGTTGAAATTTTAGACAGTAAAGAGTTTAGTTCCCATAAATCAAGGCCACCAAGACAAATTTGAAATTTATGAACATAAAGTCGCTTTGAAAAGCTAATGAAACCTAATCCACTCCATTTGTTTTTGCTACCATCCATTCCCACTTTACAATCTAACCTTGCATGAGAAGCTGAACCTCATTTCCCCTGGATATTGGCCCTGAGCCTGAAGAAGGCCCCCACAAAGAGGTAGGAAAGCGCTATTATTCAGACCCTCGCCAGATACATAAATAAATTGCCCATTAGGACACTGCAGATCCATAAATGACTGCAAACAGAGTGAGGGAGAAGTGAAGGAGAAGGCTCAGTTAGAAACTTCACCTTAATAGGCAGAAATAAGTTCTAGTTCCAAAGGAATATGGCGTGCTTTCATGTAGTTTCCTTCAATTAGATTACTTAAATATACAGACTACTTATAATTGTATTCTATGCTATACTACTCCGATCAAACATTTCAATCACCCTCTTCAGAGAATTCAAACACCTTGAATACTCGAGAAAGATTTCTATTCAAATTCCAACTACATATCCAATTTTATGGTACCGCAAACGCTAACAAATCCCAAGTAGAGTGCTTAAAGAATAAATGATTTCCATTACGACATATTTTCTTACATTTTTTTAGGAGGTGACCAACGTTAAGAGTTTTTAGTTTGGCATGGTATCAGAAAAATAACAGGCATTATTCATTTGACTTCTTTCAGTTCTCACTATTCAATAAGCCTTTCAAGGCACCTCAGAAGCTCAAAACTTAAATAAATTAGATGTATAATGATTAACTAATGACAGTATCGTGCAAGTACTATGACATAGAAGGAAGTGCCAATGAAACAAACAAAGTGAAGTATATATCTATACATATATAAAGAGAGAGGAATAAAATAAACTCCAGCATCAAAGAAAACTAGGATAAAATGGGAGAGAGGTAGGAGGGGGAATTTCTATCATGCTGATCCGCTAGTATCTGGTTCTNGCTCGGGGGGGGGGGGGGGGGGGAATTTCTATCATGCTGATCAGCTGGTATCTGGTTCTTATTAATGTAGGTTAGAACAACTATAGAAAGGCAAAATAAACAGTTATCAACATTGTCAGAAATTCCCATCAACTATCAATTAAGGAAAAGACTATCAACTAGTAGTGGAAAAACCTGAATATCAGTCAATAAATGGCACAAAAATCAATCACCATGTGTTTTTAACCATAGAGAGGCTTCGAACTTACACAAGCTAAAGGATTCAGACAAAGCATGGACATTAAGAGTCATCTTCTATGCTTGGACCACACAGCTGGACAAAGAGAATGCATTCCATTCTGAAAGCAGACATATCAGCAAATAAGATAGAGTGAAAACAAATAGTGTAGAGTGTTGATGCGAGATTCTGGTTACCCTCTTTACCACGACTAGGATCTCTGCTCAATCAACTAACTCGACCATGATCAGGATCTCTCCTCGTAAGGTTTCTTCTCCAGAGATTCCTGCGTACACAAAAACAAGTCATAATACGCCGGGTGTTTTCCCGGCGTAAACCCTCCGACGATCAAGTCAGGAATGTAAGCTTTGCCTTTCTGGGAAAAACGGCCACTAATCTTATGACTCTTTCTCTTAAATCTATTGATCAAAAGTTCTCTTTATCTCAGTTTCAATGTCAAAAATTCTAATCTTTTTACCTTCGGTGGCTATCTTTTTATAGGCCTTTCCTGAATTCAGACCTTCCTTCCATTCACGCTCATTATCTTCCCATTTCTCAAAAGTAGATGCTCCATTTCTGTAATCGTGGGTGTTGCGTGGCCTTCGTGCTTTGATTCTCGGATTGGAGAGCACATCTCGCCAACTGTCGTTGACCGGGTCTCCTCAACTCAATCCTTAGCAGGAATGGCTTTATGCCTTTAATAGGAGATTCGTGGACGAGTAGAATATTCCTGCTCCTGCTCCCCTACTACTAGACTTTTACAATATATACCTGTTCGTGGGACCCTGCTACCAGATGCCCGCTCATCACTGCTGGTCTTCATCGAAGCACATCGCCCAAACACCGGTCCACCAGTTTCTGGTGTTGGATAACGTAGTGAGCCGACAGTATAAACTCGACAGTTCTTGCCTCCGCGGGACAGGAAAAGGCTGCTAAGAGTCGTGTTGAATTTAATTGCGGATGAGGCGATGTGGCAGAAATCTGCCCCTCTATTTGAATTTCAAACCGACGGTTACGAGACACTTGGGATTTGTACCGTTAAATGCTGGCAGCCCAAGAGTTTGTTCCACATTAGGAAAACCCAAAACCTTTCAAAAGAGAAACTCGTAATTTACTCCATCTCTGTCTCTGTCTCTCCGGTAAAGAAGTTCTGGAACAAAAGCCTCTATCCCTGTCTCTCTCCGACTGAGCCACTTCTTCAGGTATTACTTTTATTTCCTCGGTCTCAGATAGCTGTAGATAATTTCATTTCTCTCTGTTTTGCTTGGGTAGTATTTGGTAGTGTTGCTCTGGTCATAGCTTATGGAATGTCAAAGGGTAAAGAGAAAGTCATTGAGGTTGATGGCGACGAGTTAGACTTCCTGCCTAGTCTGCTCACCGATCTTGCCTTTGACCCCGGGATCCCCTTAGAACCCATTAGATCTAGTGTTGGTACTAGCGCTAGGAGGATGTCCCCCCAAACAACCTTCTTTATGGCCTCGTACACCTCGTCCAGGGGCATCTTTAAGGAAGTGTACCGCCCATAGTCCCGGTTCTGGTCGATCATGTGCACTGCCCTTTCCCTGTTTGTGCCGTTCTGAACTGGAGAAGGCGGCAGTGCTTCTAGTCTGCTCGCTCTACCACCATAGGGGTGTGGATGAGCATGACCATAAGCCAAGTCATGCCTTCTCCAAGGCTCCCTAGCTGGTGAACGAGGAGGTTGCGCCCTGTTGCACTGATACTGTAGTGGCCTCTGATGGGGCTGGTAAGCGGCGACCCGAACTCCTGTACCATTACCCGAGGCATGGTGGTCCCTCCTCTTGATCGGCCTATTTCCTGGTAAGGCTCTCTTCTCTTTCATTCTCAACCCTTCTAGCTGGTCTGTCTTAACCCGTGCGGCCTTTTCCTCTTCGATTTCTATGTCTCTCTTAGCCTGCTCGTAAGCAGCTGAATATGTCTGAATAGCTGGGCTTCTCAAGTTATACCACAGCCATCCTATCTTCACTCCTTTTTTTAATCCCCTTAATGCCTGAGGGTAGTTGAAGGCTCCCAAGTCGAGGACAGCACGGTGGAACCTTTTGATGAATTCCCGAAGAGTTTCCTCCTCTCTCTGCTTCATGCTCGTCAGCTCCATCATATCATCTTCCGGTGCCATTGCCTCACGAAACTGCTCTGCAAATTCTTGGCACATCTGCTCGAAGGTTTTAATGCTCCCCCGAGGAAGTTTCCTGTACCACTCGTGTGCTTGTCCCTCTAGAGATAGTGGGAACACCCTGCATCTTTGGGCTTGAGATAGTCCTTGCACCCTGGTTATGTCGTTGAAGCGCTCTATGTACACTAACGGATCAGTTCGCCCCGAATATCTGAAGTCTGAGAGGCGAAAATCTCTTGGAATGACTGCTCTCATGATCTCTGCCGAGAGTGGGGATTTTCCGTCCAGCATTATCCTCCAACCAGGTGCTCTACTCATTCCTTGCATATCATCAATTACCTGCGCTAGTCTGCGCACTTCCTCCTCCAACTGCACTGCACGACCAGGGTCACGTGCTGCAACTTGATCCCGCTCTTGCTCTACATCATCTAAGTGTTGCCTGAGCTCTGTTTCGTCTGCATTCACCACCTCATCATCCTTATCAAAAATCTATCTTCCTGGGGATTGCTCTTCTTCTCTATGAATTCCTCCCCTTTGAGGTAAGTTACCTCTCTCACCACCAAATCTCCTGGTGGTCTGACTTCTCATCATACCATCGTGGCCTGGTGCCACTCCGCCACCTCTCACCATTTCCTCGTTGGTTCCCCTTCGTTCACTCCTCAGTTCATGTAGGATGGTTGTCAGGGTCTCCATCTGCTTTTCCATCCGTTCCATTCGGTCGTGCATGGTTTGATCAATAGATCTAAGAGAAAGAGTCATAAGATTAGTGGCCGTTTTTCCCAGAAAGGCAAAGCCTACATTCCTGACTTGAACGTCGGAGGGTTTACATCGGGAAAACACCCGGCGTGCTCTGACTTGTTTCTGTGTATGCAGGAACCTCTAGAGAAGAAGCCTTACGAGGAGAGATCCTGATCGTGGTCGAGTTAGTTGATTGAGCAGAGATCATGGTCGTGGTAGAGAGGGTAACCAGAATCTCGCATCAATATTTTGGCGCTGTCTGTGGGGAACTGATCAAAAAGCTTCTATTGATAGAGAGAGGAAAAGCAAAGCAAGAGAATAAACAATGGATGTAGGAGGAAGTAGTGCACAAGGAGGTGATATGAGGCTTAACGAATCCGTGATGTTGAGAGAGATAGCCATTGAAGCACGGGAAAAAAGTTCTTTTTATCTCAGTTTCAATGTCAAAAATTCTAACCCTTTTACCTTCGTTGGTTATCTTTTTATAGGCCTTTCCTGAATTCAGACCTTCTATCCATTCACGCTCGTTATCCTCCCATCTCTCGAAAGTGGATGCTCCATTTCTGTAATCGTGGGTGGTTGCGTGGCCTTCGTGCCTTGATTCGCAGATTGGAGAGCACGTTTCGCCAACTGTCATTGACCGGGTCTCCTCAACTCAATCCTTAGCAGGAATGACTTTATGCCTCTAACAGGAGATTCGTGGACGAGCACAATATTCCTGCTCCTGCTCCCCTGCTACTAGACTCTTAAAAGATATACCAGTTTGTGGGACCCTGCTACCAGATGCCTGCTCATCACTGCTGGTCTTTGTCGAAGCACATCCCCCAAACATAGAGAAACATCTAGATAATAGATTTGGGAAAACCAAATGCCGTAGCATACCAAAGTAGGAAATGCAGAATGCAAGAATCAAACTTCAACTAAAATAAAAGGTACAAGGCAACGCAACCAATTATAATATTCTTAATAAAACCCAACAAAACAGAGAATTAGTAACCCTTGAATCTCCTCTTCCTCCGTTATGATCCGAGTACGGTTGAGATCAAATCCCCTCTCCCCATCATGTGCAGAAGATGAACCCAAGATCTCCCCAAAGCGTGAAGGCGTGTGCTAAGATTTTAGAGCACTGTCCTCAAGGAAGCTTTGCCGGTGCAATACTATGAATTATTATTAATGTAAGAAAGCATTTACAACTGATTAGAACAACAAGTTGGATATGCTTTTGGTGACGAAAAGTGAACTATCTGTTTTGAAAGAGGTAGAGAGAACTCCTGCTTCGCAAATGCTCTCAGCCCATACACTATTCATAATTGACAATTCACAACAAGCAGGTACAATACACTATTCATAATTGAAAATTCACAATTATTAGTTAATTTAACTCCCACTAAATTTATTAAAATAAAGTTGGACTATTAACACCCTTAAAAACTCCTTGTAAAACCTTTTTTTTCTAAAATATATCACTATTTCTAACAACACCATTTTTATTTCATGACTAACCCTCCATTCTTGTTCTCAAGAAACCTCGTGTGATCAAAATTCGTTTACAACGCCAACTTTTCAGAAATTTAATTTAAAGCTCTTGCTCATCCAATGAGAATCATTTTCTATTTCAAATACCTTCAACTACCTGTGCTCTTTAAATGACAATCTACACTCTCAATTTTGACTTGACTTTTATTTTTTAAAATTTTTTTCTCATTTTAGTGTGGATGAAAATTATAGTTGTATTCATATTGCATTATTTATACAGAACTTATAACTGAGAACTTATTTTGTAAAACTCGAAATCCAATTTTTAAAAAGCTTTTTTTATATATTATAATAAAAGAAATTGTTTTCTTTGATTATTCAACGGAATGGGGACCGGGACAACTTTCAAATTTTTAAAAGTAACTAAAAAATAAGGGAAGTTGGTGCTCCTAGGAAGAACTAATTGAAAATAGAAACTCCATAAGAAATAATATAGCTCACATTCTCTTTCTACAGATTTCGTGTACCTGCAAAATTTTATGTTGATCTATAATAAAATATGATGATATATAATGATATAAGGGTTCAGTTAGATTTTTTAACATTATTTATTGAAATTTTACAAAAGACTACCGAAATTGGCTCCCCCATCCTAGCGTATGGTTATTTTCAGATAATTGGAACTATCTTTGTACATGCTTCTTTGATCAAGAAGCAGTTTTCTCTTATTTATATTTTGATCAATTATACAACAAGCAAGTAAGCAGGTTGTTTAGCAGTTTTCTTGGTTTTGTTTCTCTTCAAGTTTTAAAATCACTAAAAGCTTTTGTTGATATCACTGACTTATTTTATATTTACAATAATTATAAACAAATATAAACAGTAGATCGCTAATAATGGATTTTGCAAAACTCAACAAATCTCAATTGTATTGTTCGGTCCATCTCATTTGGGGGCTCAAAAGCTCAAAGTCCAAATAAGTTTGTTTGGTTTGTAATTATTACTAAGCCTTGGATTTAGATGAAATTTACTAGGCTATAAAAGCAAGCTGCCGTAATGGAATTGAGTGTGAAAAGTAGCCGCAGCAACTTTTGGTAGAAAAAAAGCGGTAAGAGAGAGAGAGAAGTCAGTAGAAGGGAATAATAAATTCAATTTTTAATTGCATGGAAGGCGAAATTAAGTTTGTTTCCTCCCAAATTTTGAGGGTAGGTTTTTGATATTGCCCTCTAAAATTTTATTGGTATTGATTTTTATTTTACACTCTCTTTAGCTATTATTTGAGATACCTATTTATTAGATAGATAGTTATTAGGCTGTTAATGTAAGTCAAGAATAGTGAGATTCTTAATATTGGTAGTCTCTAGTATTGTCTAGATAAGAATTTATACAGTAATCTCATTAATATAGTATAAGATTATATCGAACTACGGTTCGTGATTTTTCCCGCTTTGGGTTTTTCACATAAAAATCTGTGTCTCTTGTGATTAGTTTTTGCTTTGGATTTATTGGTTTATTTTGCCTATTCATTTGTGGTGCACGTCCTATTTTAATTACACAAAGAGAAAAAATGTTTATTTCTGCTTAATTTGTAATTGCTCGGTAGTCCCTTTCCCAACAAGTATTTTTGTGGACATAAATTCACTTCAACATAAAATCACTAGCATCAATGAACTAGCATCACAGAAAATCGAAATAAATTTCAAAGTAACAAATTCAATAGCATAGCCAGATACTTTCTTCCATATACATGCCTAAAGGCCAGTTTGGGATTGTAGTGGTTGATGAAATTAGTTAATTTTATTGTGTTGATAAAATAGGTTGCTAAGTGAAAATATAGTTAGGCATTTGGTAAATTATGTAATTGCGATAACTGTACATTTGAAAAGTAAAATACATGTATTTAGTAAATTTTATTATAAAAGTGTTATCTTATTATATAAAGAGCAAAATAAAAAAAATTGGCATCACCTTTTTTTTTTAGAGTGACTTTAAGAAATTGATTAGGCATGTATTACGTTTAATAAATACTTAAACGTGTCTTACTTTTCTTCTGCATATGTACAATTCATATAGTAATAAAGGAAGTAAAATATATATAATATCAGTTTCCATCTTAATTGTTAATTACTTAATTTCTTGTGGATAATGAGTTTGCTTTAACCACAAGGGCATAACATAACATAATTCATTAATTCTTAAACTAACTAATATTCTTCAAACAAGAATGCAGTTTTATTTTTCTCTTCTCTACGGACAAGAACAACATGTAAGTTTATGGCAAACAAGAACTGCAGTTCTCATTTTCGTTGCTCTATGAACAAGAATAAAATACAAATTAAAACGATCAGATTTAACAACATAGTGAAATAATCGAGGAAATATGTTTAAAATATTACCAAACCTACAATGTGTTTTCAACATAAACATCATGAATATATATATATATATATATATATATATATATATATATAATAGATTGAAATGTTAAAAGTCACAGTTATGAAATTAGATTTTGAAATTAGTTTTCATATGAAAAGCACACATAAAAATAATATTAATTTTTTCATAGTTCAAAGCAAATGTATGTAATGATATGCAAAACTTATTGATTCTTATGATTAAAATTAAGGTTACATTTATAGAGCAATTGGAATAAATCCAATACCTTCAACGTGTTTGATCTATTTGAGTATCATCTAAATCAGTGGCGGATCTAGAAAAATAATTTACGGGGGGCTAAATTAGATAATAGTAAAATATAAAAAACTAAGATTTTGAATATATAAAATATTTACTAATACATTTATAATTATTCTCTATGCATTTTTATATTTTAAAAATGTTATGCAATAGACTCATTATCAATATTATTAAATTTATTCTTTCCTATATAAGCAACCAAACTATCATTTATCATATCCAATTCCAAAGATGATTCATCACGAGTTTCATTACTGAAAACATTCGCTTTACTATTATTATAGAAACTAGAAGAATTAATTCTATTTTTTATAATATAAAATATTTTAGGTGATGGGCTATCATTATTTTTAATTAATATATAGATTTTTATAATTCTTAAAAGTTAATGTTTAAATTTAATGGGGTTAATTAAAAAATTAAAATATTTTATTTTATTTTATTTTAAATTTTTTTTTGGCCAGTGGGGGCTTGAGCCCCCACTGGACACAAGCTGCATCCGCCCCTGATCTAAATGACGAGGAGTTGCATTGGAATAACTCAAGGACAAGTTCTCTTTGAAGTGAAGGGGACTAATGTATGATGGTTATGTAGAATGTGTATGATACTTTTCTCACAACTTGAGCTACAAATATTTGTTTGGGCCGTATAATACATCATTTAGAAATCCGCAACAAGATGAATCTAACCTGGCTATGCCAATATTTGCTTTATGTTTTGGCTGGAAATTCCCTTTCTTTTGTTGTCGTTTTGTAAGCTTAATTCCTATTGCTTTTAGCATTTAAATGCCGTTTGTTTTATTTTTCTTATTTCAATTTGGAGAATTTTATTATATAAGAATTTTTCAAGTTTGTCGGTTTTGATAAATTTGTAATATTTAAGGTCAGTATAAAAACGCTTTAAAATCCTAACTTTGTCATTCAGACTTTTATCAATAATATTTCATTCTTTCTGGAACTTATATTCATTTTTTTTTTAAGTTCACGTTTGCGTTCCGTAATTTGACGTTAACTGAATCACTCCTTTTAACTATTATTCTTATTCTTGCCTTAATGTCTTGCTAATTGCTTAATCATAGGAACAATGTCATAGGATCTTTTTCTTTTATACTTCACAAGCAATATTATCGAACACATTTGATCAGGTAACTTATATAAAAATTATTACTTAGTTAACATTTACGATTTATGGAGATACTACTCTGATTACCATTTCCACACCCAGTCATTTGCTATTTGTGTTAGGAAATTGAGTTTTTTCCCGAGATCACTCCAAGCAATTTGTCAAGCAACAAATTAACAAAAATTTAAATGGAGAATACAACAATCACACAACACAAGATTTATGTGGAAAACTCTAAATCCAGAGAAAAACCACAGCCGTTGTCAAGAGACAACCAGAAAAAAAAAATATTCATTATGTGGAAAATTATTACAACCACACCTCATAAATAATATTCTCTCACCTAAGCCCAAAATACATAATTTCGAGAAATATTCCTTAACAAAGCAAACCTGTAATACCCATATTGTGGAGACAAATGCTCCTTCAATATTAACTACATGCTTAAGAATATTTCTCTCCCATGTTGGAAGCTCTCAATGCTTCTCTTACAAATTCTTGCTTCTAAAATTTTGGGATTGCTTCTCTGGGATACAAAAATGAGAGGGAGAACCTCTCTATTTATAGCCAAACTTTGGCTTCATTTTCTCCCTTTTCTTCTTTGCATGGGCGGCACCCACCCATTTTTTCTTGTTCAATGATGGTGGCTAACTTGGCCACCCACCATCTTTAAATTCAAAGATGATGGCTCAACCACCCATCATTTTGACTTTTTTTTTAATCAATTTTCAACAATCTCCACCATGATTAAAAAAAAAAATTTATAGTCATTACTACAAAACATTGTCTTCACCAACAATTATAATTCTCAATATAAAGAATTATCACACTCCACCATAAAGAGTATACCACTTAGAATCAATCATTCTAAGATTTTTCTCGGCACATGTCAAAATATCCTGCTGAAATTTATAGTGCAATTCTCATGCTTGGTTTCACTGAGAATTCTTCAGGCATGACATAATGTTTCCACCACACACCTTGCATTTATACCAAGCCAATGCCCGCGTGCAAACTTGTAGACCCCACTGATAATAACATGTTCTCTTTCATGTTAACTTGGAGATCTACATCCCAAAAGAACTAATCCAATCTCTTATCAAAAACAAATTCACCATCTGCGAGAATATCAGTATCTCTTTTACTGATTCTGGAGTAATTTGCCGAGCCCATTCCATCTTCTTGACAATTTTCTTGAGGTGCCAAAATTGTCCACACCTTCAAATCTTTGTGCATGCCAGATTGGATACACATTTGACTTGAATTCTCCACAAGCCAACAAAAAATCATTCTCCCATTAATTTTTCAACAACATCAAACTCCACCAAGTTTGAAAAATACTAGCTACTGACATATTTGCTTTATAAATGACCCTATACTCTTCACCACGGACTATTTAGATTGGCTCCCACTGCTTCACATGAACAGTACCATATACATGAACAATATCGTATACGTGAAATAGTATTGTCTACATGAACAGTACCCCGACACCAAAACTTCAATCAATGGCTCTGATACCACTGTTAGGAAATTGAGTTTCCTCCCAAGATCACTCCAAGCAATTTGTCAAGCAACAAATTAACAAAACATTTAAATGGAGAATACAACAATCACACAACACAAGATTTACGTGGAAAACTCCAAATCCGGAGAAAAACCACAGCCGTTGTCAAGAGACAATCAGAGAAAAAAATATTCACTATGTGGAAAATTATTACAACCACACTCTCATAAATAATTTTCTCTTACCCAAGCCCCAAATACATAATTTCGAGAAATATTCCTTAACAAAGCAAACCCGTAATACCCATATTGAGGAGCCAAATGCTCATTCAATATGAATACATGCTTAAGAATATTTCTCTCTCATGTTGGAAGCTCTCAATGCTTCTCTTACATATCCTTGGTTCCCAAATTTTGGGATTTCTTCTCTAGGATACAAAAATGAGAGGTAGAACTCCTCTCTTTATAGCCAAACTTTGGCTTCATTTTCTCCCTTTTCTTCTTTGCATGGGCGGCACCCACCCATTTTTTCTTGTTCAATGATGGTGGCTAACTTGGCCACCCACCATCTTTTTTTTTTTTATTACATGAGACTATTGCTCAAAGTACAACTCATATTACATGAGAATATAACTGATATGTACAAATCAGACTATAACTGGGACCAACATACATCAAATCTAATGGAGCACTGCCCAGATTTTAACCCTCTCAAATATTTGAGGGATGTCTACTTCTCGCACTGGGATAAGGAAGCAGACTGCCTTCACTCAATTTTTATTTGAGGAAGGAAATACCCCCACATGCTTTGTGGGGGTTCGAACTGCTGCTCTCCAACTTTTTTTTTGATTACATGAGACTATTGCTCAAAGTACAACTCATATTACATGAGAATATAACTGATATGTACAAATCAGACTATAACTGAGACCAACATACATCAAATCTAATGGAGCACTGCCCAGGAAGCAGACTGCCTTCACTCAATTTTTATTTGAGGAAGGAAACACCCCCACATGCTTTGTGGGGGTTCGAACTGCTGCTCTCCAACTTGGAGAGCAGCAGCTCTCACCACTCGGCCAAAGGCCGAGTGGCTAGCCACCCACCATCTTTGAATTCAAAGATGATGGCTCAACCACCTATCATTTTGACTTCTTTTTTTTAATCAATTTTCAACAATTTGTACCACACAAGACAAAAAGTTCAAATCAAAATTTTATTTAAAATCAAAGATAACAAATTCATTTGTAAATTTATTTAGAGAGAGATGAAAAGTCCACCGCCACCGGGAGAAGAATTTTTCTGACGCAAGAAAAGAATGAAAAGTCCACCGCCACCGGGAGAAGAATTTTTCTGACGCAGGAAAAGAATGAAAAGTCCACCGCCACCGGGAGAAGAGTTTTTCTAACGCAGGAAAAGAATGCGCGCAAAATGAAAAAAGAATATTATAATGCACGAAGAGAATCTCTAGAGAAAATTGAGAATAAATGCCAAAAGTATTGTATTGAATTTAATCCTTATTTGCTGATTTTCGACATTAAGATAGCCCTGGTTGGTGTGGGAAAGTTATTAACAAATTGGCTAGGATATTTGAATGGCCAATAATTTTGATTCTAGTACATGAGTTATATTTGTTTACGCTTGCAGTTTCTTGGTCATCGAGTAGGAAATTGACATGTCCTCGTGATTTCATGAGAAATTTAATCCAAACCATATACAAGTATTTTTCCAATTCAGTACACTTCACAGTTCAATTCAATTCAATTCAATTCAATTTAGTAAACTTGAACAGCCAATCTTTGAAAGTCATTGGACTCAAATTAACCAGGGCCTAGCCTCCCTGGCTGCTTTCAATATATTCGTTTTCAAAACAAAATTTCATAAAGAAGATTAGAAGTGTCATTTCTCATTAATAAAGAATGCGTCGAAGAATTATTTTATTGAATTTTGCATATACATACATACAATACATTCATAACGTGATGAGAAAATTATCGTTTTCATGTGGATTGTTTAATTTATTAATTATCAAAATTAATTAATCCTAGATTTTTACGAACTAATAGATAAAATAAGTTTTTTTTTTTTGAAAAGTCGATTAAAGAAGATTGAATGAGAAAAGTTTTAAAGCAAAATCAGTTTGTACATCTGATTTTAGTATAAGTATTCCAATATAATTCCTATATATGTTTATGCAACTAAAGTTTTTTAATTACCGCTATATATGTTGACAATTAAAAATACTAATTGTTTTTATAATCATTCTCCAGCATTATTAAAGATACTTCGGCACTCTTTGTGAATTTAAAATAATGCAATTCATTAGGAACCATGGTAGTTATAGATTAAGTGCATAATAAATCGATCGGGAATCAGGATATATGGCACATTTTCGTCTACATCGTAGTTCATGACATTCATCGCATAAGCAAAAAAACACATTATTATACTACTCAAATTAATTAAATATTGGACAAATATTAAAAAGAACTCCCAACATGAAAAATCAACTTTGAATAGCATAAATTTATTGAATCAAATCTTCATAGTTAAACTGGATCACAACCCTATAAAAAATATAATTCATAATAAGACTAACTAGTCCGCATGCTGTTGTAATCATTCACTTCTTCTTTTCCCCCTTTTTTTTTGGATACTTTGAAGAGTATTTCATGCTGTTTTTGCAGGTCTAGTAAAAAACTCTTAATTTTGTTAAAAAAAAATATTTGACTACAAAAGAAATATTATCATATCAGAAGTGATAGCACTTTAGTATGGCAAGTGCTGTCGTACGTGTTGTATGCTATGATAATAATCTCCACGAATAATATTTTATTTTCTATGTTTAAATCTGAGTGCTCCTTTTGCATAAATAACTCCAGATTTCAAGCAGCCACTGGGGTCAAGTGGTCAGGGCTGCCGCCCTCCAACTTGGAGGACAGCAGTTCGAACCCCCACAAATGCATTGTGGGGTATTTCCTTCCTGAATTAAATTTGAGTGAAGACAATATTCTCTCTTACTCAAGTGTGAGGAGTAGATATATATCCCTCGAATATTTGTGGGGGTTAAAATCTGGGCAGTGCTCCATTAGCATTGATGTAAGTTGGTCCCAGTAATAGTCTGATTTGTAAATATCAGTTATAGTCTCATGTACTATGAGTTGTAATTTGAACAATAGTCTCATGTAATAAAAAAAAACTCCAAATTTCAAGCATTTCCCCTCTTTGTAATTATATGACGTTCTCTTTGACTTGCCAAAGCTTTGAATTTTAAAAGGGGCACATAAAAACAGACTAAAAGTAACCTTCTCTTAGTGATATAAATAAGGGAAATTATCAGTCATATACACTTAAATAACACCAGTATCAAACGTGCTACGGCACTTTTCAAGTGTATTACTCGTATACCCTAAGTTGACAAAACACTTCTGCCGTCCACTAATCCGTTAACTGCCGTTTGCGAGCGTTGATATCATAAGGGTAATCTAGTCTTTTTCAAAAATGACATGACATCCCATTTACCTAGTAAAAAACGACATGTCATATGATATATTTTGATAAAAATGACATGTCATCCCATTTATCGGATAATTGTTAATAATTGCTAAAAAAAACTACTTTACAACCGAATATACTCCTCCAAAATTTAACTTAAATTATTGAAGATCTACTCCTCCAAGTTCAAACTTGAATTTTTTATGGTATAATATGTATAATTGTAAATAATATGTTGTTAATATTTTTTTATGGTATAAGATGAATATTTTTTTTCGATAATTGTTAATAATTTGTACCATTAATCATTCATATTTTTTAATAAAAAATGTATTATTAATAACAAAATAAAAAAAATTGTGTATTGAAAATTTACATTAATTTTTAAGGTAAATTTGTTTTTTTACTTCATTTTGAGTTTAAAGGGTAAAATAGTCATTTTGCTCAAATTCTGTTAAGTTCTTAACGGTAGTAAACGGAAAGGTGGACGCCAGAACTCTTTTGTCAACTTAGGGTATACGAGTGATATAAACGAAAAGTATTGTAACACGTTTGATACTGATATCATTTAAGGGTATATAGCTGATAATTTCCCTATAAATAACTCTATTTAGCTAGCTTACTACTGATCAGTGCCATTAGCCCTTTTCTCTAGACTCGTTCTCTCGTCTCTCTCTCAAAAACAAAATGGGTACTGAAACTCAGATGACTCCAACTCAAATCTCAGACGAAGAAGCAAAACTCTTTGCCATGCAACTAACCAGTGCCTCAGTTTTGCCAATGGTTCTCAAATCAGCTATCGAGCTTGATCTTTTAGAGCTCATTGCTAAAGCTGGCCCAGGTGCTTTCATGTCTCCAAAACAAATAGCTTCTCAGCTGCCCACAAAGAACCCAGATGCCCATATCCTGCTCGATCGCATATTGCGTCTTTTGGCTAGCTTCTCAATTCTTAACTGCTCTTTGCACACTCTCCCAGGTGGCGGAGTTGAGAGGCTTTATGGCCTTGCACCCGTCTGTAAATTCCTTACCAAAAAAGAAGATGGTGTTTCACTTTCCAACCTTTGTCTCGTGAGTCAAGACAAGATTGTTATGGAAAGCTGGTAAGTGTCCGTCCTGTAATTTTATTCTTCTTTAATGTTACGAAAAAAAATACACATGAATTTTTTTCTACAAAAAATAAAAAATCCAAACCACCAAATTTTCGCAAAACTTCATATAAATGTCAAGGTTTTTTTTTCACGTAATAATCCATTTGAAAACCACTTCATCAAGTCTCTGGTTCATATGTCTATCTTAATTTATTTTAAAAAATAGGGAGATGGACAAAGCTTTATATGTCTACCTTGATTAAGACTAGATTACATAATTTTGATAAGTGATAATGCATNTTAGCTAGCTTACTACTGATCAGTGCCATTAGCCCTTTTCTCTAGACTCGTTCTCTCGTCTCTCTCTCAAAAACAAAATGGGTACTGAAACTCAGATGACTCCAACTCAAATCTCAGACGAAGAAGCAAAACTCTTTGCCATGCAACTAACCAGTGCCTCAGTTTTGCCAATGGTTCTCAAATCAGCTATCGAGCTTGATCTTTTAGAGCTCATTGCTAAAGCTGGCCCAGGTGCTTTCATGTCTCCAAAACNGGAAAATACAATCACATTCAATTTTTTAGTCACATCAAAATATATATTCTTATTTTTAATTCTTAATTTTTTATTTTAATTTCTATTCATATGATTTATTTAATTTATAATAAATATAAATAAAAGTGTATTTGAAAGTAAATGTAATATTGTAAAATTATATTATTAGAGGGATTATTGGTTATTATAAAAATAACAAAGAAATAAATGGCATATATTGATTACTGCAGGGAAAAATTAGCAATCTCCAGAATATTTATAACCTTATAAAATTATCAGCTGTCGGCCAAGGTTTGTAAAGTATATTAGCAATCCACCTAGCTGTTAATAACTGTTAAATTTTGGTGACACTTCAAGGACAAAGTGGTCATTTTATTTAGTTTCTCTAGAAATTTCTAACAGCATTACTGACAAACTGAAAAATTAATCAATTGATACACTTTGCAAAACTTTGGGTGGACTGTCGGATAATTTGAAAAGGTTTTGAATAGTTTTGATCACGGATCAAAACTTGAGTGGATAAGTGATAATTTCCCTATTCTATATCCTGTATCAATTTTTTTAATCCATGGTTCAATTTGATGTAGGTATTGAGCATGTTGCGGGAGACATGTTCGTCAGTATTCCAAAAGGGGATGCCATTTTCATGAAGGTTATTTGGTTTTGCCACTCTCGGCCTCCCAGCAGGGTTTTAATTTATTGATTAAAATCTTAATTCATTTTGTGCTGTTACTTACAGTGGATATGTCATAATTGGAGTGAAGAAGCCTGCGTGAAGATCTTGAAGAATTGCTACGAAGCACTACCAGAAGATGGGAAAGTGATTGTTGCTGACTGTATTCTCCCAGTACTCCCAGACACAAGCCTTGCTTCCAAACATGTGATCCAACTTGACTGCATCATGTTGGCTTCTACTACGGGTGGGAGAGAGATGACCGAACAAGATTTCAAAACCTTGGCTAAGGCCGCCGGATTTCAAGGCTTCAAAGTTGTGTGCTCTGCTTTTAACACTTACATTATGGAGTTTCTTAAAAAGCCTTGAGTCCTTGGTTTCTTTATTGGATTTACATTTCAAATTAATGTGGTTTTCCTATTTATGTATTTCTCTACCTACGTTCCCGAATAAGGAAAAGTTCATATTTGCTTTTGTTTAATAAATATTGTGGTTTTTATTGTGGATGTGTTTTGTTTAGAAAAATATTTTTTTATTCTTATTGTTATTTAGCATAAGGACAATTCAATCTCTCCTCACCCATGTGAATAAGTTTCAAACTCTAGACCTTTTATTTGTTCATAAGAGATTCTACCATTTTAATTGGACGACAACCACTAATTTAGAAGAATACAAATTATTGTAACACAAAACAATGAAATTACGACTTTCTCTTTAGATAAATCTGTATTTATTAAAATTACCTACTAGTATTTTCGCAATACCCACTGCTCCTTTGGATCATAATTTAATGATATAACTCTCATTTCCAAGCACACTTTTATAATTAATAAATATTAAAAAAAATCTTATACGTATTTCTTATTTTTTTCGAATCTACTTTTTTATTATTTGCAAAATAAAGTGAAATTAAAAGAATAACAAAGTAACCGAAATAAAAGAAGCAAGTCCAGATATTTACGGGCCTCTTTGGTAATGTTTTCCGTTTTCTACGAACAAAAAATAAGGAATTATGTTTGGTAGCCAGTTTTGTATCGGTAAATTGAAATGTAGCTAAAGATACCAGTACAAAGCTTAGGTTAAAATGATGATCTTGCCAACTAGCACCATTCATTTTTCTATCATCTATATTTTTTATTGGCATCGATCATCTATCCCCATATCAAATATCTGTGTTGATGGACTGAACTTAGTAAATATGTCACGCAAAGAGGTATTCGAGTCTTTAAGCTGCGGTTTTCTCCCGGAAACAAAGCAACATCTGGCATTTGAAGCTATTTTTAACGGTTCTACAGCATCGGGAGCAATATATTTTAAACTTCATGGTAATATCATATTCAAACAAGTCGAACACAATGAGTTGTGCAATTGTTGCGACTAATTGTTCATGAGTGATTGAACGGTGCACCTCGGTTCTCCTAGCCTCTGAATAATGAACTTGTAATCACCATTTATCTTGATCCATTCACCATTGAATCGCAGCAACACGAATGAAGCACGCAGTCCTAAAACAAAGTAATAAACACAATGTTAAAATGTATAAAATCATCTATCTTCGTAATTACCTAA
This sequence comes from Citrus medica, assembly GCA_002013955.2. Classification (NCBI taxonomy): domain Eukaryota; kingdom Viridiplantae; phylum Streptophyta; class Magnoliopsida; order Sapindales; family Rutaceae; genus Citrus; species Citrus medica. The sequence goes on from MKYO02014454.1 coordinate 370,877, forward strand.
TCTTAATAATTATTAACACGACCCCTACTAAACCTCTATTTGACCCTCAAGTATTTACACAACCATTACTCTTACTTGGCCATTACCTAACGTGGGGTCGAGTAATCATCTGGTATTTTTTACAAACAATAATTTTTTTTTCATAAATTGTAGCAATAAAATTTGGACTTTTTCACAGTAATAATTCAATATTTCTATATTATAACCTTAGTATCATTACATTATCTGAAATAAACAAAAAATATACTACAAATAAACCATAAATTATAGCAAAAATTTAATAATTTAGTCAGTTGAGGAGAATGGCATGAAACACAAAGTTTTAAGTTTGAAAATACTCTTACCTTTATTGGAGTTAGATTCATCTCATATATGTTCCTCAACAATGAAAAGAAGATTATTTTGAGCGTTCTACAGTTTTTTAGTGTGTTTAGATGCAGTAATATCAGAACTTGAGAAGAAAATAGGGCTTAAAAAATTTACGCGTAATTCGCCCACTCTTTGCTTTTTAAAAGAATAATTAAGAAAAAAATGGATTTGGAGCTCATATAGTTTGATTTTGTAAATAAGGGTATTTTCATCTTTGCCGGACTGTTGTCATATAAATAAGGGGCTTTTTTTTTTTAACTTTACAGTTGCGTTTTTGATTTCGGCATTTTTTCCCCCGACCAAAGACACTTTTTTTTTATAGAACCAAAGACATATAATCAAAAACGAGATAATAAATCAAAAAAATTTGGTGATAAGTATTCAAGTTCTGATCTTCACCCTATCTGCTTTCACTGCCTTAGCCAATTCCAAGCCTGCTATCAAGGCTTCGTATTCTGCCTGGTTATTTGTGGCTGTGAATTCTAACTTTACAGCATAAGAGATCTCCTCCCCTTCTGGGCCTTCCAAGACAATCCATGCTCCTGATCCCTGCTCCCCTGACGACCCATCTACAGATATCTGCCATACTCGGGCTTCGCTGCTGTTTGTAACAATATCTGGCTGGTCCGAACATACTTCGGGCTCTACGAATGCTGCTACGAAATAGGCCATTACTTGAGCCTTTATCGATGCTCGGGGTTTGTAATCAATGTTGAACTCATTCAGCTCTATAGCCCACTTCACAAGCAGACCAGAGGCATCCGGCTTGTGCAGGGTTTGACGCAACGGCTGGTTTGTTATTACTGAGACGGAGAATGCTTGAAAGTACGGCCTCAGCTTCCGAGCAGCAACCACAAGGGCGAGTGCCCATTTCTCCAACGGTGGGTATCTAGTCTCAGCGTCGAGCAAGGCCTTACTGGTGTAGTATATCTGATACTGAACCCCCTCTTCTTCTCTCACCAGAACAGAACTTGTGGCACAATCTGATACCGTCAAATACAAAATAACTTGTCCTCATCCCTCGGTGTGGACAGCAGAGGTGTCTGCTGCAAGTATTGCTTCAAGTTCTGGAAGGCTTCCTCGCATTCTAGGGTCTATTCTGTTTTCTTTCCTATCCTTATCACTTGAAAGAATGGCTGACACTTATCTGTAGCCTTAGATATGAATCAGCTCAATGCTGCCAACCTCCCCATAAGGCTCTGCATCTCCTTTAGGTTACGAGGAGACCTCATCTGCACGATCGCCTGGATTTTCTCCAAAGAATTTCCCTGACTCGACCCCGAAAGCACACTTTTCTGGGTTGAGCTTCATCTTGTACTTCCTCAAAAGTCCAAATGTCTCCTCGAGGTGCTCGACATGTTCCTTTGGGATTCTTGACTTGGTTATCATGTCATCCACGTACACCTCCATTGTTCTCCCAATCAATGGCTTAAAGATTCTATTAACCAGCCTCTGGTACGTGGCCCCAGCATTTTTAAGACCGAATGGCATTACCCTGTAACAGAACAAACCCTGGTTAGCAATAAATGACGTGCTCTCCTCATCCTGCTCGAACATAGGGATTTGGTTGTATCCCGAGAATACGTCCATGAAGCTAAGCAAGCCATGTCTAGCTGTTGAGTCTACAAGCTGGTCAATCTTTGGTAAGGGAAAACTGTCTTTCGGGCACGCCTTGTTGAGGTTCATTAAATCCACACACACTTGCCATTAGCCTTTTTACTAACACCACATTCGATATCCACTCGGGATAATTGACTTCCCGAATAAACCCTGCTTTCAAGAGCTTTTCCACCTCGTCGTTTATAGCCTCATACCTCTCCTGGTTGAAGCACCTCCTTTTCTGTCTTACTGCCCTTGCACCTTTCTTTATTGCGAGCTTATGACATGCAACCTCAGGGTCGATCCCTAGCATGTCTTCATGTGTCCAAGCAAACACATCTGCATGAGCCCGCAAGCATTGCACCAACTCCTGCTTCTGCTCTTCTTTAAGCCTCGACCCAATTCGGATCGTTTTTCCTGGATCCTTTGGTCCCAGGCTCATTGTCAAGGGATGTTATCTGCATTGCTTCCCTTGCTACCGAGGAGTAATAGCTTCGTGCTATTCTCTGGTCTCCTCGTACCACTCCAACTATCCTATTCACCCGGTACTTGAGAGCTAGATAATGGTTGGACAGCACCGCTTTGCTCATCCTTAGAAATGGCCGACCTAGGATCATCTGGTAAGGACCCTTTTCATCGACTACCATAAAATTCAGTATAATAGTCATTTCTATCGGGGAGCTTCCAATTGTGATACGCAGTTCAACCACACTCAAGGGGACTAGCTTTCCTTCTCCAAATCCCTTCAAGGAGGTATTGGTGTGTTCCAACCTCAGGTCTGCTATTCCCATCTCCTCCAGAGTTGACTTAAACAACACATCAACTGAGCTTCCTGCGTCGACCAGTATCCGGTCAAACCTTTTGCTAGCAACGGTGGCCTTGATGACTAAGGCATCCTCGTGTGGGTATAAAATCTCTTCTTCGTCCTCATCTGTCCACATTATTGGCACTTGCCTGACTCTTGCTTGTTTGGCTGCTGGGGTGTTGAAGAATACCTCTTTACTAGTCATGGCATATCTAGCATAGTTCTTCCTCGACCTGTTGGAATCTCCAGCTAGCGTTGGACCCCCAGCGATTACTCTTACTACAAGTTGCTCGCAGCTCAAGCTCCTGTTACTCTGCTCCCCTTCACATGCCGAGGCCACCATCGGAAAAGTCTCATCTATAAACTCGTCCAGGTATAGATTTCTCACCAAATCTTCTACCTGGGTCTTGAGATCTCTGCATTCTGTTGTGGTATGGCCATGAGTGCCATGGAACTTGCAATAGCGTCCCCTATCCCTCCTGCCGGGTAGCTTTGTTATTGGGGCCGGGAGGTACAGCAATTATCGGTCCTTTATGGCCTCGTACACCTCGTCCAGGGGCATCTTTAAGGAAGTGTACCGCCCATAGTCCCGATTCTGGTCGATCATGTGCACTGCCCTTTCCCTGTTTGTGCCGTTCTGAACTAGAGAAGGTGGCAGTGCTTCTAGTCTGCTCGCTCTACCACCATAGGGGTGTGGATGAGCATGACCATAAGCCAAGTCATGCCTTCTCCAAGGCTCCCTAGCTGGTGAACGAGGAGGTTGCGCCATATTGCACTGATACTGTGGTGGCCTCTGATGGGGCTGGTAAGCGGCGACCCGATCTCATGTACCATTACCCGAGGCATGGTGGTCCCTCCTCTTGATCGGCCTATTTCCTGGTAAGGCTCTCTTCTCTTTCATTCTCAACCCTTCTAGCTGGTCTGTCTTAACCCGTGCGGCCTTTTCCTCCTCGATTTCTATGTCTCTCTTAGCCTGCTCGTAAGCAGCTGAATATGTCTGAATAGCTGGGCTTCTCAAGTTATACTACAGACATCCTATCTTCACTCCTTTTTTTAATCCCCTTAATGCCTGAGGGTAGTTGAAGGCTCCCAAGTCGAGGACAGCACGGTGGAACCTTTTGATGAATTCCCGAAGAGTTTCCTCCTCTCTCTGCTTCATGCTCGTCAGCTCCATCATATCATCTTCCGGTGTCATTGCCTCATGAAACTGCTCTGCAAATTCTTGGCACATCTGCTCGAAGGTTTTAATGCTCCCCTGAGGAAGTTTCCTGTACCACTCGCGTGCTTGTCCCTCTAGAGATAGTGGGAACACCCTGCATCTTTGGGCTTGAGATAGTCCTTGCACCCTGGTTATGTCGTTGAAGAGCTCTATGTACACCAACGGATCAGTTCGCCCCGAATATCTGAAGTCTGGGAGGCGAAAATCTCTTGGAATGACTGTCCTCATGATCTCTGCCGAGAGTGGGGATTCTCCGTCCAGCATTATCCTCCAACCAGGTGCTCTACTCATTCCTTGCATATCATCAATTACCTGCGCTAGTCTACGTACTTCCTCCTCCAACTGCACTGCACGACCAGGGTCACGTGCTGCAACTTGATCCCACTCTTGCTCTACATCATGTAAGTATTTGCCTGAGCTCTGTTTCGTCTGCATTCACCACCTCGTCATCCTTATCAAAAATCTATCTTCCTGAGGATTGCTCTTCTTCTCTATGAATTCCTCCCCTTTGAGGTAAGTTACCTCTCTCACCACCAAATCTCCTGGTGGTCTGACTTCTCATCATACCATCGTGGCCTGGTGCCACTCCGCCACCTCTCACCCTTTCCTCGTGGGTGCCCCTTCGTTCACTCCTCAATTCATGTAGGATGGTTGTCAGGGTCTCCATCTGCTTTTCCATCCGTTCCATTCGGTCGTGCATGGCTTTTTCCCATGCTTCAATGGCTATCTCTCTCAACGTCACGGATTCGTTAAGCCTCATATCACCTCCTTGTGCACTACTTCCTCTTACATCCATTGTTTCTTCTCTTGCTTTGCTTTTCCTCTCTCTATCAACAGAAGCTTTTTGATCAGTTCCCTACAGACAGCGCCAAAATATTGATGCGAGATTCTGGTGACCCTCTCTACCACGACCAAGATCTCTGCTCAATCAACTAACTCGACCACGATCAGGATCTCTCCTCGTAAGGCTTCTTCTCTAGAGGTTCCTGCATACACAGAAACAAGTCAGAGCACGCCGGGTGTTTTCCCGATGTAAACCCTCCGACGATCAAGTCAGGAATGTAGGCTTTGCCTTTCTGGGAAAAACGACCACTAATCTTATGACTCTTTCTCTTAGATCTATTGATCAAAAGTTCTCTTTATCTCAGTTTCAATGTCAAAAATTCTAACCCTTTTACCTTCGTTGGTTATCTTTTTATAGGCCTTTCCTGAATTCAGACCTTCTATCCATTCACGCTCGTTATCCTCCCATCTCTCGAAAGTGGATGCTCCATTTCTGTAATCGTGGGTGGTTGCGTGGCCTTCGTGCCTTGATTCGCAGATTGGAGAGCACGTCTCGCCAACTGTCATTGACCGGGTCTCCTCAACTCAATCTTTAGCAGGAATGACTTTATGCCTCTAGCAGGAGATTCGTGGACGAGCACAATATTCCTGCTCCTGCTCCCCTGCTACTAGACTCTTACAAGATATACCTATTTGTGGGACCCTGCTACCAGATGCCTGCTCATTACTGCGGGTCTTTGTCGAAGCACATCCCCCAAACATAGAGAAACATCTAGATAATAGATTTGGGAAAACCAAATGCCGTAGCATACCAAAGTAGGAAATGCAGAATGCAAGAATCAAACTTTAACTAAAATAAAAGGTACAAGGCAACGCAACCAATTATAATATTCTTAATAAAACCCGACAAAACAGAGAATTAGTAACCCTTGAATCTCCTCTTCCTCCGTTATGATCCGAGTACGGTTGAGATCAAATCCCCTCTCCCCATCATGTGCAGAAGATGAACCCAAGATCTCCCCAAAGCGTGAAGGCGTGTGCTAAGATTTTAGAGCACTGTCCTCAAGGAAGCTTTGCCGGTGCAATACTATGAATTATTATTAATGTAAGAATGCATTTACAACTGATTAGAACAACAAGTTGGATATGCTTTTGGTGACGAAAAGTGAACTATCTGTTTTGAAAGAGGTAGAGAGAACTCCTGCTTCGCAAATGCTCTCAGCCCATACACTATTCATAATTGACAATTCACAACAAGCAGGTACAATACACTATTCATAATTGAAAATTCACAATTATTAGTTAATTTAACTCCCACTAAATTTATTAAAATAAAGTTGGACTATTAACACCCTTAAAAACTCCTTGTAAAACCTTTTTTTTTCTAAAATATATCACTATTTCTAACAACACCATTTTTATTTCATGACTAACCCTCCATTCTTGTTCTCAAGAAACCCCGTGTGATCAAAATTCGTTTACAACGCCAACTTTTCAGAAATTTAATTTAAAGCTCTTGCTCATCCAATGAGAATCATTTTCTATTTCAAATACCTTCAACTACCTGTGCTCTTTAAATGACAATCTACACTCTCAATTTTGACTTGACTTTTATTTTTTAAAATTTTTTTCTCATTTTAGTGTGGATGAAAATTATAGTTGTATTCATATTGCATTATTTATACAGAACTTATAACTGAGAACTTATTTTGTAAAACTCGAAATCCAATTTTTAAAAAGCTTTTTTTATATATTATAATAAAAGAAATTGTTTTCTTTTATTATTCAACGGAATGGGGACCGGGACAACTTTCAAATTTTTAAAAGTAACTAAAAAATAAGGGAAGTTGGTGCTCCAAGGAAGAACTAATTGAAAATAGAAACTCCATAAGAAATAATATAGCTCACATTCTCTTTCTACAGATTTCGTGTACCTGCAAAATTTTATGTTGATCTATAATAAAATATGATGATATATAATGATATAAGGGTTCAGTTAGATTTTTTAACATTATTTATTGAAATTTTACAAAAGACTACCGAAATTGGCTCCCCCATCCTAGCGTATGGTTATTTTCAGATAATTGGAACTATCTTTGTACATGCTTCTTTGATCAAGAAGCAGTTTTCTCTTATTTATATTTTGATCAATTATACAACAAGCAAGTAAGCAGGTTGTTTAGCAGTTTTCTTGGTTTTGTTTCTCTTCAAGTTTTAAAATCACTAAAAGCTTTTGTTGATATCACTGACTTATTTTATATTTACAATAATTATAAACAAATATAAAATCACTAAAAGTTCTCTTTGAAGTGAAGGGGACTAATGTATGATGGTTATGTAGAATGTGTATGATACTTTTCTCACAACTTGAGCTACAAATATTTGCTTGGGCCGTATAATACATCATTTTGAAATCTGCAACAAGATGAATCTAACCTGGCTATGCCAATATTTGCTTTATGTTTTGGCTGGAAATTCCCTTTCTTTTGTTGTCGTTTTGTAAGCTTAATTCCTATTGCTTTTAGCATTTAAATGCCGTTTGTTTTATTTTTCTTATTTCAATTTGGAGAATTTTATTATATAAGAATTTTTCAAGTTTGTCGGTTTTGATAAATTTGTAATATTTAAGGTCAGTATAAAAAACGCTTTAAAATCCTAACTTTGTCATTCAGACTTTTATCAATAATATTTCATTCTTTCTGGAACTTATATTCATTTATTTTTTTTAAAGTTCACGTTTGCGTTTCGTAATTTGACGTTAACTGAATCACTCCTTTTAACTATTATTCTTATTCTTGCCTTAATGTCTTGCTAATTGCTTAATCATAGGAACAATGTCATAGGATCTTTTTCTTTTATACTTCACAAGCAATATTATCGAACACATTTGATCAGGTAACTTATATAAAAATTATTACTTAGTTAACATTTACAATTTATGGAGTATTCTGATTACCATTTCCACACCCAGTCATTTGTTATTTGTGTTAGGAAATTGAGTTTTCTCCCGAGATCACTCCAAGCAATTTGTCAAGCAACAAATTAACAAAAAATTTAAATGGAGAATACAACAATCACACAACACAAGATTTACATGGAAAACTCAAAATCCAGAGAAAAACCACAGCCGTTGTCAAGAGACAACCAGAAAAAAAAAATATTCATTATGTAGAAAATTATTACAACCACACCTCATAAATAATATTCTCTCACCTAAGCCCCAAATACATAATTTCGAGAAATATTCCTTAACAAAGCAAACTTGTAATACCCATATTGAGGAGACAAATGCTCCTTCAATATTAACTACATGCTTAAGAATATTTCTCTCCCATGTTGGAAGCTCTCAATGCTTCTCTTACATATTCTTGCTTCTAAAATTTTGGGATTGCTTCTCTGGGATACAAAAATGAGAGAGAGAACCCCTCTATTTATTGCCAAACTTTGGCTTCATTTTCTCCCTTTTCTTCTTTGCATGGGCGGCACCCACCCATTTTTTCTTGTTCAATGATGGTGGCTAACTTGGCCACCCACCATCTTTAAATTCAAAGATGATGGCTCAACCACCCATCATTTTGACTTCTTTTTTTTTAATCAGTTTTCAACAATCTCCACCATGATTAAAAAAAAAAAATTTTATAGTCACTACTACAAAACATTGTCTTCACCAACAATTATAATTCTCAATATAAAGAATTATCACACTCCACCATAAAGAGTATACCACTTAGAATCAATCATTCTAAGATTTTTCTCGGCACATGTCAAAATATCCTGCTGAAATTTATAGTGCAATTCTCATGCTTGGTTTCACTGAGAATTCTTCAGGCATGACATAATGTTTCCACCACACACCTTGCATTTATACCAAGCCAATGCCCGCGTGCAAACTTGTAGACCCCACTGATAATAACATGTTCTCTTTCATGGTAACTTGGAGATCTACATGCCAAAAGAACTAATCCAATCTCTTATCAAAAACAAATTCACCATCTGCGAGAATATCAGTATCTCTTTTACTGATTCTGGAGTAATTTGCCGAGCCCATTCCATCTTCTTGACAATTTTCTTGAGGTGCCAAAATTGTCCACACCTTCAAATCTTTGTGCATACCAGATTGGATACACCTTTGACTTGAATTCTCCACAAGCCAACAAAAAATCATTCTCCCATTAATTTTTCAACAACATCAAACTCCACCAAGTTTGAAAAATACTAGCTACTGACATATTTGCTTTATAAATGACCCTATACTCTTCACCACGGACTATTTAGATTGGCGCCCACTGCTTCACATGAACAGTACCGTATACATGAACAATATCGTATACGTGAAATAGTATTGTCTATATGAACAGTACCCCGACACCAAAACTTCAATCAATGGCTCTGATACCACTGTTAGAAAATTGAGTTTCCTCCTAAGATCACTCCAAGCAATTTGTCAAGCAACAAATTAACAAAACATTTAAATGGAGAATACAACAATCACACAATACAAGATTTACGTGGAAAACTCCAAATCCGGAGAAAAACCACAGCCGTTGTCAAGAGACAATCAGAGAAAAAATATTCACTATGTGGAAAATTATTACAACCACACTCTCATAAATAATTTTCTCTTACCCAAGCCCCAAATATCTAATTTCGAGAAATATTCCTTAACAAAGCAAACCTGTAATACCCATATTGAGGAGCCAAATGCTCATTCAATATGAATACATGCTTAAGAATATTTTTCTCCCATGTTGGAAGCTCTCAATGCTTCTCTTACATATTCTTGCTTCTCAAATTTTGGGATTTCTTCTCTAGGATACAAAAATGAGAGGTAGAACTCCTCTCTTTATAGCCAAACTTTGGCTTCATTTTCTCCCTTTTCTTCTTTGCATGGGCGGCACCCACCCATTTTTTCTTGTTCATGGATGGTGGCTAACTTGGCCACCCACCATCTTTAAATTCAAAGATGATGGCTCAACCACCCATCATTTTGACTTCTTTTTTTTTAATCAATTTTCAACAATTTGTACCACACAAGACAAAAAGTTCAAATCAAAATTTTATTTAAAATCAAAGATAACAAATTCATTTGTAAATTTATTTAGAGAGAGATGAAAAGTCCACCGCCACCGGGAGAAGAATTTTTCTGACGCAAGAAAAGAATGAAAAGTCCACCGCCACCGGGAGAAGAATTTTTCTGACGCAGGAAAAGAATGAAAAGTCCACCGCCACCAGGAGAAGAATTTTTCTAACGCAGGAAAAGAATGCGCGCAAAATGAAAAAAGAATATTATAATGCACGAAGAGAATCTCTAGAGAAAAATTGGGAATAAATGCCAAAAGTATTTTACTGAATTTAATCCTTATTTGCTGATTTTCGACATTAAGATAGCCCTGGTTGGTGTGGGAAAGTTATTAACAAATTGGCTAGGATATTTGAATGGCCAATAATTTTGATTCTAGTACATGAGTTATATTTGTTTACGCTTGCAGTTTCTTGGTCATCGAGTAGGAAATTGACATGTCCTCGTGATTTCATGAGAAATTTAATCCAAACCATATACAAGTATTTTTCCAATTCAGTACACTTCACAGTTCAATTCAATTCAATTCAATTCAATTCAATTTAGTAAACTTGAACAGCCAATCTTTGAAAGTCATTGGACTCAAATTAACCAGCGCCTAGCCTCCCTGGCTGCTTTCAATATACTCTTTTTCAAAACAAAATTTCATAAAGAAGATTAGAAGTGTCATTTCTCATTAATAAAGAATGCGTCGAAGAATTATTTTATTGAATTTTGCATATACATACATACAATACATTCATAACGTGATGAGAAAATTATCGTTTTCATGTGGATTGTTTAATTTATTAATTATCAAAATTAATTAATCCTAGATTTTTACGAACTAATAGATAAAATAAGTTTTTTTTTTTTGAAAAGTCGATTAAAGAAGATTGAATGAGAAAAGTTTTAAAGCAAAATCAGTTTGTACATCTGATTTTAGTATAAGTATTCCAATATAATTCCTATATATGTTTATGCAACTAAAGTTTTTTAATTACCGCTATATATGTTGACAATTAAAAATACTAATTGTTTTTATAATCATTCTCCAGCATTATTAAAGATACTTCGGCACTCTTTGTGAATTTAAAATAATGCAATTCATTAGGAACCATGGTAGTTATAGATTAAGTGCATAATAAATCGATCGGGAATCAGGATATATGGCACATTTTCGTCTACATCGTAGTTCATGACATTCATCGCATAAGCAAAAAAACACATTATTATACTACTCAAATTAATTAAATATTGGACAAATATTAAAAAGAACTCCCAACATGAAAAATCAACTTTGAATAGCATAAATTTATTGAATCAAATCTTCATAGTTAAACTGGATCACAACCCTATAAAAAATATAATTCATAATAAGACTAACTAGTCCGCATGCTGTTGTAATCATTCACTTCTTCTTTTCCCCCTTTTTTTTTGGATACTTTGAAGAGTATTTCATGCTGTTTTTGCAGGTCTAGTAAAAAACTCTTAATTTTGTTAAAAAAAAATATTTGACTACAAAAGAAATATTATCATATCAGAAGTGATAGCACTTTAGTATGGCAAGTGCTATCGTACGTGTTGTATGCTATGATAATAATCTCCACGAACAATATTTTATTTTCTATGTTTAAATCTGAGTGCTCCTTTTGCATAAATAACTCCAGATTTCAAGCAGCCACTGGGGCCAAGTGGTCAGGGCTGCCGCCCTCCAACTTGGAGGGCAGTAGTTCGAACCCCCACAATTTCCTTCCTGAATTAAATTTGAGTGAAGATAGTATTTTCTCTTACTCAAGTGTGAGGAGTAGATATATATCCCTCGAATATTTGTGAGGGTTAAAATCTAGGCAGTGCTCCATTAGTATTGATGTAAGTTGGTCCTAGTAATAGTCTGATTTGTAAATATCAGTTATAGTCTCATGTAATATGAGTTGTAATTTGAACAATAGTCTCATGTAATAAAAAAAAACTCCAGATTTCAAGCATTTCCCCTCTTTGTAATTATATGACGTTCTCTTTGACTTGCCAAAGCTTTGAATTTTAAAAGGGGCACATAAAAACAGACTAAAAGTAACCTTCTCTTAGTGATATAAATAAGGGAAATTATCAGTCATATACACTTAAATAACACCAGTATCAAACGTGCTACGGCACTTTTCAAGTGTATTACTCGTATACCCTAAGTTGACAAAACACTTCTGCCGTCCACTAATCCGTTAACTGCCGTTTGCGAGCGTTGATATCATAAGGGTAATCTAGTCTTTTTCAAAAATGACATGACATCCCATTTACCTAGTAAAAAACGACATGTCATATGATATATTTTGATAAAAATGACATGTCATCCCATTTATCGGATAATTGTTAATAATTGCTAAAAAAAACTACTTTACAACCGAATATACTCCTCCAAAATTTAACTTAAATTATTGAAGATCTACTCCTCCAAGTTCAAACTTGAATTTTTTATGGTATAATATGTATAATTGTAAATAATATGTTGTTAATAATTTTTTATGGTATAAGATGAATATTTTTTTTCGATAATTGTTAATAATTTGTACCATTAATCATTCATATTTTTTAATAAAAAATGTATTATTAATAACAAAATAAAAAAAAATTGTGTATTGAAAATTTACATTAATTTTTAAGGTAAATTTGTTTTTTTACTTCATTTTGAGTTTAAAGGGTAAAATAGTCATTTTGCTCAAATTCTGTTAAGTTCTTAACGGTAGTAAACGGAAAGGTGGACGTCAGAACTCTTTTGTCAACTTAGGGTATACGAGTGATATAAGCGAAAAGTGTTGTAGCACGTTTAATACTGATGTCATTTAAGGGTATATGGCTGATAATTTTCCTATAAATAACTCCACTTAGCTAGCTTACTACTGATCAGTGCCATTAGCCCTTTTCTCTAGACTCGTTCTCTCGTCTCTCTCTCAAAAACAAAATGGGTACTGAAACTCAGATGACTCCAACTCAAATCTCAGACGAAGAAGCAAAACTCTTTGCCATGCAACTAACCAGTGCCTCAGTTTTGCCAATGGTTCTCAAATCAGCTATCGAGCTTGATCTTTTAGAGCTCATTGCTAAAGCTGGCCCAGGTGCTTTCATGTCTCCAAAACAAATAGCTTCTCAGCTGCCCACAAAGAACCCAGATGCCCATATCCTGCTCGATCGCATATTGCGTCTTTTGGCTAGCTTCTCAATTCTTAACTGCTCTTTGCACACTCTCCCTGGTGGCGGAGTTGAGAGGCTTTATGGCCTTGCACCCGTCTGTAAATTCCTTACCAAAAAAGAAGATGGTGTTTCACTTTCCAACCTTTGTCTCGTGAGTCAAGACAAGATTGTTATGGAAAGCTGGTAAGTGTCCGTCCTGTAATTTTATTCTTCTTTAATGTTACGAAAAAAAATACACATGAATTTTTTTCTATAAAAAATAAAAAATCCAAACCACCAAATTTTCGCAAAACTTTATATAAATGTCAAGGTTTTTTTTTCACGTAATAATCCATTTGAAAACCACTTCATCAAGTCTCAGGTTCATATGTCTATCTTAATTTATTTTAAAAAATAGGGAGATGGACAAAGCTTTATATGTCTGCCTTGATTAAGACTAGATTCCATAATTTTGATAAGTGATAATGCATTATTCATTTCCAGATTAATGTTGTTAGCTTCCCGGGAAATTAATGTGGTTTCGGGCAGGTACCACTTAAAAGACGCAGTACTTGAAGGTGGCATCCCATTCAACATGGCCTACGGGATGAATACATACGAGTATCATGGCAAAGATCCAAGATACAACAAGATTTTCAACAATGGAATGTTTTCTCATTCTACCATTACTATGAAGAAATTTCTTGAAAATTACAAAGGCTTTGAAGGCCTCAAGTCAGTTGTTGACGTTGGTGGTGGAATTGGAGCCTCACTTAACATGATTATCTCCAAGTATCCATCAATTAAAGGCATTAACTTCGATTTACCACATGTAATTCAGGATGCTCCAGCTTACCCGGGTGTGTATATTGATCGTTGCTGTTTCCCTAATATATTTTTTAAAGGGAAATTAGCAAAATTTTCCACCCAAGGTTTAGACATGTTAAAAAATAAAGAAAATACAATCACATTCAATTTTTTAGTCACATCAAAATGTATATTCTTATTTTTAATTCTTAATTTTTTATTTTAATTTCTATTTATATGATTTATTTAATTTATAATAAATATAAATAAAAGTGTATTTGAAAGTAAATGTAATATTGTAAAATTATATTATTAGAGAGATTATTAGTTATTATAAAAACAACAAAGAAATAAATGGCATATATTAATTACTATAGAAAAAAATTAGCAATCTCCAGAATATTTATAACCTTATAAAATTATCAGCTGTCGGCCAAGGTTTGTAAAGTATATTAGCAATCCACCTGGCTGTTAATAACTGTTAAATTTTGGTGACACTTCAAGGACAAAGTGGTCATTTTATTTAGTTTCTCTAGAAATTTCTAACAGCATTACTGACAAACTGAAAAATTAATCAATTGATATACTTTGCAAAACTTTGGGTGGACTGTCGGATAATTTGAAAAGGTTTTGAATAGTTTCGATCACGGATCAAAACTTGAGTGGATAAGTGATAATTTCCCTATTCTATATCCTGTATCAATTTTTTTAATCCATGGTTCAATTTGATGTAGGTATTGAGCATGTTGCGGGAGACATGTTCGTCAGTATTCCAAAAGGGGATGCCATTTTCATGAAGGTTATTTGTTTTTGCCACTCTCGGCCTCCCAGCAGGGTTTTAATTTATTGATTAAAATCTTAATTCATTTTGTGCTGTTACTTACAGTGGATATGTCATAATTGGAGTGAAGAAGCCTGCGTGAAGATCTTGGAGAATTGCTACGAAGCACTTCCAGAAGATGGGAAAGTGATTGTTGCTGACTGTATTCTCCCAGTACTCCCAGACACAAGCCTTGCTTCCAAACATGTGATCCAACTTGACTGCATCATGTTGGCTTCTACTACGGGTGGGAGAGAGATGACCGAACAAGATTTCAAAACCTTGGCTAAGGCCGCCGGATTTCAAGGCTTCAAAGTTGTGTGCTCTGCTTTTAACACTTACATTATGGAGTTTCTTAAAAAGCCTTGAGTCCTTGGTTTCTTTATTGGATTTACATTTCAAATTAATGTGGTTTTCCTATTTATGTATTTCTCTACCTACGTTCCCGAATAAGGAAAAGTTCATATTTGCTTTTGTTTAATAAATATTGTGGTTTTTATTGTGGATGTGTTTTCTTTAGAAAAATATTTTTTTATTCTTATTGTTATTTAGCATAAGGACAATTCAATCTCTCCTCACCCATGTGAATAAGTTTCAAACTCTAGACCTTTTATTTTTTCATAAGAGATTCTACTATTTTAATTGGATGACACCCACTAATTTAGAAGAATACTAATTATTGTAACACAAAACAATGAAATTACGACTTTCTCTTTAGATAAATATGTATTTATTAACATTACCTACTAGTATTTTCGCAATACCCACTACACCTTTTGATCATAATTTAATGATATAACTCTCATTTCCAAGCACACTTTTATAATTAATAAATATTTAAAAAAATCTTATACGTATTTCTTATTTTTTTCGAATCTACTTTTTATTATTTGCAAAATAAAGTGAAATTAAAAGAATAACAAAGTAACCGAAATAAAGGAAGCAAGTCCATATATTTACGGACCTCTTTGGTAATGTTTTCTGTTTTCTACGAACAAAAAATAATGAAATATGTTTGGTAGCCAGTTTTGTATGGGTAAATTGAAATGTAGCTAAAGATACCATTACAAAGCTTAGGTTAAAATGATGATCTTGCCAACTAGCACCATTCATTTTTCTATCATCTATATTTTTTATTGGCATCGATCATCTATCCCCATATCAAATATCTGCGTTGATGGACTGAACTTAGTAAATATGTCACGCAAAGAGGTATTCGGGTCTTTAAGCTGCGGTTTTCTCCCGGAAACAAAGCAACATCTGGCATTTGAAGCTATTTTTAACTGTTCTATAGCATCGGGAGCAATATATTTTAAACTTCATGGTAATATTATATTCAAACAAGTCGAACACAATGAGTTGTGCAATTGTTGCGACTAATTGTTCATGAGTGATTGAACGGTGCACCTCGGTTCTCCTAGCCTCTGAATAATGAACTTGTAATCACCATTTATCTTGATTCATTCACCATTGAATCGCAGCAACACGAATGAAGTACGCAGTCCTAAAATAAAGTAATAAACACAATGTTAAAATGTATAAAATCATCTATCTTCGTAATTACCTAATCTTAATAATTATTAACACGACCCCTACTAAACCTCTATTTGACCCTCAAGTATTTACACAACCATTACTCTTACTTGGCCATTACCTAACGTGGGGCTGAGTAATCATCTGGTATTTTTTACAAACAATAATTTTTTTTCATAAATTGTAGCAATAAAATTTGGACTTTTTCATAGTAATAACTCAATATTTCTATATTATAACCTTAGTATCATTACATTATATGAAATAAACAAAAAATATAATACACATAAATCATAAATTATAGCAACAATTTAATAATTTAGTCAGTTGAGGAGAATGGCATGAAACACAAAGTTTAAGTTTGAAAATACTCTTACCTTTATTGGAGTTAGATTCATCTCATATATGTTCCTCAACAATGAAAAGAAGATGATTTTGAGTGTTCTACAGATTTTTAGTGTGTTTAGATGCAGTAATATGAGAACTTGAGGAGAAAATAGGGCTTAAAAAATTGACGCGTGATTCGCCAATTTCTTTGCTTTTTAAAAGAATAATTAAGAAAAAAAAATGGATTTGGAGCTCATATAGTTTGATTTTGTAAATAAGGGTATTTTCATCTTTGCCGGACTCTTGTCATATAAATAAGAGGGGTTTTTTTTTTTTTTAACTTTACAGTTGCACTTTTGATTTCAATGATTTCGACATTTTTTTCCCCGACCAAAGACACTTTTTTTTTTATAGAACCAAAGACATAATAAAAAACGAGATAATAAATCAAAAAAATTTGGTGATAAGTATTCATTAAAAAAGAGTGTCTTAAACTCTTAACAAGAATTTGGTGATGAATTTTAACAAGAATTTAGTTTTTTTTTTAACCAACAATTATTATGTTACAGTAATAGGGCTGGAATTTATTAGTGCGACTCTTTTGACTATAATATTTCTCTCATTAAATAATAATTTATATTTATGCAAGTGATTAGCCGGCTAAATTATCAGTACGACGAGATAGATCAATGATCATGCCAGCTTTTTACTGACATTACAGTGCTAACGAATTTCTAATTTTCGGTTTAAAATTTACGAAAACTCTAACCAAATTTCACCCCTCTGGTTTTGTAACTGATGTAATGTTGTTTCCTGTATATCGAGTTAATTCTAGGGCTCTTAAGCCCAAATGTGCCACACCAACACCAAATTGAAGGGCCATCAGAGGAATTTTCGGCTTATTATAAATATTGTCAAAGGCAATGGTGGAGAGATTACAAAAAAGAGCTGTTCAAAATCTGAGTCATCTCAGAAAGAACTTGTAATCAGGCTACCTACTCTTTGGCAATCATATTAAGAATAATCAATGATCAATTATTCTTCCCAAAACCTTAAAAAAAAATCCAACATCATCTAAAAACCTAGCGCAGAAAAGAAATAGCTAAAATTTATTATTCAGAAATTTAAGCTCCATTCACACCTCAACAAATTGTTTGATCTGCTTAAATCTGCAGGTGTGAAATAATAATGACAAAAGACCGTACAAAGGAAGCTATAAAAGGTCCAAACATGACACGCTCAAAATTTTCTAGCAAAAAGGAGGAACGCCGAAAACAACCAACTGAAAACTCAGAATACAAGTTGGGAACAAGTAATACAGACCATGCTAATTGATATAAACATTTTTTCTTTTTGGGGAACATTATTAATATTATAGTTAAATATTCACATACAGTAGATTTTGTTAATGAGCCTGTGACTATATACATTTCAAATGCCAAATATGAAGATATAAACAATCAAAACTCAATACCACTATTTATCTGAACAGAGAAAGAAGGTCGTCCAAAGCTCGAAAGAGGGGCATCAACCCTCATTACTACCCCTGAGCTCCCGACATTCCCATTCCACTTAGATCTGCCAAACTGCATTAGGGGAATAGAAAAAAGGAGTATGAGCGGAGAGCAATAAGAATCTAAGAAGGAAAAAATCAGCAAACAACAAGCAATTTGAAATACAGGAAGATAAAACCCCCAACCATAGTGTGTCCACAGAGCACACAAGGAAGAGAAGAAACGTTTTGTCACCCTACGGCTAAACCATATTGTAGAACAATCATTTCTCCCAATTCATCATAAAAGTCCTCAGTTATTGGCTTCAAAAATCTTTAGCCAATATGCAGAAGTCAAAAGCATTGAAAGGAATCTGTGGAGCTGATTCTAAAATGAGTATTGTGAACCAAAGAGAGTTCTGGTCTATCCAGCATAACTATGATTCATAGTGGCATAATAAAATGAATGTTGATTTACATTTTAACAAGCAATCTGAGATAAAGGAAAGCATTAATTAAAAGTAGTCGATCACTGAACTACCCAAAAAAAAACCTACATGAAAATACCTAGGAGGGTAATAATGACAAACTTACACGCCACATGCCTTCAATATGCTAAATATTTGAAAATAAAATTTAATTATTATTGCATTAGGAAAAAAAAAATGTAACAATGATTATAATGAGCAGCAAATAACTTACGGATATTGATGCAAACACTGAAGGATGTGTCATGAATGTGTAACCGAAGATAAGACTAAGTTCTTCCTTCAATGAATGAATAAGTTCTGCACGTAACCCAGGATTGGTTCCACCAAACGTGGGACATAAACTGACCAGGAGGATTTAAAACAATATGTATTAAGCATGAAAAATACCATCACCACGTATTATACAGATTAAAGAGCAAATAGGTCCAGCTTGAAACAGAGAATAATGAAATAATTCTAATAGTGTCAACAATCCAAGTATGCAATTAAAGTTCAATTTCAAAAAGGAGATTCAGCACACACAGAAGTGACATGTCAGGAAAAGTTAGGTGGTCAAATGATAATACCCCATTTTCCTAAATTTGTCAGATTAATAGATTTTGATTACTGTCACGTGTGGGTGTATGTCACTAACTTGAGACAAAAATGCCATTTCTCCGTACAGTAGCAGGCAAGGCAATACAATGTAATTAATAAAACAAAAGCAGGGAAAAGTATGCCTCGAATAGAAACATTTCAAATGACATTTGACAATAAAGATGTGCTTTTGAACTCCTCTGTGCTAATGAGTAACTCACGAAGCAAAGCGCCAAGGACACAAGGACAGGTCTGCTAATTACTACAAACATCAATGATGATAACAAAATAATAAAAGGATAAAGATTTTCACTTCATAAGTTACGCATATAAATCCTACCTGAATTGAATGGTCGGCCTCACCATGAGACCAGATCTCTGCCAAGCCAAAGCTTGTGAAAGACCCAATGTAAACGATTTGTCAGGCCATTGTACCATTGGGGTGATACGTGTTCCCCACTTATTCTGTTGAAATTTTAGAAAGTAAAGAGTTTAGTTCCCATAAATCAAGGCCACCAAGACAAATTTGAAATTTATAAACATAAAATCGCTTTCAAAAGCTAATGAAACCTAATCCACTCCATTTGTTTTTGCTACTATCCATTCCCACTTTACAATCTAACCTTGCATGAGAAGCTGAACCTCATTTCCCCTGGATATTGGCCCTGAGCCTGAAGAAGGCCCCCACAAAGAGGTAGGAAAGCGCTAGCATTCAGACCCTCGCCAGATACATAAGTAAACTGCCCATTAGGACACTGCAGATCCACAAATGACTGCAAACAGAGAGAGGGAGAAGCGAAGGAGAAGACTCAGTTAGAAACTTCACCTTAATAGGCAGAAATAAGTTCTAGTTCCAAAGGAATATGGCGTGCTTACATGTAGTTTCCTTCAATTAGATTACTTGAATATACAGACTACTTATAATTGTATTCTACGCTACACTACTTCGATCAAACATTTCAATCACCCTCTTCAGAGAATTCAAACACCTTGAATACTCTAGAAAGATTTCTATTCAAATTCCAACTACATATCCAATTTTATGGTACCCCAAACACTAACAAATCCCAAGTAGAGTGCTTAAAGAATTTTAAATGATTTCCATTACGACATATTTTCTTACATTTTTTAGGAGGTGGCCAACGTTAAGAGTTTTGAGTTCGGCATGGTATCAGAAAAATAACAGGCATTATTCATTTGACTCCTTTCAGTTCACACTATTCAATAAGCCTTTCAAGGCACCTCAGAAGCTCACAACTTAAATAAATTAGATGTATAATGATTAACTAATGACAGTATCGTGCATGTACTATGACATAGAAGGAAGTGCCAATGAAACAAACAAAGTGAAGTATATATCTATACATATATAAAGAGAGAGGGATAAAATAAACTCCAGCATCAAAGAAAACTAGGATAAAATGGGAGAGAGGTAGGAGGGGGAATTTCTATCATGCTGATCCGCTAGTATCTGGTTCTTATTAATGTAGGTTACAACAACTATAGAAAGGCGAGATAAACAGTTATCAACATTGTCAGAAATTCCCATCAACTATCAATTAAGGAAAAGACTATCAACTATTAGTGGCAAAACCTGAATATCAGTCAATAAATGGCACAAAAATCAATCACCATGTGTTTTTAACCATAGAGAGGCCATCGAACTTACACATGCTAAAGGATTCAGACAAAGCATGGACATTAAGAGCCATCTTCTATGCTTGGACCACACAGCTGGACAAAGAGAATGCATTCCATTCTGAAAGTAGACATATCAGCAAATAAGATAAGAGTGAAAACAAATAGTGTAGAGAAACATCTAGATAATAGATTTGGGAAAACCAAATGCCGTAGCATACCAAAGTAGGAAATGCAGAATGCAAGAATCAAACTTCAACTAAAATAAAAGGTACAAGGCAACGCAACCAATTATAATATTCTTAATAAAAACCGACTTGAGAATTAGACTTGAAAGAGACAAAACTAGCTTGCGAAACAGAGTTCAACATCAAAATTCAATTGTATATTTTGAATTAAGTTGTTAAATACCAGATATTAAAAAAGCTTTAGTACCTTTTACCATTTCCCTGTCTAATTTTTATGAAGTCCACAACTCTTTCTTCAAGGACAGCAGCTGGAGATCTAAAGCTTTTACAGAAGGATGCAATTTATTCCTTCCGACTCAAACAAAAAACTAGTTGTACTGATCAAATAAATCTTTATTCAGGGACTTTCATAAGAATGAATCGATTCTAAGGACAGATAGATGGAATCAAGTTTATGCAGACTAGGAACATATAAGTGTGCTAAAGAATTCTTCCTTAGAAATGCACATGCTCTAAATAGAGCCTTCGAAAGAGAAAACACAGTTATGGAAAAACAGAATTGTAACTTTTAAATTGTTTTTTTTTTAATATCAGGATAAATATTTAGAAAGCTCCGCATCTTTCACATTTTCATATCTAGATTACATACATTTACAGCTAATTCAGATTGGCCATACCTTACGATCATACCCATACCAAAGCAAATGCTGCTTTGACAGATGAACAGGCAAAAGAAGTGTAGAATCACGAACAAAGAGTAACGGTCCAAGCTGAACAAGGAAGAGAGATGAATTGTCATTCCCTGATGTAGAACTGCCATTTGATGCCTCTATCCTCCATAAATCTCCCCTTGCAACCAAAGAACCTTCCAGGTCACGTGTTCGACTGTCATAAGTTGATGTTATATTTATCACTCCCTGCATGTAATAGAACTGTATCATTGATATGATAAACGAATCAAAATTAATAAGATTTATAAAACTCATGATTTACAAGAACATCCCAGTTATCCATTACAAACTCATAAGCATATAAAGCTATCACAGAAGTTTATGGATAGAAAAGAAATCATATCTGAATTAAATATTCCCTTTTCCATTTGGATTGAAAACATAACAACGCTAGATCTGGAGGAACGAAATTCGATGATAGCCACTAAGCTTGCACGTGCATAAGATTTTTTTTATTTATAAGAAACTGAAATTTGCACACGTGTAAGACAGACTTCAATAAATGAAAGGAATATAAAAAATTCATCGTAGAAAGACAGAACAAAGCAGAGACTCTAGATTACACAGCTTATCAATCATTATCAAGGCCAAAAAAAAAAAAAAAGATTAAACACCATTTGCTAATGTCAACCATCTATACAAATTCAAAAGTTTCTTCCACAATTGTATATTAAATAGCCATGACTACATACAAAACCTTGATCAAAATCGCCATTTCTAGTTGATACCCAAACTAAACCATAACCCACAGCCTATATCTCTGAGGATCAGTAAATTACCTAAATCTATATAACATTCCCTTTTATGAGGTCAGATAAGTGAAACAGCAAATGTCATACTTAAAGCTATCACTTTCACTAATTTTGTTTCACATATACCTAATAATTTATACGCATGAATTGTGTATGAACAATAAATTGTTGAAAGAGAAGAAATATCTGCCTCTTGCCCCACAAGAAAGCCAGCCAACCTAGCATGAAAGAGAAAATCTACCAAAGAACCAAAAGAGCTTCAAAAGAACCAAAAGAGCTTCAAAGACTTCTCAATTGAGAGTAATTGCTTCTCATCAAGACATCCTTCTCCAAATTAGATGCCTGTCCCTTTTATGTAACATTTATATTTATATTCTCAAACAAACACTATCACATACCAAACATTAATAGAAAAGATCAACACTAGTAATAAAAATTTCATGAGCAGATCAACAGTCAACACTACATAAATTAAGCATATATTGCCAACACACAAATAGGGAAAGCAAGAATCGATAAATACCCATTACACCACTAATGCTGGATTACCTGTGGCCTACCAAGATGAGCAGCCGATCGCAAATCAAACCCACCTGCTTCTTCGTCCGAATTATTAACAGCGTCAATCTCTGCAGCTCCAAAATCAGTTAATCCTTCTCTTTCCCTTTCTCTCAGTCCAAAACTTTCATCTACACTCACACACACGTCACTTCTTTTCATATCCCCACCCAGCTTCATTCTAACCCCACTCTCCTCCTCCTTAAACGGCACCGGCAATGGCAGCGGCAGATGTCTAAAGAGCTGCTGTACAAGTCCATTTACCCCCGCCCCGAAATCAGCCCCAGCCTGCCCAATCCGGTTAGCGATGTCAAAAATAGCCGAAACGCCGTTAATTTCGGGTTTGTTGATGGGAACAACGATATGCCTATTAAGGGAACTCGAAATCGGGAACTCTAGATCGAAAAGTTTCGCTTTTGAAGGGTTTGGCCAATGAAACGAAGGCGGATTTGTCATGTGTGATTGAATTAAACCGGTGAAGCCTTGAGCCAACCGATCCGCTAAGTCTTGACCGTGTCGCTGGACCTCCTCCCATGCTTCAAATGATCTTTCAACTGACATTTCGTCCAAAAATTAACCAATCTACAACGTTTTTATCAAATTAGGGTTTCAAATTTTTGGTGCTTCTTCAGTGGAAATATCATTCCACTTTGTAAAAAATTCGACAGACGGGTACTTGGGTTTCTGATTTTGAAAAGTATTTAAAAAAAATTAGGGTTTCATAAATTAAGATGAGTTGTTTTATTTGCTGAGTACAAAATTAGTTGGGAGTGAAGAAAGTTTCTTTAGAAAGAGGGAAGATGAGTGAAGGCAGCGGGGGCGCATTGCGCACTTCGATTAATTTGACGCCACGTTGATGGGTAAGTATGACCAGAGGATGAGGATGGAGATTTTATTTCAGAAAATTAAATTTCTTTTTTAGCAAAATACATATTTTTTTCAGATGGAATGGTTGAGTGACAAGTGGTGCAGTTGATTCTGTCACGTGACAGATAGCATTTGTCAATGTCAACGGAGTACACCGAAGTGTTGTGACAGGAATTACTAATTCAATTATTATTATTTTTTCGGTTAATTTCCGCCTACGCTCCTCCTAAGTACTTTAAATTGTCTCCTCGTCATTAAGACATCAGGTTAAGTTTTTTTTTTGGGGTAATTTTGTCCTGCCCCCAAATGTTTCAATATTTTTCATCACGCACCCATATGTTTCGAAAATACTCACTCCACACCTAATTTCGTTTATTTGACCGTTATGTTTAACGGAGCTATTTGAAATTTAAGTAAATGTCCGAAATACCCCTTATCTTGAATTAGAGAAAAATAAAATGAGATAAAATATTAATTTAATAATTAATGTTTACATTAAAAAATTTTATTTAAAGGTAATTAATAATAATTCCATCAATTAAATTATCAAATAAATTTAATTTATCATCATCAAATAATATTTAGGATATGAATTTCCAAATTTGCCCTTTGACCGTTAGAATAAACGGTCAAAATAACGGAATTGGGTGTGGAGTGAGTATTTTCGAAACATATGGGTGTGTGGCGAAAAATGTTGAAACATTTGGGGGCAGGACAAAATTATCCCTTAAGAATTATCTTATAATATTTCAGTTTAGTTAATATTATCATGTGAATAAAAATTTAAAGCAATTAAAAAAATTTCAAGAATAATATAAAAATATTAGGTTTATATAGAATATTGGAAATACATGAATTGTTAAGGATATTTTTGAGATTTGAAATTAAAATTTTTCATTTAAACTTTAGAATTTAGATAAAAATGGACTTTTTTCTAATTTTTCTATTTAGATAAAATTATCTCATAATAAGTGATAAGTCTGATAAGTTAAATTCAGACTTTAGACCAAAAAAATAAACAGTACCTTACTGTCGATATTCCTTATTTTTAATCATTCACTGTTTTAACTTATGAAAGTATGAATATACTATTATCTTAACATATATTTTTATAACGATATAGTGAGGCTCAATGAAAAAAAGTGACGTATGAATAATCAACAAAAATGAAAAAAAAAATTAACTATTAAAATATTAATATGTAAATAATAAAGAAGAGATTTAAAAAATAGACTTTAGAAATAATTTATTGGGATTTTTATTTAAATATGACAAAATCATGCACAGTTGACACAAATATGACCATTTTTATTCAATTAAGTGTGTATGACATTTTGGTGGTCTTTAGTGTAAAATACCGTTATCATCTCCAACAAAAGCATACGCCCAGCACCCTAAGTTATTATCAAACACTTACTAACATCATCACCTTCGCTCAACAAAATTCAAACAGCTCTAAGAAATTTTTCAACAGAATCTTTATACATCATAGGCCAATTTGAGATTGCGAAAGTTGATAAAATAAGCTACTTGTACTGTATAGATGAAATAAGCTGCTAATTAAAAACATTGCTCGGTATTTGATAAACTGTACTATTACATTTGCTGTGAGTTTGAAAAGTATAATATATGTGTTTGGTAAATTATATTACGAAAGTGTTGTTTTATTATATAATGACCAAAATAAACATAAGTTTTAATTGCTTTTTATTTTTAGAGTACGTTTAATAATTGTTTAGACATATCTTTTTTTCTTAAATATGTAAAATTACATGAAAAAACTCAATTTAAAAAAATCTAAAGAACTTCATAATCTGACAAAAAAAAATACCACGAATTTTTCTTTTGAAAATAGATTGCCAACGGATTTGAAACAATAATTAAAAAAATATAAATATACATAGATTAAACTTTAAAAGGCATAATTATGAAATTAGAATATGAACTTACAGGATCAAAACTGGAGAGAATGTATGTGGTTATGACAATAACTAAATTATGGCGGTAATATGATATCTAATGATTTTATATATTAAGGTTTATGAATAAGTAAGATACAATTGTCTTTGATTAAAATATAGGGTTATGATAGGAATTTAAAAAAAGTGTAATAGCGTATTGAATAAGTTGCTTATAAAAAGAAACCCCCTATCTACTTTTAAAACCTGTTGACAAAATAGAAAAAATTATGAAATAAACTGTTTTTACAAAATTTATCAAACACTATTTTCATCAAAAATTATGAAATAAACAGCTTATCAAATTTCAACCGTAATCTCAAACTGGCCTCATATTTACAGTTGTAAGAAGTTTCATGCCCTTGAAAAGAGCTACATTATCTTCAATATTTATCATAAGAGTTAGTTTTGAAGTTTACTTAAAATTAAAAGTATTGGCTGTTGTTATTTAGCCTTTTTTTTTGTAAAATATGATCGATTATACTTAAATATACATGTTATTTATCATTTTTTTCGAAGAAATTTGTGGTGTTTGATATGCAATAGTTGAGTTCGTTGATTTATGGTTATATATTGCATTTTTAAATTCTAAACTTCTAGACCTCTAAGTAAGTTTATAAATCCTTGAGTCTGGAATTGAAACATAAAAGTCTAGAACTTTAAACAACTTATTTTTGTTAATATTCTTATTCTGTCATCATATGATTTTTTGTGTAAATGGATATGGTAAATATTATTATCTTGTACAATGGTGAATGGATTAATCAAAGTAATGAAAACAAGTTCAATGCCTTAGCCATAAAAGGAATAATGGTGCATCTTATTTCGACATATTCACCATTGCTTGAAAATGTAACTCAAACTATTAGAATTGGCATTTTAGAGTACAAAATTATTATGAAGTTCAAAAGCAATTCAACAATCCGGTGCCACCTATGGAAATTATCTCAAATGATGACGTGCAATTCTTTTTGCATGAAAATCTTGGTGGTATTGCATATAGAACACCTCTTTGCATCACATATCAACATAGGTTAACTACTCCAATATTGCAAGCAAATTTGAATGGAGAGGAAAACCAACATTTGAACAGTTCGTGGGAGGAAAAGTCAGGCCTATCCAATATTTATGCCATCAACATTTTCGAATGAAATTGGATAAACTAATCGAGAAAGTGCAATCAAACCCAAACATTTTTCTCCTAAATCTAATTATCACAGGAATTGTACCTAATATAGAACCCATGGATTAGTATGAAATTGAGCCAACCGCCAATAATACTTATATGCCTAGAAGAAAAATCAATTTTTTGCAAGTAGTAACACCACAAGGGCCAATGATGCAAATCAATATATTAACAACATTATGAGTAATGAAATTTGACACAACTCAAAAGTGTATTACTCTCAAGTATAAGAGTGTCTAGTTATAATATAACCCGGTGAGACCGGAGTCGAGCCACAGAGAGTTTTAAATCTAGTAAAACTAAGAAAATTAATTGCCGGGCAAATAAATTATTTGAAATTGATTTGAAAATAAGCTAAGGTTTAGGATCCACTCTCTGTATTCAAACTATAATTTTAATACTCTCTCATTTATATTTTGCCTCACTTTTATCAATTAATTATTATATCATTTAATTCTATGTGTGTGGATAAATATGGAATAAAATAAAAAACTCATTTGAGAAAATAATAATAATTAATAGTTTGAAACATTAAGCTTCATCCTTCACCTCAGCTTAATAAAATTAGCTACTCATATTGAAAGAAAACACAACACTCTTTTTATTTGATAAACTTTTTGAAATATATTACAAAGAAAATTGATACAATCGGAAACAAGAAAAGAAAACAAAGAAAGAAAGAAAGAAACTCTTCAGCTAAACTCTCTCTCGGCTTTTGAAAAATCAGCTCAAGCTTCTCTCTCCCGTCCCCAATCGCTTGCCACCCCTTTGCCTTTTATAGGCAAAGTAAATCATCTTCTTTTCTTTTCTTTTATTAATATTAATATTTTATTATATTTTATTTTTATATTATATATATGTATATATATTGAATTGTGTGGTGGTCAGGAGGCGTGATGGCCTCCTGACCATCACCAACATGTTTTTGCTCTTTTGTTCTTATTTTATTTTATTTATTATTTATTATTACATCTCTTCAATTGTGTTCCAATAGTTCTTCTTTATTCCCGCTTTCAATTACAATTCCATTTTTATTCCTGAAAAATATTTACAAGATAAAAATTAACAAATTATGAATTAATTTAACATAAAATATATTTAGGGAGTATTAAAATAATTTAGAAATAATGAACGTTTTAATCGACACAATAAGTGAAAAAATAATGATTTTATCCTTATTAAATATACACTTTTTAGTGTCAATCAAAGTTGTTAGCGACAGTGATGGTTTCAAGGTAAGTAAGGTCTTTGCATCAAAAGAGGAATTACAAGCGAGGCGCTGTAAGTTTGTTTTACAAAACCATTTTAAGTTTAAAACAATTAAGTCTGAGAAGAATATTTTGGTTGTTACTTGTGTATATAACAACTATCATTGGGGTATTCATGTTACAAAAATGAAGGATTAAAGCTACTTTTAAATTCGGAAGTATCGTAATATGCATAAATGTTCTTTTAGTATGGATCAAAGAGATTATCGACGAGCATTCGCAAAATTGATTGCATCTACAATTCAATATAAATTTGATTGCATCTACAATTCAATATAAATTTGAAGGTACCTCATCAGCATATAAAGCAAAAGAGATTAGGAGAGACTTCCAAAAACATTTTGGTTATGATATTTGTTACCATAAAGCATGAGGGCAATAAAGTATGCAATAATACTTGCAAGGGATTCAGCAGCAACATCATACATGTTGCTCCCAGCATATTTGAAGATGATTGAAAAGAAAATGTTGGTTCTCATACTTTCATTGAGTCGGATGGTTCAAATCACTTTAAATATCTATTTATGGGTATTGGTAGTTACCTGAGAGGGTTTCGTTCGGCTATTAAACCAGTAATTACAATCGATGGCACATTTTTAAAAGGGAAATATAAAGAAAATGTGTTTGTGGCTTTATGTATGGATAGTAACAATCAAATATATTCACTTGCATTTGGTATTGGTGATAGCGAGAATAATACACCATGGGAGTGGTTTTTAACAAAACTAGGAGATTCAATTGGCAATGTTAAAGATTTGGTTTGTATTTCAGATCATAATAGAAGCATAAAAAAGAGTGTTGCCACGATGTTTGTATATATCGTCTCAGCCAAAATCTGAGGTCAAATTTTAACAAAATTGGTATACACAAAATCTTTGTACATGCTGCAAAGTTATATCGTGTTTCTCAATTCGACATTGTCATGAGTGAGATAAAGAGGATTAATGTGGACATTGCTTATTACATGTTTGAAGCTGAGTGTGATAAATGGTCTCATGCTCACTTTGATAGAAGACGTTATAGCATAATGACCACTAATATTACAGAATATTTGAATGGTGTGTTGAAGGAGGTCAGGATGTTGCTAGTTCATAAGTTGTTTGACAATATTATTAATTTAATGAGAGATTGGTTTTGCAAGCGACATCATTTGATAGTGGATACAACTACAAAACCCATAAAATGACCTGAAAGCAAACTTCTTTTGAAGTAAGATAACTCTCGTATGTACCAGGTTTTGTCTCTAAACTGGCATGAATTTATTGTGAAAGGTGGTAAATTTAAGGCCCATATTGATATGCTTGCCAAAACTTGTAGTTGTCGAGCATTTCAACTCGACCATATGTTATGCAAACCTGCTTAGCAATGTATGTGCATCGATCTTTTGAATATCCTCTTGGTTGCAATGAGCATGAACATCTAGACCATACACCAATATCTTCATGAATCGTAGAATGAACACATTGCAATCACCCTTATAATGATAATTAAATAAGTATTTGGCAAATAAAATAAATTAAAAAATAAAAAGTATTTAAGGTTGTCACAAATACCTAATAATATGTTGCAGTGTATTACCTATCTGGTATGCAAGCCAAGGATTCATTGATTCGAATATGGCACAAGAAGGTTGTGAGTCCTGTATCAATATCTTATTAAAAAGAAAAGGTACCATCACAATATATGGTTTCATTTCATTTCTAAACTCATTGTTAGAGGTGAAACATATAGCACAGTCGTAAACATGAATTGTTCCACTCAATATGTCGACGATCCCAAGAACCCAAATGCTTTCACGTGAGTTTATCAAACTGTAAACCTTCCAATACAATAAATAGCAATATTAAAATTTGATAGTGTAAATATTTATGTGAAACATATATTAAAATTCTACCTTAAGTGCCTCAAACCATGGTATTGTAGGGGTGATTTTATTTCCACTTGCATATTTGATAAATGAATCATTTTTAAGCCAAAAATCATTTAGATTCTTCAAATAACCATTAGATCTCTCCTTAAGATTTTGCTATGCAATAACAATAATACTATTTATTAGAAAATTTAAAGAAACAAAACAAATCATATCATTTATATTATTTTTTCATTCACTACCTGAAAATGAATGTTTATAACAACACAAGGTTGCATGTGGGGAGTTGCATATTTGCTCATAGCTAATTGATAACTCTAGGAAATGAGAGTTATTACATCCTTTCTAGACTTAAATCAAGATTACTTAGAGATCAAATAAGATGTTTTTATTACATTTTGGTTATATTTTGCATAAACGTTCATTTTAGTTGAGTCTTAATAAGTTTGCTTAAATCAAAGTGATTTGTGCTAAAAATAGGTGCATAATTGTAGGTTTTCAGAAAGTCTTGATTCATGAGGGGATGTTGAGGTATTAGACGAGCAAGAGGACGAAAGAAGACAGCCGCAAAAGAAGTAAAACACAATCGGGAATAGTGCAGTGTGGTTGCGGATGTTAGAGCAACAAGTGTTGTAGCAATCTGGGAGCAATGCGAGAGAAAACTTAGGCGCGGGTCAGCCACAGAATCGCAATCTGCATGTTTTCTAATTTAACGCATGCACGCTCATTGGCTTTTGTTTACCCTAATTTGCAATATAAAAGGGAGGCATGTGTTGAATGTTAGAAAATGCATATTTATAAAGGAAAAAATTGTCATTTTACATTTCATGTCTTACTAACAACCCTTACTTTTATGTATTTAAGCTTCTTGTAATTTAATTACGTGTGTTTTATTTTAATTAAGTATTTTATGTATTTTAGGGGTATCACGGTCATTTCACAATAAACGAGAGATCAGATGGCAAAACGGACATCATTTTTGAACTCAGGACGGTCGAAAACCTTAGGAGGAGCATAAAAGGAAAAATAGTACTGTTCACATATACGGTACTATTCACATGTACGGGTA
>MKYO02014454.1:410114-455697 GCA_002013955.2 Citrus medica
CTCTGCATTTTTCTCAAACATACACTTTGTTTTCCTTATTTCCCTTCTTTGTTAGCCATGTCCCTAGCCTACGTTACATCCTAATAAAAGTCCTTCTTGATTTTGGGGAACTATAGTCTGAAGTAGAAGCTAGTTATATGGGCTAAAAAAATGTAGTGGTGCATAAAAAAATAAAAATAAATAAAATAAATTGGGTTGACTATCATTTTTATTTGACTTGAGAGTGTATTATTTCTAAGCCGAGGGCATATTTCTTTCATCGTGGTGAGAGCATGTGATATCACTTCTTGATTATTTTCTCTTAATTACCATTCATTGGAGTGACTATTTTTTGGGTTTAATTTCTTTGTGAGAGTGTCACTACTTCCAGTAAGATTTTGAGATTTGACATGTCATTCTTGAAGGTAGCTATGACAAAGTCTATTGGGCTGATTCATGTTGATGGTTTTCATGTCTTACTAACAACCCTTATTTTTATGTATTTAAGCTTCTTGTAATTTAATTACGTGTTTTAATTAAGTATTTTATATATTTTAAGGGTATCACGGTCATTTCACAATAAACGAGAGATCAGATGGCAAAACGGACATCATTTTTGAACTCAGGACGGTCGAAAACCTTAGGAGGAGCATAAAAGGAAAAATAGTACTGTTCACATATACGGTACTATTCACATG
Organism: Citrus medica; assembly: GCA_002013955.2. Classification (NCBI taxonomy): domain Eukaryota; kingdom Viridiplantae; phylum Streptophyta; class Magnoliopsida; order Sapindales; family Rutaceae; genus Citrus; species Citrus medica. The sequence continues at coordinate 410,792 of MKYO02014454.1, forward strand.
TACGGATACTGTCTACGTTACTGTTCACATAGACGGATCGATGACGTGGCATTGACCGATGATGTGGCATTGACTGATGAGGTGTCACGATCCTGTTGGACTAAAATTCTTATTCACTGTTGAACGATGACGTGGCAGCATATCAATGGATCAAAAATCTCATGTATGGTACATGCAACATACAGGATTATTTTCAACCAAACCGCGTCACTGTTCACCCGGGTCAAACCGTGTTACTGTTCATCCGCGTAGTCAAACCGTGTACTGTTCACGAGGACTATTGACTGATGACGTGGCGCAATTCTTTATCGTCCGAACTGTTTTTAATCCGATGGCCACGATTTACTCAATGTATCTATAAAAAGGGGGCCTCCCCCCCTAATTTGATATCCCTGAATCTATTTTTGGACTCCATTTTCTGTAATTCTCTCTCCATCTTGTATTTTCTACGTATTTTAATAAATTTCTATTTTGCCCCTAGTTCAATTATGAGTAGCTAATTTTCTTTAAAGCTTGGGTTGAAGGTGAAGTCTCAACATGTGTCATGGGCTTTATTTGGTAAATTTATTTTCTATTCCTCTCTAGTTTTTGTGGATGTTTTGATTTCTCGTAGACAAATAATACTAGTCTTGTCTAGATACCGCCTTGGTTACACCGGCTCTCTAGTACAAGGTTATTATTATTTGGCACGATAAGCCCTTAGCACCATATTGATTAGAGCGTGATTCATGAGGTGTGGATTCCCCTCTCGTGATTTAATTGGTATTAATAAGGAATATTTAGCCCATGATGCATGTTGATACGGATCCAGATACCCAAGTACATCATTTCAATACAATTCTCTTTAATTTCTTCTCGTCATTTCAATTCCAATTTTTAGGATAATTTGAATCACTTCCACCACAAATCCAATCACCCATTTACAAAATTAATTCTGTACACAATTAAAATCCACCTCCTCGTGGGATCGATACTCATCACCATTGATCTATACTACAATAGATCGTGCGCTTGCGAGTTCATTAAAATTTGCACAACAGCATGCACCACATAGAAAGGCGGTAAGGGAATTATCATCAGAATAATTTCAAAGGAAAGAAGAAGAAGATCAGAATTGGAGAGTGTTATTTCGGCAACATTGAAGAATCGTGCAGAATTATTTGGATTTGTCTTTCACCGTGCTCAACTTACATTTCTCTTCGTCCTTTAATTGTTTGATGTATCCCTTGATCAATATCTTTATGTTTATTTTTCTCATTCAGAATATGAACTAAATTTTCTTGTAATTGAGTGACAAATAATCCATTGGGTTCTTGACTGTTCTTATATGTTGTTATGTCATTGCTGTAGCATTTTACTCTAATAGTTTGTATGAATATAACTGTTATTTCGGTTGACCACCCATTTAATAGTTATAGTTAAGATAGAGTAGCAAAATGGCATGTCTTAGCGGATATTATTATAGTATTACTTGATCTTAAGTTGAGTTTCCTAGATTAAGTTATCTTGAATCCCATAAGGGCAATACTTGAAATTAAGATTTGTGACACACTAGACATATGTGTTCACCTTGTAGGATGGAGAGTCTAAAGATCATAATGTCATGCTATAAGTAGATTAGCAACTGGTCATTGTTAATAGATTTAAGGGTATGAGACTTCCAATTTGCAATAGCTGAGAATGCAGATTTATTCTGCCCAGTGCTGCAGCACTTGCCATAACAACTGGTGCTAATTTGATGAAAAAACAGTCATCCCTATAAGGAGAGTTTGATCATTCAACTACTATGATCTCAATTGAATCTTAGACACATTTAACATAGTTTATTTCATTACGGTATTGTTTTATTTAATATTCTCACAATCATTAATTACGATAGAAATTACCTTATAATTGTTAGTTTCGGCCTTAAGTTGATTTGCACTATCGTGATTGCTATAGCATTTCGAGTAACATCAATCCCTGTGGAGACGATCTTGAATACTCATTACTTTATTACTTGTTGTGTATACTTGCACATTGGCATTGGTAGCAATTGCTTATAAAAATAACCAACAAGGTTTTGGCGCTGTTGTCGGGGATTGATTGTTTATCTTTGAAGTGTGAAGTAAATCTTGATAGCGCCAAATTTGACCTAATTCATTCTATTTATTAGCAGATCGGTACGTGCATGCACAAAGACAGATCTGTGGTATTCCAATTCGATCATGAGATTGAAAGGACTGTCAAGAGACGGCGAAGAAAACAAAGGAATTCAAAAACTATTTCAAGCATGAATAATTTGCAGGATGCGGGAAATTTGAATCCTCACGGGCCCTTACAACCAGTCAACATTCAAGAAGAGCAGAATGAACTTGCTAACGGGAGACAGCCATGCAATAACATTATTATTTACATGGCTGATGACAGAGACAGAGCTATAAGATATTATGTTGTGTTAACTCCTCAAGTTGTACACCATAGGATCATCAGACCTGAAGTAGAAGCTGCAAATTTTGAGTTGAAGCCAGTAATGTTTCAAATGTTGCAAACAGTTGGTCAATTCAATGGATTGCCAAATGAAGATCCTCATCTCCATCTTAAATTATTCTTGGAAATAAGTGATGCTTTTAAGATTGCTGGAGCAACACAAGATGCTTTAAGGCTGAGGCTTTTTTCTTATTCCTTAAGAGATCGAGCAAAAGCATGGTTAAATTCGTTACCATCTAATTCCATCACTACATGGAATGAATTGGCTCATAAATTCCTAATGAAATATTTCCCACCGACAAAAAATGCAAAGTTTCGGAATGAGATTACTTCCTTCCATTAACTTGAAGATGAGAGTTTGTATGAGGCTTGGGAAAGATTCAAAGAATTGCTCAGAAGATTTCCTCATCATGGTATTCCTTGTTGCATTTAATTGGAAACTTTCTACAATGGGTTGAATCCGAGTACAAGGTTAATGGTGGATGCTTCAGTAAATGGAGCCTTGTTATCCAAATTTTACACTGAAGCTTATGAAATTCTAGAGAGAATTGCCAATAATAATTATCAGTGGCCTTCAGCCAGGCAACCAGAAGCAAGAGGATCAGCAGGGGTGCATAACATAGATGCAATTACTGTCTTATCAACATAAGTAACCTCATTGACTAACATGGTAAAGGTTATGACATCTGCTCCAGCAACAGTAAAGCAAGTTGCTGAACTTTCTTGTGTATATTGTGGTGAAGAACATGACTTTGATAATTGTCCTGGAAATCCAACTTCAGTAAATTATGTGGGAAATTTCAATCGACAACCTCAGAACAACCCATATTCAAATACTTATAACCCTGGCTGGAAACAACACCCAAATTTCTCATAGAGCAGTCAGAATCGAAATGCTTCAGCATTGAATGAACAAAATAGAAACACACAACCACCTAGTTTTCATCAGCAGAGTCAAGGGCAAAAGTATATAAGCCAGGATCCAATTACTTCCCTGGAAGCACTGATTAAGGAATACATTGCAAAGAATGAAGCAATTGTGTAGAGTCAAGTTATGTCTTTGAGAAACCTGGAAAACCAAATGGGACAACTTGCCACAGCAATGAGCAGGAGAACTCAAGGAAGCTTACCTAACAATACAGAAGACTCTAGGAGAGAAGGCAAAGAACACGGCAAAGTAATTAATTTGAGATTTGAAAAGAATGTTGATATCCCAGTTGATGTAACCAAAAATGGGATGTAATTCAATTCAGCACAAAAATCACCTCAAAATGGAAGCATGTTACAACAATCTCCCCATCAAGACACTGGTTTCATGGGCTAAGCTACAGCAACTGCAGAAGAAATTCAACCAAATCATGCTGAAAAATAAATTGCAACACCAGTAGCCACAACCTGTACCAAACCAAACAAACAGAGTTTGATACCTCCTGAAGCTACACAACAGTTTAGACATCCACCACATTTCCCACAAATGTTCCAGAAGTAAAAACAAGACAAGTAGTTCAGCAAATTTCTGGAAATGCTGAAGCAATTACACATAAATATACCTTTTGTGGAAGCTTTGGAGTAAATGCCAAATTATGTGAAATTTCTAAAAGACATCTTGCAAGAAAGAAAAGACTGGGAGAATTTGAAACTGTTGCTTTAACCAGGAAAGCAGTCATATGCTCCAAAGTAAGATTCCTACAAAAGTGAAAGATCTAGGAAGTTTTACAATACCATACTCTATAAGAACTAGGTATGCTGGCAGAGCACTTTGTGACTTGGGAACTAGTATTAATTTGATGCCATTATTTGTATTTAAGCAGCTGGGAGTAGGGGAATGCAGACCAACAACAGTCACTCTGCAATTAGCTGACAGATCTCATGTATACCCTAAAGGAAAAATAGAGGATGTACTGGTAAAAGTTGACAAATTCATCTTCGTAGTAGATTTCATTATACTGGACTTTGACGCCGATAAAGAGGTACCCATTATACTTGAACGACCTTTTCTAGCAACTGGAAAGACTCTGATAAATGTGCAGAAAGGAGAGCTCACCATAAGAGTAAATAATCAGCAAGTCACATTCAATATACTAGAGGCTATGAGGAACACTGATGAAGTAGAATATTGTAATTTTCTAAGTGTAATGAATTGTGTTGTAGTAGATAGAATGGACAGATGCTGCAGTAATGAACTCAACAAAGTCACTACCTTTGAGGATGTAGAAGAGGAATATGTTACAGCAAATCAGATAGATTGGATGGAAGAAAAGTAATCTGATAGGCACAACATGTTTATTGAGCATCTGAAATCATTTCTTCTAATTTTGGATGCAGGTCAAGAACATTATCTAGAGAATTTGCTTGGAAAATACAGAAGAGCAATTGGATGGACCATGACAGACATCAAGGGTATAAGCCCATCAATTTGCATGCATAAAATCTTGTTTGAAGATTGCTCCAGCAATTCGGTGGAGCACTAAAGAAGGTTGAACCCTATAATGAAAAAGGTGGTGAAGAAGGAAATCATCAAATGGTTGGATGCTGGAATCATTTACCTAATATCAGACAATTCATGGGTGAGCCCAGTTCAATGTGTTCCAAAGAAGGGAGTGATAATAGTAGTAGCTAATGAGAGGGATGAACTTATTCCTACAAGGACAGTGACTGGATGTAGAGTATGTATGGATTACAGGAAGCTCAACAAAGCCACAAGGAAAGACCATTTCCACTTCCATTCATAGATCAGATGTTGGACATACTTGTTGGAAAACAGTACTATTATTTCTTAGATGGGTATTCAGGCTACAACTAGATTGTTATAGCTCCAAAGGATCAGGAGAAGACTACATTTAATTGTCCTTATAGAACATTTTCCTTCAGAAGAATGTCATTTGGGTTATGCAATGCTCCAGCAACTTTTCAGAGATTCATGATGTCTATTTTTTCTGATATGGTAGAGCAGACTTTAGAAGTTTTCATGGATGACTTCTCAGTTTTTAAAGAAACATACAATGATTGTTTACACAATTTAGAAGAAGTTCTAAAAAGATGTGAGATGACCAACTTAGTACTCAATTAGGAAAAGTGTCATTTCATGGTGTAAGAAGGAATAATGTTAGGACATAAGGTATCCAAGAATTGCATTGAGGTAGACAAAATCAAGATAGATGTAATAGATAAACTGCCATCTCCAACTTCAGTAAAGGGTATTAGGAGTTTCTTGGGCATGCTGGATTTTACAGAAGATTTATTAAGGATTTTTCCAAGGTAGCTAAACCATTATGCTCATTGCTGGAACATGACAAACCTTTTCATTTTGACAAGGATTGCCTTCAAGCATTTGGAGAGTTAAAGAAAGCTCTGATCACTGTTTCAGTGGTTATATCTCTAGATTGGAATTTACCATTTGAACTGATGTGTTATGCTAGTGACCATTCTGTGGGAGCAGTATTAGGACAAAGAAATGATAAGGTCTTTCACTCTATATACTATGCAAGTAAAACTCTTACTCAAACTCAGATCAATTGCACCACTACAGAGAAAGAGTTAATAGCTGTAGTATTTGCTTTTGACAAATTCAGAGCTTACTTGGTGGGTACTAAAGTGAGTGTTTACACAGACCATGCAGCCATCAAATGCTTAATCTCAAAGAAGGATGTCAAACCAAGATTAATCACATGGATCTTATTGCTTCAAGAATTTGATTTGAAAATTAAAGTTAGAAAGGGGACTGAGAATCAAGTGGCAGACCACTTGTCACGGCTGGAAGCAGACATTAGTACATTGACAAGGAGGGACATCACTAAAATATTTCCTAATGAACAGCTGTTGGCAATACAGTAAGAACAGATGCTGCAGCAGCCAGGACCCCCCTGGTATGCAGATTTTGCTAACTACTTAATAAGTGGGATGCTACCACCTGAGCTGAAGTTTCAGGAGAAAAGAAATTTCTTCATGATGTTAGAAGCTATCAGTGGGATGATCCACATTTATATAAGTTATACTCAGATCAAGTAATACGAAGATGAGTTTCCGAAGGAGAAATACACCACATACTAGAGTCATGCCATGCTGCAGCATATGGAGGACATTTTGGTGGTCATAGAACAGCTGCTAAAGTTCTGCAATCATGTTATTACTAGCCCACTATTTTTAAAGATGCTTATAAATTTGTTAAATGTTGTGACAGGTGCCAAAGGACAGGGAACATAACTAAAAGACATGAAATGACATTGACTAACATTCTAGAAGTGGAAGTTTTTTATGTTTGGGGAATAGATTTTTTGGGACATTTCCTACCATCCTTTGGGAACTTATATATCCTTGTTGTTATAGATTATGTCTCCAAGTGGATGGAAACTGCAACATTACCTACCAATGATGCTAAAACAGTGGTGGCTTTTCTTTAGAAAAATATTTTTTCCAGGTTTGGCACTCTTAGAGTAATTATTAGTGATGAGGGTACACATTTTTGTAACAAAGTCTTTGCTGCAGCTATGGTGAAATATGGAGTCAGACACAAGGTAGCAACAACATATTACCCACAATCTAATGGTCATGCTGAAATGTCCAACAAAGAAATTAAAAAGATCTTAGAAAAAGTGGTGAACCCAACAAGGAAGGATTGGTCTTTACAGTTACATGACTCCCTATGGGCTTATAGAACAACATACAAAACTCTACTCGGCATGTCTCCTTACCGAATTGTTTATGGAAAAGCTTGTCATTTGCCACTAGAGCTAGAGCATAAAGCACACTGGACACTGAAGAAATTAAATTGGGACATTTATGCTGTAGCAGAGCAAAGGAAGCTTAAACTTTGTGAGCTTGATGAATTACGGCTATTTTCATATGAAAATGCAAGAATCTATAAAGAGATGACAAAACACTGGCACGACAAGCATATTCAACACAGGCACTTCAATCCTGGTCAATTAATGTTGCTCCACAATACAAGACTAAGATTATTTTCGAGAAAGCTAAAATCACAATGGTCTAACCCTTTTAAGCTGTTAAAGTTTTATCCTCATAGAGCTATTGATCTTCTAGATGAACAAACAAGTCAAGAATTTAAAGTTAATGGACACATGATTAAGCATTACATACCAGCGGTAAATTCTTCAAATGAGGTGTTACTCTTTAAAGAACCCAGCTATTAAGCAATGAAAGAAGGTCAGGCTGAAGGACCTTAAATCAAGCGCTCCATAGGAGGCAACCCATTGTAGAGACTGCCACATCAAACCAAGTTTGATCTCCTTTGGTTTTGTTGACAACTCTCCCTCTTTACCATTTTATTTGATTTTGTTCTTCTATTCTAGTTATTTAGTTTTATCATTTCACATTATGGCATTCTTTACTTTTGCCATCATTTAATCTCTTTATTTTTTTATTTTAGAATTAATTTTAGTGTGTGGGAAGTATGTGTAGCAATTGAATTCCGTATTAACAAGTGAGGTTGTGTGGTGGCAGAGTGCAGAGGTGAGCCACGTGTCAAAGGGCTTTAGTGTGGAGTATGAAACTGTTGCTAGAGTAATCGAATGGGTGCGGCAGCAACCAATTTTACCGTTACAGTAAATTAAAAGATGGAGCCTCTCACTTACCGTTGGATTCAAATCATGACAGATGGAGGCATGAATGTGGATAGAAATTGCGAAAAAAAATCTCCAGAATTAATGCCTTAATTTCACTGGGCGATGTTTTTGGGATATGCACATTAAAATTCAAAATATTTTCCTCCCTCATTTATCTTTAGTTACCGTATTTATCTTCAATTAAAGTCCACTATAAAAAAGGGGTCACTATGCATAGAACTCTACCGCACTATTCCCCATCTCCTTCGCAAAGTACAACTCTCATAATTCTTAACCTTTTCTTCTCATTTTACTCTCAGGGACATTAACCTCAATTTGTTACTGCTACAACAATGCCGAGGTATAAGAAAACAGCCAGTCGCCTCAAAGATCTGTCACGCTTCTAGAGTTACTACGCCGAAAAAAAATATGAAGAATTCGTAGAGCCGCGTAAAATTCTTGAAGAAAAAGGGTTTCAATTTTCAGAACGACTCACTGGAATTGTGCAAACAATACACAATGCTGCAGCAAAGCGAGGATGGTTAGAGTTTTGCAACCACCCTCGAGATCCCGTGTTACCAGTAGTCAAAGAATTTCACGCCAATTTGGTAAGCCCAGATCAGCACAACATTTGGGTAAGAAATACACTTGTTCCATTAGATTCTCGTGTTATAAATGAAGGGGCATCGTGAGCCAACGAGGAAGGACGTGTAGTTAATAGGATATATTTGAAACCTATTGCTAAGGTGTGGGTCAAATTTCTGAAATCTAGGTTTATGCCAACCACTCACACTACTACGGTTTCACAAGAGAAGTTGGTCTTGCTATATGTCATTATTCGAGGGCTTCCCATAGATATGGGTAGCATCATCACAATAGAAATATGAGACTGTGCAATTAAAACTCACAGGACTGCTACATTGTTATTTCCTTCACTCATCACCAGCATTTGTATAGTCTTCGGTGTTCTTCTTGACACAAGAGATGACCACATCAGGAATGATGGTGCCTTTACGGCACGTACCATTAAGAGAGTTGATAGAGAGAGTGCTGGAACAACAACTGAACTAGCTATTGTAACAGGAGCAAGACGAGTTATTGGTTTAGAATAGACAATCCAGGCACTCAGCACAAGTATAACTCAATGTGCTGAAGCTCAGCAGAGGGAAAACGATCGGTTTTGGAATTATCTACAGAACCTGGACAACCAACTACACCAATTCGCTCTGTACATGAAACGCACTCACTGAAACTTCCCTGATTCATTACTCCAGTAGTACAATTTTGTCATCAACGCCACAGAAGCTCCAGCAGAAGCCAGTGAAGAAGCCACTCCCACATATGAACCAGAAGAAGAAGTTGCAGCCGAACCAGAAGCAGATGTAGAATTAGAAGATGAGGATTCATCTAATCAACCTGAGGAAGAAGGTGACAAGTCTGAAACTGATAGCTCATTAACTGAGGCAGAGGACAACTATGAGAAAGAACGTGAGGAACCTTCCATCCCCACTCAGTCCAAGACCAGAAAAAGGCACATTATTCAAGAAGATGAGGAAGACCCTGAAGAAGAACTGTCCATTCCAGTCCTTGCAGGCAAGGGTAAAGCAAAAATAGCAACACCTCCAACCTCTGAAGATGAAATGGGGCAAGTGGATGCCGAGCTGGCTGCTGCAGCAACCAGAGTTACACCCACACCTGCAGAAGTCAAATATTTACTTGATATCATTGCTGCCATCACAGTTGAGGGCCAGGCAGCTCATGCATTAACTTAAATTCCTCCACAGCAAACTCCTAGCCAGTCTGTTCATACCAGTCCACAGCAATCCAGCAAAAAAAAGGCAGTGCATCTAAAGGCACTGCTACAGCAACATCGCCACAACCAAAACGGACCAAATCAGTGGCAAGCACTGCAGCTACCCCAGCCACAACTCTTCTCACCATCCCTATGAAGAAAAAGACAAAGACATTGCCAGCTACTTCCCTACAAGCTTCCCCAAAGGATAAGCTGCGCAGTGCATCCAATAAGCGCTGATAGCATCCCATCAAGTGCTGCAATCCCCACCACAGGGGAGTATTCTTTCTTTGCTAGTTCAATTTTTGTTAAAAAAAAACCAACTTTTCTTTCCTTCTGTTTTTCAGTTTGTGTGGTATTTTCTAAAGTCTTCCATATCCTTGTCAATGTATGTGCCTTTGTTATCTATACTTGTGAGGACACGGCAACTCTCAAGTTTGGGGGGATTGTGTTCCAAATGCATGTGTTTATGTTTGTGTTGCGTGAAACTCTGTTATCTAATATTTGTGTATGGATTTGAAAACCTAATGAAGATAAATTGAGTATTATTTAGTATTTATGAGAATGCCAAGTAGAGATAGTTATAGATGGAAGTGAAATTCTGTCCCGGCACTTAGACTTTGGTTGAATTGTATGAGACTGCTAGAGCAGAGCCCAAAGAATAGACAAGATCTTAAGTTTGGAGGGAAAAGCAAATTTGATTGACTGTGATATCTATGAAATGAACTCTGTTCCAATGGCTCAAGTTACTGAGTAACCAAATCTGAGTATATACCCCATATGCAGAATTGTGTTCAAAGGTAACGAGAATTATGAGCAGTGATGTAGCACACATATAAAAAAAAGAGAAAAAGAAGTCCTCTGTCTAAAGCATTGAGTAGCCAGGTCTGTTCATGAGCCTCATGTTCAGCCTTGAGTAAAAGATAACTCTAGATAAGATTATATTACATATATTACTGCAGCAACTCTGATCTGGGCATTGTTTGAGTAATTGGGTATCATTATTACAATTTATTGATATTCACATGAAAGATAAATGTTACAGTGAGGAGGTTGAATACTCCCCAGTTTATCAATCTTAAAATCATCACAGTTTGAGTATGAGAAATTTATGCTATCCCATTTATGAATGAAGAGTTATCACTGTTGAAATTCATGTAGCCCCTTGGTGATGTTATAGCATCTCTGGAATTCAATCAAAGGAGCACACACACAATATGGACAGAGAGAAGTTTAAGTCTAAAACTGACTTACTATGGTCATTTTGCTTGATTGAGATTGTGATCTGAAGGTGGAAGAATCCTTGCAAATTTGATAAAAGAGCTAAAGTTGTGTGCATGATTGTCTGCGTGAAGTGTTAGTATGTGTCATTACTTGAGGGTAAGTAATGGTTTAAGTTTGGGGGTGTGAAAACTCTATAAAATGAGAGTTATTACATCCTTTCTATACTTAAATCAAGATCACTTAGAGATCAAATAATGTGTTTTTATTACATTTTGGTTATATTTTGCATAAACATTCATTTTAGTTGAGTCTTAAAAAGTTTTGCTTAAATCAAAGTAATTTGTACTAAAAACAGGTGCATAATTGTAGGTTTTCAGAAAGTCTTGATTCATGAAGGGATGTTGAGGCATTAGACGAGCAAGAGGATGAAAGAAGACAGCCGCAAAAGAAGTAAAACACAATCGGGAATAGTGCAGTGTGGTTGCGGATGTTAGAGCAACAAGTACTGTAGCAATCTGGGAGCAATGCGGGAGAAAACTTAGGCGCGGGTCAGCCGCAGAATCACAATCTGCATGTTTCCTAATTTAACGCATGCATGCTCATGGGCTTTTGTTTACCCTAATTTGTAATATAAAAAGGATGCGTGCACCACATTAAAAGGCGGCAAGGGAATTACCATTAGAATAATTTCAAAGGAAAGAAGAAGAAGATCAGAATTGGAGAGTGTTGTTTCGGTAACATTGAAGAATCGTGCAGAATTATTTGGATTTGTCTTTCACCATACTCAACTTATATTTATCTTCTTCCTTTAATTGTTTGATGTATCCCTTGATCAATATCTTTATGTTTATTTTTTCTCATTCAGAATATGAACTAAATTTACTTGTAGTTGAATGACAAATAATCCATTGGGTTCTTGAATGTTCTTATATGTTGTTATGTCATTGTTGTAGCATTTTACTCTAGTAGTTTTTATGAATATAACTGTTATTTCGGTTGACCACCCATTTAATAGTTTCAGTTAAGATAGAGCAGCAAAATGGCATGTCTTAGCGGATATTATTAGAGTATTACTTGATCTTAAGTTGAGTTTCCTAGATCAAGTTATCTTGAATCCCATAAGGGCAATACTTGAAATTAAGATTTGTGACACACTAGACATAGGTGTTCACCTTGTAAGGTGGAGAGACTAAAGATCATAATGTCATGCCATAAGTAGATTAGCAACTAGTCATTGTTAATAGATTTAAGGGTATGAGACTTCCAATATGCGATAGCTGAGGATGCAGATTTATTCTGCCCAGTGCTGCAGCACTTGCCGTAACAACTAGTGCTAATTTGATGAAAAAACGGTCATCCCCATAAGAAGAGTTTGATCATTCAACTACTATGATCTCAATTGACTCTTAGACACATTTAACATAGTTTATTTCATTATATTATTGTTTTATTTAATTCTCTCACAATCATTAATTACGAAAGAAATTACCTTACAATTGTTAGCTTCGGCCTTAAGTTGATTTGCACTATCGTGATTGCTATAACATTTCGAGTAACATCAATCCATGTGAAGACGATCTTGAATAATCATCACTTTATTACTTGTTGTGTATACTTGCACATTGGCATTGGTAGCAATTGCTTATAAAAATAACCAACACTAATCTTAACCTATAGCAAAAGACATCCATGTGGTATTCACCATATATGGAGAAAAAAAAAATCAAGTGATAACTGGTTAATTTCATGAGTTGTTTATTAGGTTTTTTTAAGGAAAATCGAGAAAAATACCAAGTTGCTCAGCCACTCGCCTGAATTGTACAGATCTCAAAAGAAAATTCTATCAACATCACCAACATTTTTCTCCAAAGTAAGTCTATCATTTAGCTCAATCGATGGTTTAACTTCAAAGGCAAACCAAATCTTAGGCTTTTTCAATGGGTCAATATATGGAGAATGCAAGTAAATGAATTCCTTTCTAACTCTCTTCTTTTTTACATAAACTTTAAGAGTTGGGTTCGTTAATTGTTATACACCTGAAGTTTGTGTAGATGGCATGGTGATCAAAATATCACCTCTTATGCCTAGAGCATGAATTAGTGTCGTTTCTATGGTGGGTCTTGCAGGAGTGACATCAAAATTGACATTGAAGTTGTAAGTTGCACGCAATGAAAACGTATAAAGATTTGTTAGGTTATTTTTCTTTGTTATATGTACTGACATTCTATAGTTTCATACCTCCTCATAGAAGTTTTTAGCTTGTGTTGATTTCAACTCTTTAAGTAGTCAAATTATTTTATTAAACTTGTATTCAAAACTATCAATCTTGCTTCCAATATAGGAACCTTAACTTGCATTTGCTGCACATGTATTTATGTATCCAGGTGATTGTTGTAATGTATGTCAAAATTATAGTTGCCTAGACTTGTAAAAGACAATCTATCGTACAAGGAAATTGAATATTCAAGAATTTTTTTTTATTAAATTTGTATTAATATTAAGAGCCAATATTCTTACTTTTTCACTATTTTTTATTGTCCATTTTGGTTCTCATATTTTGTTTATCCACACTACTAAGAGAGGCCGAGCTCGATCTAAAATTATCCATCACTCCATTATTATTAGACTTTGACTGAATGTCACCAGAATCACTAGCTAATTAATAACCATTTTCAATTTTAAATTCACCAACCTCTTCATGCCAATCACTATTGGAAAACCAGCTTATATAATCTTATTCTTTCTCACTAAGTAGGCTAACGTGCAATTCTTCAAATATAATAACCTATGTAAAAGATATGATAAAATTAGTATAATAAAACAAATTTAAAACAATGTATATATATATTAGTATTTCACTCTTACAATACACATGTTTTTTTTTTATTATTGAAAATGTACTTTAGGAGGTTATCATATTGAACATTGCGCGACGTAGTCCAATTGATAATTTGAGGAATCATATTCTTATTATGCACGACAAACTCTCTGCAAAAATCAGGCATTGCCTCATAAGCCCATATTGATATAGTTAACATAAGAATAAACTGTTAGGAAAATAATGATTTTCTATTTAATTAAATGATAAAGTTTAAAAGAAGTTGATTACCTGAAACGCCATTGGAAATCCCGCAAGAGTGTACTCCTCTTACTTGTGATTGGGGCCTTCTATAATCTTTTTTTTTTTTGTTCTCACACGATCCACTAAAGCTTTTTTCAAACTTTGTAAAGTCTTCATGAAACAAACACAACCCCAAGTACAACCATTAAAGTCATCAAAATTGTCTATGTGTCGCCCATGTTCAGGTTGAACCTTAGTTTTCAAATCCTTCTAATGAGAATAGCCTCTAAAAGGTTCAACATAGCAATCTTTACAATTTTTCTATCGTTGGTTGATGTGGAATTCATGAACAATTACTCTAACTTAAAGATGGTCAATCTTTCAAGACCATCCATTAACTCTTTATATAATCTAACACAATCATCACCATCTACATTGTCTATGTTGGGTTTATAGAGAGGTTTACAATTCAATCCAGTGGCTAATGCAAACTCCTCCATATAGAATATATATACCTTGTTCCCCACTTTAAACCACATAGAGAAATCATGGGAATGTACCTCTCCAAGCAAAAGGCTATTAATAATTGTACCAGAAAATTGTAAATGTTGCATATTAATAAGATGTCCAAAATAAGATTGACTTAGACATATCCACCTGATTCTGATTCTTGGTAAGACACTCTTGGATATTCTTAATTAGTTTTATTTGGGAGAATGTTGACACTTTAGCCTTGAAATGGTCAATTTCATTTTTTTTTCAATATAGGTGTCATCTTAAAAAGAAATATATATTTTGTTATCAAAATAATCTAGCACTTTGTAAAAGTCCAACCAATTTTGTAAATTCTCAACTTTTAAACCAAACAAGTCTAGAAGTCAAGCAATCTATTTTACAGGATATAAATAATTCTAATGGCAACTAGAAACATAATAGAAGTTATCCAAAAGAAAAACACTATCTTTATCATCCTAAAATAGCATCCTCAACTATGAATTCTAAAAGCCCTACATCTATGGTAAATTCAAAAGTAATAAACCTTAGATTGTCAAAACTAATAAATACACAATTCTATGGTTAACTACCCTTCAATTTTTTGTTGTGATGCTCGATTTTTTTTCTATTTCGACAAGACCCTCATGAACAGCCGATGAAAATAGAGGTTGATGGTGAAAGAACTTGATTCACCTTCTCTCTGACTTCTAAACCTCATGACATCTTCTTTCTCAACTTTCTAACTCAATTTTTTTTTTAAGTTAGTCACTACTAACAATATTTGTGTACTTTCACTTATCATTGTGTTATATTCTTGTCACGTAAACAATCAAGTCATACTTTTGGTATTTACAAAGTATTGAGTCATATCTAGTGCAATTTCTTATTGAAACAAAACCAATGTTAAACAACAACCCACCCACTTAAATTTCATAATAATCACCTATACAGTCATAACCAATAGCAATAACTTATAACGCTCATAAAAACCCACACAAAGAATAGATATCCTAGTTTGAATAGATATCATAGTTTGCTTAATGTTAATTTCAATGTTTAATAAATTTTACTTAATGCTA
The DNA here is from genome assembly GCA_002013955.2 of Citrus medica. Taxonomy (NCBI): domain Eukaryota; kingdom Viridiplantae; phylum Streptophyta; class Magnoliopsida; order Sapindales; family Rutaceae; genus Citrus; species Citrus medica. The sequence goes on from MKYO02014454.1 coordinate 426,473, forward strand.
TATTCATTCAATTATTTATATTTTCATAGTAATTTAGTAATAAAATTTACCAAAAATATAAGATAGTTTTTAAATTTTAAATTTTTTAAATTTACAGTATTTTTATTTTTTAAAAATAAATTTTACTAAACATTATATTTTTTAAAATAAATTTTACTAAACATTTGACTGATTCTCTTAACAGTTATTATTTTTATAGCACAACTAATAAAAAATAAAATTTCATAAACAAAACAGGTGGGTATTTTGTGGTTAATTAATTTTGCCAAATTTTAGTTAAAAATTAAGAGATGCAATTTCAAAAATTCAGTTTATGCAAAAATGGTCCCACTGACAATTTCGTTTTCACGAACGGAATTCTAGAAATTTGATTTATCCACGCTAATGGAGGACGGACCCCTTTAAGAAAGTGAAAACGACCTGCGAATCAAGTTCATCCTCAATATTTCTGATGATTTTTTTTTTTCAATTTTTCATTTATCCATAAATTACATAATCATCACTCATTTTTCAGATACTTGTAATCTCATAAGTTTGTTATCTTTTTCCTTAATAGGAAAACAATAATTGTGATACTCAAAGAATATCAGGATATGCTAAATCGACAAGATCAATTAATTCTTAATAATTGTACATACCCGTAGCAAACTCTAAAACCTTATTTTGAAGCAAAATATTCAAAAGAGAACTACCATTGTTTTGGTTAAACTTAGATTAATTAACTTTGATAATTTATGCTTAATTAAGTGAAATAAATTAACGTTCACAAAAGATAATGAGCGTGTTTACTCACCAAAATTGGAAGAACATCATTTATTTCTTGATAGCTGATCTGATAGCCTAATGGAATTCTGCATGTGCATTCGCAAGAACATGAATAAATCTCTGTCATTTTCGTCCTGTAGGCTTGTGTAAGCCTTGACAACGTAATGGAACTCTTGTCCGTACATATGCGACGCACATGCCGCCTTATAAGTTAGCAACTGTAAATCTCCTGTTGCAAAGCAAGAATTATAGAAGAGCTCAATTCATCTGGTTCAAAGAAAGGCAAATTGAAGAAAACTGAATTGACATGTAAATATCTAACGACATGCTTTCATCATTTGAAATGCATTGATGTAAAACCGAACATTGTCAATTTATGCCTAAAACTAAACACAATCCGACCAAGTTAGCTGGGTTAACCAAGTTAGTTAAGTTCTTGCTGTCTCATACAAGGCCAAAAAGCTCAGTCATTCAATAAGTACATGCAAGTACGAGAAATGTTAATACTATTTAACGAAAAACATAAAAATAACTCAAGACTAGATGAGAAACAATTTTATCGCATGTTGCATGTGGGATCAGTTACCTGTCGCAATGTCTGAAGCAAGCACTTTCTTGCTGAAGTGACGATTTAACCACCATCTGCAGCGAAACATCCAATTCTTCCCTTGTTTACCCTCAGTCAATATTTTAGGGATCCTGTTATAACGAACAGTGAATCCTTGCTTCTTTTCACCATTTCCATTGAGACATACTGACATTCGGTCCTCCTCATAGTGAGAAATCTTAAGGAAACATAAAGCAAACTCTCTCCATGTATTGTGGTCTGCAAATGTAGCATCTAAATGCAAACCTATCATTTCCAATAGTGAATCCGCACTGTAGTCCCCTGCAAAAATGTCATTGGAACAGTCAGCAGTACAGCAGAGTATATACGTGTATCATAATACGTTAAATTATTTCTAGGTCTGCTCCTGTTAGAAGTCAAAGCTTTCGTAATAGACCAACCAAGACAAACTGATATATCTCAAAGTATCATCAAGAAATGAGAGAAATTTATTAATTTACCAACTGCCAATAATGTCTAGTTGCAATCTGATAAGGGCCTGAAAAAGCTAGAAATTTAGACAGGGGGATGGTAAAATAATTTTGGTAGCAATATTGTGGTTCCATTTGGCATTGTGGCGTTGTGGGTTGACATGAAATGGAAGAACTAGCTGTTAAGTAAAAGTAAAGATTATTTGGTAAATGCAGCTTTTAATGAGGGTAAATATTGTAATTTATGAAATCATTAATATTATAATAATCTATTTGTTATACAACAAAATTTATACCATGTCAAAATCTTTACAAATAAAATAAATAAAATTAAAATTATTAAAATGTAAAACCTCCACCATTGGCCAAGCAATATCACGAACTACCACTGACTACCATAATTCGCTGCCACCCACCTATCAGTCCATTGAGGTCGTTATTGGTATCGCTGGAAATTTGGAATCCAAGTAGTCCAATCTACAAAATGATGCAAATGTCCTAGATAACTGAGCTCTCGTTCAGTCGAAAATGTGGATTAAAGTTTCAGCAATCAAAATAACTCATATCAAACGGCAGGGAGTAGAGAAGCACCACACCATCATTCTCTTTAGTTGCTGCTGATCTACCAAAAAGTAATGGTCATGTGTCACCATGCACTGACATCAAATGATGACTGAAACTTTAATCCTCATTCTCCGACAAACGAGAGCTCAATCATCGGCGATATTGAATGGTTCAATAGAGTGGACCACAAGCCTACAAGGATTCCAATGGTACTGACTATGACTTCAATGCACACCTATGCTCAGAACGAGGAGCAGATGACAGTGGTTAGGGGCCGTTTGTGGCAGCCAATGGCAACCCTTATTGGTTTTTATTTTTATCTTGTAAGATTTATTTTCAAGAATTAATAGATACAATGATGGTATAAATAAATGTAATAGTTTTGATAAATTAGTAAAGGTAATTTAGATTTTACATCAAACAACTGATCTGAACACCCAACAGCACATCTAGACCACCATATGAACTTTAGCATTTCCTATATGCATGCTCATGCATGCTAATTTGTAAGGTTTAGAAATAAAGTGTACTCAGTTCAGCAATTTTAGCATCTAGATTTGCTAGTAAAGGTTAAGAATATACAACATCTACTTGTGCCCCTGTTTTCATTAGAATACCCATATGCTTCATAACACACCACATTCCTATCAGCAAACAAATGGAGCTGTTGAAAAACAAGTCTTCCAGCATAAAATAAAAATTATATTTTCTTTGCCCACACTCCATCCTATGCAAAATATAACATATGCAAATAAATACATACTATCAAACAAAAGGCAAAAGGATAATAGATGATTTCTTATCCAAATCATAAGCAAGCATGTCTCTAAATACCGACCATTTTGATGCATGCTGATAAGCCTAGCCAACGTGTGGTAACATGTGGGATCCTTCTTCAATATACCCTCAAAACAGGTTGAAAGCATACCATAGTTGTCACGATCAAAACAAACCAAAAGACTAGCCCTCAATCTGCACAAAGTATGCATAGTTTAAAATAACCAGAGGTTGAAGCACCAAGAATATGACAAAGCAAAGATTACAAACATAACTCTAGCAACAGGATTGCCTAACATTTGGAACAAACAGCGATCTTATAAGAAAAAAAAATGTTGGACAACGACATACCTTACAGACTGCAATCATCTATAATATTCAGTCTGTAAGGTATGTCGTCGTCCAACATTTTTCTTTTCTTATAAGATCGCCGTTTGTCATTTTTGTAAATTAATATAAACCCTATGCAAAATTTATATTAATCCTTATCAAGGAAAGCAGCAACACATATTCTTATGCAACTTTTGATTTGTTCTTTTTCTCTCTAAAATATATGTTTTTTTTTTTAAAATCCACAATAACTAAGGCACTATGATTTTGCAATAAAAAGAGGATCAATCATCATCTTATTTGATGATTCAACATAATATCTCAGGCACTATTAAAAAATTCAAGTTCCAATTATAGTGGAATATAACGTAACTAAGACGGTCATATAGAAATCAGTGGCAAATTATGGATTTTGTTACAGCAAAAATTGTAGACAAACGGTTATATTTCGCAATCACGAGGCTACAGAAAAAAAGTGTAGGCAGCCATAACTCTGCCAACAGGGGAGATCCAACTATTCTTAGCATTTGTGAAGCTTGAACTGTACTTTTCTATAGTATATTCCATATTATTCAATTTCATTCACCAACTTTATTACTCTGACTCTTAATTTTCTTTCTGTCTAACGAAGAACCGTTCTATGATATATAGATAAAAAGTGAAATACATTATCTTCTTAATTAGCACATATAACTGTAGCTCCTATAGATTCACACAAATTTCAGTTTCCTGCATCCTGGGAATAAGATGAAAAACTTAGCAAGAAGGTGTACCTAATAGGGATTTCTGTCAGTGACTTACTGCAGAAATTGTCAAGAACTTTCAGGGCCTCATCAACACGACCTCCAACCAGCAACAACTGGCACAAAATCGAATGAGAAAATGTCCAAAGGAAAGAAAAGAAAAAGAAAAAAAGAGAGAATAGAATTTTTCATCATTAATTTCATTTTCAATGCAATTTACAGATGTAATTTAGCTTCATCCATGAATTCAAACGTAACTTATTGACTCTGGACAGCTTATTCTGGCCTTCTATTAAAAATACCAACATTACCAATAGAGTTCCTAGCACGGCTATAAAATAACATGTGAGATTTCAAATTAGTATCCATTTTTGCAAGTTGAAGCACTGGGTGGTTTAACAAAATCAACATCTTACTTACAGCAGCAGCAGCATTTATAAGTTTTCTTTCCAATATTGAGAAGGAACTAACCATTCACTGATACAAAACAGGTGTTCCTGAGTCAAAAATGCAATTGCATTGAAACCAAAACCTTCAATTACAATGATTGTGACATAAGTGCGTAATCTTTTGGATACTGTGTGATCAATTATATTAATAACTAAAAAATCAGAGATATTTCCTTACGTAAGGTACTTTTTTTTTTTTTTGATAAGTTAATAAGGCACTTAATTTGGCTATCACCCCTTCTTAAAATTCAACCAGATTGGATTCAGACTAAAGATTTTGATCCAAGCTGTTGATTGCTGCACTATCATTATTCTGATACGAGCTCCAATGATCAAAGGTGCTTAATGCAAAAAGAAGTTGAATAATGAAAAAGTGCAATGTCATGCCAGCTCAGACGAGCCATACGGTACAAGCTGGTAGTCAAAAAATGCTTACAAAATGAAAATCCCAGCTAGGTAGCTCTAAGGTACAACCTGACCACTTGGTTGAATCCAAGTCCCTTAGTTGCCAAATATTTTCTTTACTGTATCAATAGAGGCACGTATTGCAACTTGTGGAAAGCCTAGTTTACCTGAATGAAAGGAAGTAAGGCTGCTGATACTGGAGGTGTGGAGTAAAGAGCAAGCTGTAAACACTCCATCGCCTTCTTATAATCGTTGTCACCGAGCAAGTTTTTTTCCTTGAAGTTCTCATAATCGTCCTTGGATTTTGGCAATCGTATGGGCAACAACCATGAATCCATTCCCTCTTCAATAAAACAGAAGCAACTTCAATATGAATTATATAGGGTCATAAACTAATAGCAGGATAACCAAAAAACTAGTAATTACTAAAATTTAAGGGCTTAACAAATTCAGAAGGAGAAGCAAAAGTAGCATGCACTTATTATAACTATCAATCCATGCAAAAGACAGAAACTATTGAATGTAAGGAAGTTCTTAAGCCCATTCAAGGATCAGAGATGAAAAGCGCATGGCAAAAATTATCACATTTGAGACTTAAATCACAAACGACTGAATTTCACAATTACATCAACGGGAAGAAAGATTAAGAGCACTAGACCATTTAGTAAAAGGAACGAGAAAAATAATAGGAATGGGAAAAGCTGGAGACCCACTTCATATTGTTGGAAAAATGACTAAAAAGGAAAACAACAACTAAAAAGACTTGAAGAAAAGGGATGAATAGAGATTAATTTTTCCGTTCTTCAACTTAAAAATTTCATCTCATAATCAATGTTATGACATATGCAGGCCACACAGTTTGATGTCAACACAATGTGAACTTAAATGATAACCATCATATACTAAATCAAAAAATGAGATAAAGTTTCACGAGAAAGCCTCCATAAATGACTTTATTCTAAAGCAATGTCCAATCACCTGCTTATAGTAAGAATATTTCAGAAATGTCATTAAGATACCAGTCAATGTCTCACACAAGGTCTTTGAAAAGGAAGCTACAAACTGTTAGAGCTTAAGTACGATTGTTAGGCCCTTAACAATCAACTTAAGCTTTTAGGTCAAGAGGCGACTTATTTTTAAAATAAAAGAATACAAAAATAATTATAATATCTTCCCTCTAGAACTTTACTTAATTAAATCTACATGATTGATCAACTGAAAGTCAATCTTGCACCTAATGCTCTTCTGAAAATAATAATCGAGATCAAATCCTCATAACAGAATCAAAGTAAGCAGCTTTTACTATTTAAAAACGGTTGTAGGGTTAGCAGCAAGACATATAAGATTTGTGTGCAGTGACACAATTGACTATCCTCTTTCCAAACACATATGGTTAGACACAAACTAGAGAATTTCTAGTAATCCTCTCAAAAAAGAATACCAGAAAACAGAGACTCCAACATAGAAAGATATTATATTAAGCAAATCAAGCTAAGGGAATTCATGACTTACCAAGAGCAAAGACAACGGAAGCAAAATTCATAGGATCATCATCATTTGAGAAAGGGGCCTCATTTTCAGCAGAGTTCATATAAAAGTTTTGTGGCTTGATGTTTTGTGTGGGATTTTCTCTCTTTAAGTTAACTTGATCCTCCATGGTAACCTCCTTGCATAGATTGTTATTGATCTCCATAGATACTGTTTTCCCAATCATGACAGAGGTGTTTGAATCATCTCGGAAGGGAGTTTCAGTTTCATGACTATAAACTGTATCATGACCCTCTGAGTTGCCGCCATTGTGGTTGAATCTCTCTCCTGAAAAATCAGATTGCATAGGGAAGTAATCCTGGTCTGAGTTTTTCCACTGCAATTTTCTTGGGATTTTGGAACACCATTTCTCGTAGAATGTCAAAGCTGTGAGTATGTTTGACATTGGGTGGCTCTCAAAGTGACAATTTTGCTTAAGTCTGACAAAAGCACAGGCACAATTACAATTTACATGTAGCACCTCAATATGCTCTGTTTTTATTTACTTAAAGAAAAAAGAGTAGATATAATCATATGAACAGAATTTGTAACTGTGAAAGGCAACAGTACACTAACAATGCAATCAAAAACCAAAAATGTTGTGAGATTTTGTCCCAACTAATATAGCAATTTTAGTCTCCAATATTCCTGAACATGAAAAAAGAGCGTATAATGTACATATACTATATAGAGAAGATATGCAAATTTTCAAAGCATTAAAAATAGCAACAATGTATAATAATATTATAAACGCCACAAATAGAGAAAAACATCACCAACACTTATCAGTACTTGTAGTAAGCTTTGATCACGAACAAGATAGCAAACAGATTAATTGAAGCTAATTTTGAACCAATTAATTGAAGCTAATTTCAAACCAAAGTGACTCTCAAGGATTAGCACAAAAAATTAATTAAATCTTAGCATAGGTATAAACCTACTGGATATTTAGGTGTCCATGCAGGAGGCAATAGAAGTGTTGATTTCAGGCTTTACATGTAGTTGTAAAGAAAAAGAAAAAAAACTAACAAATCAGTACAACAGTATACAAGAACATTGGAGAAATATATCAAACAGAGAAGCCATACCCAAAATCTGCGAGAAAGGGAAGCATTTAATCTGCATGAATTAGTCAAATTCTAGGATGGATGGCAAGGACTATTCTGCACATGGGTCCAATCCAAGCTTTGCAATAAGACAATAACATCCAGAATAAATTGAGTTGCGCATTTTCGTTTAGATGCGTATTATGCACTATGATTAATCATCACCACAGAAGTGGTCTTCAAACTCTTAGATGGAAGTGAAAATTTGACACTGCTCCTTAAAATAAATCCAAAAGGAGATCCTGTACACTTTTGTTGGGGGGCTCTAGTTTGCATCATTTTCCATTACCCAGTGTAAATATAAAGCTTAAAGTGCCATGAGACTAAATGAAAAAGTCACTTTCTAAGGGAACTCTCAAGGAACTTACAGTCACGATACAGTCTACAGTATCAGCATACCAAGTCTAAGAAAACAACAATGCCACATCGGTCTCTAGTATTAAGAAATAAATTAATATTTCAGACAACACTACATAATTTTTATAACTTCACTAAAACAATGGCGCCACCCAATTAAATTATGGATTTCATTTCATAACTCTAATGAGCCATATCCTGCAAATATCAGTTGGCGCTCCTAAATCTGCATATTCATGAAAGCAATGCCATTTGCCAAGTAAGAGAAGATTTAAAAGAAAATACGATGCCATAAAGAAAAAAGTAAAGAAAATATGAGGCCACAAAGAAAAAAGTAATACTTAAGCAGTTCGAAAATCTGAAAGCAGCTCACAATATTGCAAGTTAAATTCAAAGGAACTTTCCTAAAATGATTACAAATTTGTAAGTTACGGATCAGAAGCTGCAACTTCACAACTGTGAAACCAAACCATAACAGCAAGTATTCCTTAATTTTTCACCTACCAGTCAAAATTCGACTGATACAGTTGAATACACAGAAAAATTAGCATTGGCAACTAGTCTCAAGGGGCCTAATACCAAGAACCTTAGAAAAAGTCTTAACTCTGGCAAGATGCCAAGCCTGAAACTCAATTAAATCACCAACAGAGAGGTTGTCCAAGTATTGTTTACAAACATAATGCCAGCTGTATCTTGTGTGCAACATATTATAGGCATTAAGGTAATCCATTTAGCCTAAAAACCCACCAGACGGACTTAGCGAGTTCCTGTATACTGAGGAGCTTTAACTGGAAGTTTCTAGCTTCAAAACATTACCAATCACAACACAAAAATTAGTAGCCGCTCAAAACAACTATAAGTGTCACTAAATTGCTTTGAGCAGCTGGTAACCATCAAGTATCATTATAACACATCAAAGCAACACAATTTCATTGAGCCAATCACTGAAATTTGAGAACCCACCTAAAACCCCTTAGAAATCCTCAAGGGATCACCAAGTACAATTTTGAGAACAAACAGTCATCCACAACTCTTGGCTTGCATGTCAAGGAGAACAAGATATGTTTGAAAGATTTTTAGCAATTTCTCTGCTGTGTAACACAGAAATTTCCGAAGATATATGGAATGCACACAGACATCTAAAACATTTATATCAACCTACCAACCAAGTTTCGAAATAGTTTTTTTACTAATTTAGAAGATAACATTAAGGCTGAAGATTAAATACCAAAAAAAATGATAAATGTGCTAAAGCTATGGAAATCATAGACTGAAGGCCACCTAAGTATGAAATTGCAACAGGAAGAACTCTACAAGTAAATCCAATACATATTGTCATACAAACAAGCATTTTAAGAAATTTCTGACTACAGTTAAAGAGTCCAGAACAGCATTCCATAAGGCCATCTAAAAACTTCTTCCTTTTACATAATGGAAAACCCAGGACAGCATTCCATCTTGAAGAAATATGTAGGTACTCAAAGTTTCTACAAGAGGCTTAATATCATGCAATTAGTTTATATAGCCAGACAATTAATATACACAACAGAACACAGACTGTACCTCATAGCAGCCAAATTTGCTTCTTCAATATCACCTTGTGTGAGATATAACAAAATGGACTCCAAAGAAAGCACAATTTTTTCCTGCTTGGCATGCGAATCAATGTACACAAACAAATATTACTGCAGGTCAAATGTTTAAACCCAGAACCAACAAGACACTCCACACTCCCTTATTGCTTAAGTCAAGAAGCAGAAAAACTATACCAGCTCGAAACTAGTTGGCAGTGTGTATTGTTCTTTTTTGTGGTTTCTTAACTCATGTTTCTTTGTCTCCTATCAAAAGAAAAAAAGTCAACATTGTGTATCAGCAATTTAATTAGTTGAACACATATGTTAATTGTTCCAACACATAATAATCAAAACCATTTAAAGGTCATATGAGTATAAGCATAACAAAGTGCTGAAGTCAAATACCTTTCTGTATGTCTACTGTCCATTAGTTTCGCTAAAATACAATTTAAATTTGCCTTTCCTTTTCTTTTAGTTAGCAATTTTCCCATACTATCTTAATCTATTATTTGGTAAAGGGGATTTAAATTTTTTAACACTGAGAAATGGCATCATAGTACCAATGTGCGCATCAATTGACAAAAAAACTAGAGCAAGGAGCAATGCAATGAATGTATAGCAGCAAACACAAGCCGTTCTATTATCAAAATTTCTCATTTATAATTAAATAAAAAGGGCAACAGTGAACAAATTATTCTTTATAAGCTAAACAAGTAATATTCAAGAGTGGGTGCTAGTTGGTTCAACTGGAAAAATTTATTGTGGCGGTACAAGAGGTTAGGTTCGAATCTTGTTCGCATGGGTGGGGAGGGAGTTGGTAGTATCATTATGTGTGAGTGTGTGTGTGTGCGCGTGTGTGCAAGAACAAAAAAAGAATAAAAAATACCACCAGCGGTGATTCTTTCATGGATCCAACTCTTTTCGTCCAAATGTCATAGATACGCTTGATCCTTGTAGGGTTGATGTCATCACTTTCCACATGATTAAGCAGCTCCATTGAAGCCTATTATGCTAATATATAAATCAATGAGTTTCCATATTCAAAATCCAGATAAACGTTTAGAATCCAGATATTAAAATATAGTTTGAAGGCTATATGAATAAAAATATTGCATGTGGGTACTTAATCAGGCCTAAAAATATCAAAATCTGCTGACAGTTCAACAGTAATTTTGAGCAAGGGAAAATGACATCAGAGTAAACAAGAATTGTCTTTCATGAATGCTATTTGCAACACATGATAAATTCATGAGATAAAGAATTTTATATACTGATTGGAAGTGGTTCTGCCAGTCTTTCCTACTAAATCCCTTTACCCTAGTTTGCTTAAGTTATTCAGCTACGAAATCACCAATATCAAGCTCACAAAACAAATCAGTGATCGCCCGGCGCAGGGGGGGGGGGGGGAAATATAATGATGAAAATTATATGTTGCACAATTGTTTTTAAAAAAATCTAAGCACAATTATGTAAAATAATAAAATGAGCATTAATATGTAACAGATCAAAAGTTTAAAGTATACATACGATTAAATTCAAGAAATACCATGAAGTAACAAAGACCGTTGGGGGCCCGGGGGGGGGGGGGGGGGGGGGGGACTATATGATTGGAACTACTTACAAACAGAAAATAGACCAATAAAATGTTCTATTTCAAAAGACTCAACAGTAAAACCTAAAAGTCAAGAATCTAATAATTAAATACTGATAAGACAAGATTACTGTAAGCAGACTAAATTCAGGCAGCCTACCATATTTGTAACTTTTAACATATAGAATTATCTACATACAAGCCCCTAGGGGTGTGGCCAAGTACTTTTCAAGCAGCTTTATTTGATTGTCCATCCAAATTGATATCTTCGGGGACGCAAGAAGAGAAAAAAAAAAAAAAAAGCTTTGGCCACCCCCTTTACCTTTCGGGGAAAAAAAGAGAAAAATTATCTACATATAAATTTAAGTCAGACCATTTTACGTAACCATCATATGCATAACTCCCAAATTCAAATCAGCAAGTAGAATAATAAAATAAAAGAATACCAAAAAAGGCATACAATCATGAAAATTAGCATTTATACCGTATACTTGAGCCGATTCGCCACAGGACATTTCTCCGCACTTGTCCCTTTCAACAACACACTGAGCACACCACTTGCATCAACCCAATTGTGCTGTCTCACAAGTTTGCGCAAAAGGTAACGCAACCGATTGCGATTTTCCCAACGCAGGATCTTTGAGCCGGGTCCGTATCTTAGTAGGTGCGAAGGCTTAGTCAAGGATAACATGAATCTTTTATATATCTTTTTTTGTTTTTGAATAGGATCCTCTTTTTTAGCAACATCTTCATAATTCATACAGGAGGGTTCTGACATTTTGATTTCTTCGCCGCCATCTTCAGTTTTAACTTTGTGATATTCTGACAATTCGACTTCCACATTATCATCGTTATGCCCTAATGTGCAATCTTTCCTCATTTCAACCTCAATACTGGACCAAATCCTGAATATAACTGTCAAATTATATTATAAGAATTTCAACTCAGATAAGTAACAAAAATTAACAAACAATTGATCAGTTTTGACTTTCGAGCTACCGATAACCCCATATAGAGTTCTAATTGAAATTACAAGAGACAAAGCGAATATATTATTAAAAGCACAAATTGCTTTTTAGTTAACAATCATTTTACAATACGGCAATAATTTAATTTCATAATCAAATAATACCATGAAGGACGCGTGGCTAGAGAACAGCCGACGGCTGGCGACGACTTGGCGCGGTGGCGGTGGACGTTGGCGGGGAGAGTGACTCGTGAGAGTTGAGAGATAAGTAGAGGGCTGCAGTTTTTTTTGGTTATATAGCTCGATTTTTTTTTTTTTTTTTTTGAGTTGATAAAATAAAAATTTGAAATATCATCCGGTGGAAAAAACCGAGCGGATTATCTCGGATACTTGACCTGGTGACCCGACCACATAGGGTCGGATACTAAATTTAAAAAAGAAAAATTATCAGTTTTATACCCTTAAATAACATCAGTATCAAATGTACTATAATATTTTTTATTTATATCACTCGTATACCCTAAGTTAATAAAATAATTCTAGCATCCATCTTTTCATTTACTACTGTTAAGAACTTAACAGAATTTAAACAAAATGATTATTTTATCTTTTAAACTCAAAATAAAATAAAAAAATAAATTTACTTTGAAAATTAATGAAAATTTTCAATACATAATTTTTTTATTTTTTTATTAACAATATATTTTTTAATAAAAAAATATGAATTATTAATAGTACATATTATTAACAATTATCTATAAAAAATATTCATCTTATACCATAAAAAATTAATAACAACATATTATTTATAATTATACATATTATATCATAAAAAATTTAAGCTTGAGCTTAGAGGAGTAGATCTTTAATAATTTAGGTTAAATTTTAGAGGAAAATATTCGGTTATAAAGTAATTTTTTTTAGTAATTATTAATAATTATCTAATAAATAGAATGATATGTTATTTTTATCAAAATATATCATATAAGATATCATTTTTTATTAGGTAAATTAAATGTCATATCATTTTTTAAAAAATATTAAATTATTTTTATAATGTCAGCGCTCACAAACGACAGTTAATAAATTAGTGGATAACAAAAATATTTGTTAAGTTAGGATATTCAAGTGGTACATTTTAAAAGTATTGTAATATATTTAATAGTGATATCATTTAAAGTATATAACTGATTTGTCTTTAAAAAAACATTTTTATAACATTAAATTCCAAACAGAGTTCAAAACGGCAAGGGACTCGAAACGTAACCCCGTATTGTTGTTTGTTTGTCTTCTGTCTCTCCTCTGGACTTTCGACAAGAAGTAATCATATCTTTTGCCCTGCACTTCTGTTTTGGCTTTTTGGCTTATCTGTTATGTTGTTATCTCCAACGATAAGAATTCTAAACGGCAGTCACTAATTGTCGTTTCATTAAAAATTCTCAAAGAAATTCAAAAAAAAAAGTGGGGAAAAAAAAAAGCTTTTGTCAATGGAGGAGGAAGGATACGTACGTTACCCTAAAATCGAACTCGATTACTGCCACCCGGACCTCTTCTCTAAACCGGTGATTTTCCTTTTCTTTTTTTTTGTTTTTTGAAATTTCTTTATTTTTCTGCTTGGTTCCTGAGAAAAAATGAAAGAAAATATAAAAGAAAATGCTTGGTATTTTAGCAAACTAAATAATATATGTTTCTCAGCAATTAAAAGTAATAAGAAGATTAAACTTTAGTGAATTTAATTTGAATGGCTTTAGTATTTTGGTAACTGGGTTACTGGTTTATTTATTAAAGCACATTTTTTCTTTTTCACCATAAGGTAATTAATTGTCACGTGGTTTTTACAGCGGATAAAAAATTTATTTTGAGCATCTTCAGAGTTGGTTTATATTTTATATAGGTTGAGGAACGCAGAGAAACTAAGCTGATGCAAACTAGTGATTTTCGCCAAGAAGGAAATATGCAGCGGAGAGAATTTGGAAGTGAAGCACCTCGAGGCACTAAGGAGGGCAATGAGGATCAAAATATTTTGGACGCTTGCAGTCAGAAAAAGGGTAAAGTTTTCTATTACGATACACCTCTTTCTGAAGAAACTGGAGCTTGGATTCCTGTCTCAGTTCCACCTATGTCAGAAGGTGAGCAAGAAGAATGGAGTATAGGTCTTGTTGTTGATGGGGGATGCTTCCCTGATGGAGACCGGGGTTGGAATCAGTTTAATGGAGGAAATAAGGAGATGACAATGTGGGATGTGGTTAGTGAGATGTTAGTTGCAGCTCGAGGGAAAGTAACTGCTATTGCTTCGGGTGATGTCAATAGATGTAGAATCTCTTGGGTATCTTATCTTCTTCTTGAGGATGCTTGGAAAGAGATGGCTCAAACTCTTAATGAAGCTAATTTTGGTAAAGTCAGGGAGCTTCTGGAAGCAGAGCCACCGAAATGGTTGCCTGATAGTGCCGCTGCTGCTTGCATGTTGTGTAATGTACGGTTCCATCCTATCATGTGCTCTAGGCACCACTGCCGTTTCTGTGGAGGGATATTTTGTAATGAATGCTCTAAGGGTAGGAGTTTGTTGCCAACAAAGTTCCATACTGGCAACCCACAACGAGTGTGTGATGTATGCTGTGTGCGGCTAGAGTCTATCCAATCTCATTTGATGGAAAAAGTTAGTCGTGCTGCTCAGGTGCCTGCCCAAGATCTGACTGACCTGAGTACTCTGAGATCGTGGCTTAACTTTCCATGGGGCCAATCCGTGGAATATGAGATTTACAAGGCAGCAAACACAATACGGGGTTATAATAAGGTATTGATTCTGTGTTTTGAGTATTTTGGAAGTTCAACCCTATTGACCCATTGATACACTTGATTTATTAGACAGTTTTTTCAAAATATTGATAAGACTAGCACATACACGTAATGAATTACTTTTTCAAAAATGTCTGGCTATTTTGAGTTAAAATTGCGAAGCCTGTTGTTTGAGCAGACTCAAAATAAAGCTAATTGACTCAGATGGGTGCTTTTGAGCCTGAAAGGAGTTGCAAATTTGCAATGGCCATGCTCTTCTTTGTCAACCAGTGGCTTAATATGGGTTCCTGCCTTTCTAACGTGTCTATCCCTCGTCAACAGTAGACTATGAAAATGTAAAACATGTTAATGAAGTACTCAACTACTTTTTCGGTAGAGCCTGTAAATTTGTTTTTTGTAACATAGTTTAGCATTGGTCAGATTGGTTCTCTGAAACCTGAGAAGTCCATACCAAATGCTATTTTAAAACGAGCAAAGGGCCTTGCTGTCCTTACTGTTGCAAAGGTTGGGGTGATGGTGACCTACAATGTTGGAACAGGGCTAGTTATTGCTCGTAGAGAAGATGGATCTTGGTCTCCACCATCAGCCATATCATCCTTTGGTATTGGATGAGGGGCTCAGGTAAACTAACTTTATTTCATTTTGTCCATATAAGTTTTCTAGTAAGTCAGAGGGTATTTTGGGGATATTATTAGCTGCTTAATGCACTCCCCTTATTCTATTTCTCTTAAATTGTGTGGAAAAGAAAATAGCTTTTTCATTTTGTCCTAGGTGGTAAACCAATACTTCATTGATTTACTTAGTTACTACACATTATTGTTTACAAAATTGAATTTACTGTTTTAACGTTTCCAAACCATGCATCTTCACTTTTTAGCTTTCAGTGCTAGAGTGCAGGCATGCTTCTCTCTGTAATTGCTTTCACAGTTGGTAGATTTAAATTGCTGAAATTTCTAGTTTCACCCTTTTCTACCTCCAGTCTGTAGTCGTTAAGTAAAGACATACTTTTCGATCCATATAGAGAACTTTTGGATTTTCATTCTTTATTTTATGCATGCTTTGAAACTCAATTCTTTCTTAATATCAAACAGGCTGGAGGTGAATTCACCGATTTCATAATTGTTTTAAGAACCAAAAGTGTTGTCGGATATGCCGCTTTTGCCACATATGTTAGTGAAGTTATCATATTTTTACTGTACTACACATAAATGTTAGCTTTTTCAATATATTTGTGATGCCTCTATATATTGCCTTGACTTTGACTTATAGGTTTCCAGAAATGCTCTATCATCTTAACTAGATTATCTGAGGATGGATAGACTGTGTGAGGGAGACTGGTATAGTGTTGGATGTTAGTCCACATTGTCTTTATTCTTCCTGATCTTTGGTTCATGAAATGAGTCCTTTATAGTTGAAGTTTTAGTTAAACTACTATGAATATTTTTTTTTTTTTTTTTGCCTCTTTTTTGGGATAGGGTTAAACTACTATGATTTGGAAGATATAATTTTCTCACAATCATTGTCCAGATGAATCTTGATTTAAGTTGAGCATAATTAACCAAGAGGTTCAAACCACTGGCAACAAGGTGGAGAGGAGTCATACCTAGATTTATGTTTAAACCCTTAAATTTCCGGGAGCACTTGGTATCTCTGACTGCAACCACTACTTGGTTCGTTATTCTCAGGATTTTTATTTTCATCCAGATGATACTATAAACATGCTATTGACAGCATGTAGTCCAAGCTTAATTGAATCTTTCATCAGTTGGTTGTATGCTTCAACTGATGCAGCATGTCTCTATAGTTGTGTTGAACGTTGCTGACATTTTGATCATCCATGCAGGTGCATTTGTTGGTTGCTCACTTGAAGGGAGTATTGTCGCTACTCGGGCAGAAGAAAATTCTAGGTTCTATGGTAATCCATCTATATGTGCATCTGCTATTCTTCTCGGGTCATTGCCTAGACCTCCCGCCGCTGCCATTCTGTATCATGCTCTCGCAGACCTATTTGAAAAGGTTGAGCGCTGATCACTACATTTTGGGTTGAACAAATATTCAACAGTTCTTTCCTGAAAATATAGCTGATGAAATTGTGGCCTGGACCCATGAAATCTTATCCTGCTCTTATCTTTGTGATTTCGTTATCTGCGTCCTTGTTTACATGATCAAACCAAGAAATTGCCAAATTGGTTTCCCATTAGTTGTACAGCATAGATGAGGCAGAAGAAAATGGTACACAACTTGGTGGAGACTGCTAGCATGTATAAATTTGCATGGTCAAGCAACTCTAGTTTCATTGCTCAAGTACATAATACTTTCTGTGGTGATTGTTTTACTCCACATTTTATTTTACAGTTTATATGGCCGGTATTTTCTGTGGGTAGTATTTAGTATTGAAGTGCTGAAAAAAATTATAATTATGAAATAAAAATTCATAGTATGTAATAAATATGATTTTTAAGTGATTTTTTTTTTAAAAGTAAAAATTTTGTAAATTTTTTACTGTATAAATATTTGATTAAATCAACTTAATTTTGAAGTTGCAACAGTTTGTATTTTATTAAATATTTTAATATTACAATTTAAAAGTTGCAGGTGTGAACTTCAAAACTAAACAAGACAAGTCCGTTTCTCTCGTAAAAAATTCGAACAACATTATTATTAGGATTCAATTCTCTTATCAATGTACATAAAATTCAAAATTATTTTGTAGAAACTTATTAATCATTAGAAATGTTCATATTGGGGACTGGGCATGATAAATAATTGATTCAATGCAATAATTTACAGCATTTGCAGATGTTTTGCCATAACTTGACCAACATCAAATATTAAGTAAAAAGAAAGTGGTTTGATGCTGTCAATATCTCAAGAGGACGATTCAATGGCCATAGCCATTCTACAGAGACCCACCTTGTGCTCATGATGAACAATTTGAATCCAATGTGCAATAATTATTATTTATGCAAAGTTAGTACTTCGGACCACTTACCCATTTGTTTGATATTGAGCACAGAATATCTGTGTCTCTGCTGCAAAATATCATGTCACCTTTAATTTGTCCACTTTTGTTACCCTTGTTTTTTTAATTTTTATTTTTTAAATATGTTTGTTTGCAAGTCAAATTTTGCATAATTATTTGAGTTAAACTTTTTGGTGTTATCTCAGTTGACTGCAATCTCCACGCTGTATTTTAAAGGAGACAAACAACTCCAAGCTTTCATGGATAATTAGGAATAAATTTCTACGGAATTCAATTCAAGCTTGTCAATTTGCACAACAAACTCATGTTATTTATCTACGAGAAAGTTGAATCATTGCGACATTCGTACACGCAAGAGCTACGCATCAAGATTCAATTAATTAACCATTTGACTAAAACAACAATTTTGACACTCATTTTCTCCTTGTAACAATTCAATTTTCAAGTCAAAATGTATGTTTTTCAGCGAGCTTATGCCGAGAGATTTTCAAGCAATTTTATTTGAATTTACCCACATCTGTAACGAGCTTTAGTGTTTTCTTAAGCATTTTCTAATAATTAACTCAGTGATTCCTCCAAGTTTTGAAGGTAATTTTTCAGGCAACATGGATTCTACAAAGTTCAAGCCGACGATACTTCAAGAAGAATGGCAAGTTGGCAACAAAAAAACCAGCAAAAGGCTTAACAGTTGATTCAGCCAAATCATTTATGTCGAAATCGATAGCAACAATGAATTCCAAATCTGCAACAGGGGCTTGAATTGATAATTGAACCACCACGATAATTGATAATGAATGGATTGGCACACGGGCCAGGTCTGGACGACAGTGTGATTGAATTCGGTAAATGGCGAGGGCAAACGGACCCATATTCTGGCTGTTTTGTTCGTATCAGGTAGGCACCAGTTACACTGGTGGGATATTGGTCAAAAGATAGTGAAAAGGCACATTCAAAGAGACAAGAAAAACTGTAGCCAATTTCAGTTTCTAGCACTTCAGGAGCAAGGTAGTGGTGTTTTGGTCATTGTCCTAATCCCTAACCTACAAATTGCTTTTCAATTCTATTTGCAGCAGTAAACAAACAAATTCGGATCACCTATGACAGCTAGTAATGAACAGCCAAAAGAAAAGTGGAATGCACAACAAATATATCACATAATAATATCAATGAAATGTACAAAAGGCAACAATAAAAGCCAATTCTATCCATTTTTTCGCAAAAGGTTCTGCCACTGAGTTACAATCCAATTCAATGGTCATCTAGTATTCCTTCCAATGGCAGACAGCTAATCCATACATATATCAGTTCCTTCTTAAATGAAAGGGTTTTGAAACCACCCCAAGATGGGCAAACCTTGAAAAACTAGCTACTTATAATTTTGGGCTTCTGGTTGGGTTTGGGGGGGGGGAGGATGAAAAATATATATATAAAACAAGAGAGCACACTTGTCCAAGCTCACCTTACTCCCTTTTGTTATATGTTACGGAAAAGTAAGGACAGGGAGTCAATGGTCTGAAATCACAAACTTCTTCACTTGTCTGATTCTTTATCTGCATCACAGCATGGATCAAGTAAATAAACAATTAAAATCAATCTACCTCATTAAACAATGATGCTAGCTCACCTGGTCCTTGAGCTACCAAGAGTGAGTTCCAGATCATCTGATCCACATTCCTCATGAATCCTCTCCCCTTCCCAAGCCTTAACTAGCCCTGTTGCATTGCTTCCGAATGCAAACTCATCAGTTACTACTTCAGACATTGGAACATCAGCTGTATGATCAGAGCCGGCAGCAATGGCAGGTGAGCATGTTCCACTTTGCCCAGGAGTCCACATGCGGGAGCCACCACCAGCTAAAGTTTCATCCTTGAATCCAAATGGGTTTGAGGCAACAAGGCTGAATGTGGGAGAGGTTGGTGCACCATGAGGAAGACGGATTCCTGCAAACCATTCAGGATCAGGAACAATCTGCCGGCCAGGGCTTGGTGGAGTTGAAGAAGGCAGGAAAGAGTAGTGCTGCCCGCCCAAGCCAGGGCGCGAAGATTGGTCCTCCCAATCAGATTTCATTCGAGGGGTTCGAGCAGTTGGGGAGCTCAATGGAGGAGTGACAGGAGCACTGATAGAGCCAGTGTGAATGTATAGATGGGGAAGCTTGGAGGATGAGGCCGACGAGGATGCAGATGAGAGGTTTTTAAGCCACGGAATAAGTGAGTTGTCAGCATTAGGGTTGGCAGCATAGGAAGATGAAGCAGGGCTTGGAAAAGAAGAGGAGGCTGGGCTAGGGTTGTAGGAAGCACAGGGACTTGGATGGTAAGATGAACATGGACTTGCCACTGCAGATCCACCTACTATATCCATGCGCTCCACAGGCTTACATCCCTGCAGAAATAGATGGACATTAAGTTGCATAAAAAGATAATAATTTGTCAAAAGGTTCTCAATGATAAATATGGGCATTCAACTGGCATTAACACAAGACTACAACAAAACCTATGATCACACAAATGAATGAACTTGATTGTACTTGAGAAAGCCTAGACTTTTTCAGTTTTGCTTGCATAACCTGAATTTGACTCATCTATATCTCCATTAAACAAGGGAACCATTAGTCTAGTTCCCCTTCTATCTTTCAGTTTTTCACCTTAAGCATCATCTTTCTCATGTCAGAAACGCGATTTTCTTGAGTGACACTTGTATTACGATTTTTTATTCATCTAAGAAAACAGTTTACAGCTATAAGCACTTTTACATCATCAACAGTTAACCTCAATGCATGCTTACTTTATTAATCAAAATTTCCCCCAACTTGGTTTCCTATTTTATGCATGAGAATATCCTAAATTGCTCCATATTCTCAAGCTACAGCAGCATAGCTGGTCAACCAGATCCATACTGACATTAGTAGATAAGTACTACAATTTACAAAGTTAAACATTCTAAGCTAGCTAATTTGGCACTATGATGACACAAGACATTGCATAAGAATGACAAAAGCTCCTATTATAGCTCACTTAGTCATATTACAATTTATCAAGACATTAAGAGGTTTTACAACACTATACTAAGAAAGTTTCAATCAAGGCTAATTTGTACTCTATTACCTGCAATAATTACTTACACTACAAGGGCAATTCATTATTTCATCATATGCTTCATATCTTGAGTATACTGAACAGTGTTACATACCAACACCATCATGAGGGAGAGCATTGAGGGTCAAAAGGGCAATAAGCTAAGTATAAGCATGAGACTGATAAGTATATGCATGATCTTGCCATCTTGCATAATATGAAGGCACCATGGACCCTAGGCCTAGACATGCTTGAACCAATGGTTGAAGATTAATTATCGACTTTTCTGTTCTTCATTAATCATTTTTCTCCTAGGCTAGGAGAACAACAAACTATAATCTTAATCACAATCTTTAACAAAGTAACTGAATCCTGAAATGGAAAATTTAATTTTCCCCTAAATATTCTTTTAATTCTTCATTAAATCACATAGTCAAAATTTATCTCCATAAATTTTTTTTTCTATTATTTTGAAGTCAATTTCCTATCACAGGAGGCCAAAACAAGAAATGTAGTGTAGAGCCGAGTGCGAGAGTGAAACCCCAACCCTCAAAGGATGCGGATAACTTTATTGACTTATAGATTAGGATTCATCAACATCACCCAAACTATATCAACATTAAATGATAATAACCAACCTTAATAATTGAAGTGTAATCTCACAAAAGATGGAACTATATCATCCCCAAAATAGTTAAAGCAACTGGTACCCAGAACGGAAAACTAAGGGAAACTAAAAAGGTAACTGTTTTTGAGCTTCAATAAAGACGTCAGTGATGCAGAAAAAGTTGCCCAACAACTAAATCTATGAAAGCGAAAAATATTAGCCTCAGTCCAAGTAAAACTTCACTTTTGATGAGGGGCATTTCTGTCTTCTCGAGATCTATGCCATTACATTTGCATGTTTCTCTCTCACACACACTTATCACTCAGATTACTGCCAGTCTTCAATGAGAGAGAAAAAAGAGAATCTTTGCTGCTGCTTTCACGCGTTCAACCAAAAAGAAAAAAAAAAGAGATAACCCAAAAAAAAAAAAAGAAAGAAAAAGAAAGCCGCTGACTGTTGACTAGATCTAATTTGCTACGCCGATGATTAAAAAGTTAACCAAAGTAGCCACCCAGATCTATCGAACGCCGGTGAGTGAAAAATAACGCAATAATAACAATAACGGCTTCGGCTATCATGCGCCGGTGCCAATTGCGCAGGCTAGCTATTGTTAACGACGGAAAATTGGATTCGGCTTATGTTCGCATGTAAATTACATTGTTTTCACGGAATGTCATTAATATATATATATGTAGACAGACTATCAATTTCCGTTTCAGTTTTCTTAAAAAATATTAATTTTCTATTCTTGAAATTTCATAAACATTGTCCCAAAATTGCAACTATCGCTGCTAAAATGCGCCACACGGTGATGATCTTTAACACATGCCGCGATAATCATTTGATCTATGTGAACGGAAAACACGCCACTAACACAAGCAAAATCACTATAACCGAATTTCCAAAAGTAATTATTATAAATCAATCATGTTTAAGAAATTAAAAATAAATTTAAAAAAAGAAAGGACTGGGAGAGAATACGATACCTTACGGTAAGTGGTGCCGTCGGGTTCGACGGTCCAACCGGCCTCGTTACATAGGGCCTTGAGGACTTCGTTGTTGTCGCAGTGCTTAGGGAGCTTGTAGTTGCCGTACATTCTCAGGCCCGCGAATATCTTCGCCGCTATTGCTCTCCTTCTTCTCTCTCTCCTCTTGTTGTTCTCCCTCTCTTTCCATGTTGGCAATCTCGCTCCTGACGTCATCTGTCTCCTATGTGTGTGTAAATAATCTCTTTCGCCTCAAGTTTCCGTTTACTTCAGTTTCATAATCAACAATTCTGAATAATCCGACGCCGTTTTTGAGTTGTAGCTCTGAATTAAGAAGCTACGAATCCTCAGGTTTTGAAACTCTGAGCTCAAAGGATCGAACTAAAAGACACGGTTTCGGGAAGAAATGAAACAGTTTTAAATCAAAAATAAGAATCGGACAACGGCTCCCAACTTACTACCAGCTTGTTTAACTTAAAAACGACGCAGTTTCAGGGGAGTCGGTGAGAAAAATGATAAACGAAAATTAAAGTTAGAAACAAGAATCAAAGAACATGATAAGCTTAATGATCCAACTAAAACGATGAAGTTTATAGCTGAAACGAACGGATTACACAATGAAAGTCAATGAAGTATCAAGATTCAAAGAAAGAATTGATCTAGAGTCTAGCTGGCGATCTGAACAGATCCATGTAAATGGAGATATAGATTATAGTGGTGAGGTTAAAGAACCGGTTGACCGTGAACCGGTCGGCTAGTAAGCGGCTTTGTTTTTAAAAAAAAAAAAAATTGGGTCGAAGCCTGAAAGAAAAGTTGTAGCAGCAGAAATTTGTGAGTGCAAATGGAGGGATTCCGGAGGCGGTCACACTCACCTTTTGCATTCTGGAAAAACTAATTGCCACTGGCTATACATTGATTCACAACTTTGCCACTGCTTTTACATGCATCACTTTTTCAGAATTCTGATCAATCATGTCATGTTTATACTTTATAGTGTTATGTTACACAATACTATAAACCTCTATTTTCTTACTTTTGGGGAATTCTAAGATCTATAAAATTATTTTTTAGAACATGCTAACGATTCATTGTGAAATTTGACCAAAATATCATGAGAATATTATTGTTATTGACAATATTTTAACATGTATAATGAAAGAAATTTGTTTTAACTTTTAAACAATACTATTCTTTTTAAAATTATATTACAATTTTCTTATGTTTACTATTATAAAAAAAATGTTTGACATGCTTAAGCAATTATGATATGATGCTATTTGTGTCTAGATCTAAAATAAACAGAATAAAATTTAAAAAATAGATAGAATTCACATTCAAATTGAAAGAAAGTATCTACATCTCCTCTTTATACGAAGGGTATAAGAAGAAAAATCATTTTTTTACTAAACTAATGAGTAGATCCTTGTACATAATGTGTTGATACTTATAATTACAATAAATAAATTGTATAAGAGAAAATATAATTAAATGGTGTTATTGTCCTAACTATATTTCCTAAAAGAATGTTATTGTTTTATCACATCATATTTTTTAACATATCGTTTTATCACCAAAGTTTTCAAACAATTACTTTTTCTTATTTAATGTTTCAGTTTTTATCATCTTAAAATCAAACTGTTAAAATTAACATTATTTTTAGTAGAAATTATAGTAAAAATCTATCTTACCTTTAAATTGTGTAAGTGTAATTTCACCCTCTACATTAAAAAATATACAATTAATTATAAACAAGAAAATAGCACTTTTATTATTTGATTATTTTATATATCTAAAATAATTAATTGATAAAACATCATTGAATATACCAAAATTCCTAATATACTTTATTTATTTGATTATTTTAAATAATAATTTCAACCAAATTAATAAAAGTACTATAAACTTTTCATCATAAAAGTGTTAAATCAAATTAACTTTAATTTAAAATTACAATAAATAGTATTTATCAAATATTTATATGTTGTAACTTAAAAATTAGATTTGGCCAACATTATTCCCAAACAAGTCTATCAAGTAGCAAATTAACACCTACAGCAGATTCAATTGGTTAGACCCACTACTAATTCAACCATTTTCATTTTTCATTTTTTGTTTATATATCCTTCTACGAAACGAAAAAAAAAGCTAAAGTTGGGACATCCAAAAATCCACAAGAGGACATTTTAGACATTGGCACTGAAAAGTAGTAAACGGAACAAATCAACACGTTAAAGCGTTCTCACCCCCGTAACCGTTTTTCACCTTTCTTCCTGTATCTGACCAACCGTGACGTTTGCATGCCACGTGCCCAGTGTCTTCGCTATCGGTTCAGTAACCGTCTCTGTCCATGACTATCCAATGAGCATTGAGGAGGAAGCATCACTGAAGGTAAATGTAGCACGTGCCTGGGTTCGGCGCACGTGTGAAACGAAAGCCCTCCAACTCCAATGTTTGTTGTCTCGATATGTGCAAGCATGCCCAGGAGCAGCACACTGCAGATGCGGAGCTCGGCCCTTTCACGTGACCCTGCATCCTCGCGTGGCCACGTGGGTCCCTTTTGGCCAAATAACTGAATCCTTTTGTCACGCGCCAACATAAAGCATAGACACTAAGGCGCTCAAAAGTTAATTTCCTTTATATGGATGAATATATAAAGTCATGTTACTCTTTTATTATTTATTGTTTAAAATAAGGGTGCACTAAGTTTAAATTAATTTTTTAACTATTTACAGTGTTAATTTATTCCTTAACTTAATCTTAGGTGCCCACCTAATGAAAATCATTTAAAAATCATTCGGTAATATCCCAATGACATTAATTTGTATAAAAAATAAAATGAAAATTTATAACAATAACTGTTGTAAAATCATGATCATAAGTCTCATCTTTCAATAGCATTATCCCACTCTTGACTTATTAATATGATTTTATCCTCATAATTTGGTCTCTAATTAAATATTAAAATTTAATGTATTAGCATAATGTCAGCTGTTAAGATTTGATCCTTACATGATACTCTTGAAAGCAGATAATTCAATTATTATAAGATGATATAAGTTCTGGTTTTTTTTATTATTATTATTTCTTTATTGGCTTCAAATGACAGGGAAACAATTTTCAAATAATAGTACGTTGTCTAAAAACAGAAATGAGATAGAAGAAGTGTGTGTTCCACTGGTCACCAATTAGTGGTGGGCCTTCCCTCAATTAAGAAAAAAAAATTGAAAAAAGATTAGTAGTAGGGACATTTGGGCCAAGGTGCCAACCTAATACTAAGCAGCTGAGCCCAACTCGTAATCATTTTATTGTAATGAGTAATCTCCAGCCAATCAGCAATTGCAGCAGAGAAGAGCTTTGACTTGACTACAACAGAGATAAAGATGAATAACAATAATTAAATGGCTATTTCGTTGAAGCCCGAGTTCGAATCCTATATAGGGTTTCATTTCACCCTGTTATCTTAAAAATATGAATTGGGGTTAGATTTCTTGGACTTTTAATGATATGAGGTATTATAACTTTTAAAGATTTTATATTATGTGTTTTTAAATGATAGTGTATAGATAAAATTTAATTTTTTTATTTTCTTTATTTATTAACTATCAATTACCCACATATATTTTTTGTTAAGAGGAAATCAGATCATGAGAGAGTTCTAATTTATATTTTTCATTGATTGTCAGTGCCAGCAGATTGAGATCAGAATTCTGAGCAAATATTCAATAAACATCTAAGTTATATTTATAAATGTTTGTATCTAGACTATCAATATAATTAGGGATGGCAATGAGGAGGGGAGGGGAGGGGACCAATCTCCCCATACCCATCTCCGATATTTTGCGTATGTCCTCGTCCCCTACTCATTCCCGTCAAAATTATTTAAGAGAATCTTCATCCCCTCCCCGAATAATAACAGAGAATCCCCGAGGGTCCTCGATCCCCGAATAACTAATACATTTTTTTTCGATTTTGAGTTAATCATATTAAAATAAAAAATTCAAATAAAAGTAAAGTTCGAAATATATCTTACATTAATATTCATTACAAAAGGCACATACATTAAATTAGTAAGTAATGCAGCATGCAAGGGATACAAACTATCATTAACAAATTAATAGTCTAATACAAAATTGTTACAAATAAAATCAAATTTAAATTCAAAATTAACTTTTCAATGGTGGCGTGGGCACTTTATAAATGTGGATTATTCCCTTTACAGCACAATAGTTAAGTCGAAGCAAATCAAGAGCAAATATTAGATTAGATTAGATATTAAAATTGTGATTTATTGTGGGCAATTATAACAACTAAAAATAAATTAAAAAATATATTTAAGATAAATAAAAAATAGATTTAAGTTTAAAATATTTAATGAATATTAAAATTAAAATAAAAGTTTTGGACTAATAGAATATGTCCAGTCTTTTTAATATCCTAAATAAAAATTTAGGACTTTAATTAGTTAATTAGGCCTAAAAGTTTAATAATATAAATATTCTGATATTTTTTTATTTTTACCAATACTTATAATTTTATAATTCAAATTTTATTATTTATTTACTAGTAATTTTAAAAAATAAAAATAAAAATTGGGAAATAGGTAGGGGATGAGGATTCCACCTCATCCCCGTCCCCTCCCCGAATAAGAAATTGGGTAAAAAAAATTTCTCGTCCCTTCTCCAAATAAGAATGGGTATGAAATTATCCCTATATCCTCTCCGAATGAAAAAAATTCCTAAAAATACCCGTCTCCGTGAAAATTTTTACCATCCCTAAATATAATTGAAATTATAATGGTTATATGTAGAATTATAACAAGTTAAAAGAAAATGGCTATTTGGTTGCATTTTAGCCCATTTTTATTTGGGCCTGCTGGCATGCCCATTCAGATTCTTCTACGCTATTGTTTTATTGAAGCAAATGCGCAAGGAACGTCACGTTCGTTATTTTCAAAAATTCATGGTTTTTCTTTTTTTTAATGTTTTTTTAATTTATCAGAAATAGAACAAAAAATTCAAACTTTTCTATGATGCAGTATGATTTTTTATAACATTAATAATGGGGTTGTTCTAAACCCTTGGATTTAAATATTTAAATCTCTATTGTTGGTTTAATTTAATGGATAAATAATTAGTTAATTAATAAGAAATAGGAAAATAAATTCGAATTAAATGAAGACTTATGAGTGCAACGTGAAAGAAAAAGGTTGTTATCTATTATGACTCTTTTTTTCTTTAATTTATAAATAATCTTTTTAACGAGTTTGTTAACTAATTATAATACTTTTAGAGAATTCATATCTTTTTATGATTACGGACATAAAAATTTACTCTTAACTGTTTGGTTCAATGGTCAAAATGTTAAAAGAGCAGATTAAGAGGAAAAGTGTATGGCAACGCACTGTTTTAACTCCAGTAAATTTCTTAGTTATGATTTATGAAGTTTTTAAGTACAGTAGTTGCCCATTGGATAAAGTCATAAAGGTCAATCAACTACATGGGGCAGCAAATTGGGTGGTGATGACATTCAACATTAGTGTCATAAATGGGATGGGACTATTATTTATGTCCCCTGTGTTCTATTAGTTTCGTGTGATGTAAAATTTAAATGGATCCAAACACTGCCTATTTAATAATTATGTCAAAATATTAAAATTTTAACTCGATATATATATATACTAGAAAATAGAACCGCACTTCGTGCGGTTTTAAAAAAAATTAGTATTATTTTTTTATTACTTTGTAATTGATAAAATTGATAAAAAAATATGAATTATTTTTTTTAAAGATGACGCAGTCTTATAAAACTAATGTTATTTATGAAAGTTAATGTTATTTTTTGTTAACATTAAAAATATATATTAATGTGTATAGTTAAGTGTACACAACCTTTTCATCAATAAAAATTATGTTCACACTAATCAACTCTCTATTTTTTTTAGTATTAACAGACTCTTACATTTTACAAAGTCTAACCTTTATCATCCAATTATCTTTATCATTGTTTAACTCATAAAGAAAATAATACTCCATGAAGCATACAATACTAAAAATTTAAATAAGTCAAAAAATAAAAACACAATAACATTTCTAAAGAGGATGTTGGTTAAATAAAAAAAAACTCAAACATAACAAATCTTAAATGCTTAATATTTATAGAGCTTGAAGAAGCCAAAAGATACTAAATAAAAGGTTGCATAATTAAATATGAGATTATAACATTAAAATTAGACCTTAATGGCATTGTTGAGGGAAGATAAAGGAACATTCTTTCTTATATTAATTAATTGATATATTTAATCCACTAAAATTTAATTGTTGGCATAATAAAATAAATAAATGTTTCAAGAGTTATAACTAATTATTATTAATGGTTACATATTATTAAATTTAAATAGAAAGAAGAAGAGACATGTAATCTTTTATAATCTAATAATTATTTTTTATTTTTAATATTTTGTAATGTAATTATTTTTTAATCTCAACTAATATATTAGATTATAGAGAATATAAAAAGATGAGAAATAATAATGCCACAAATCTTAACTACTTAATATTTATAGAGTTTGAAGAAGTCAAAAGGCACTAAA
>MKYO02014454.1:471227-493736 GCA_002013955.2 Citrus medica
AGGCGTGGACGTAGGCGGGGATTGCCGAACCACGTAAAAATCATTGTGTTTGTTTTCTCTTCCCTTACTCTTTTAATATTGTGCATGATTGAATTTATTGTTTTCAATTTGATTAAGGCAATAGATTAAATTGTTGAGCGAATTGTATTGCATAATTTTTTTTAGAAACCCAATTCACCCCCCTCTTGGGTTGCTTACTTGTATTTCAGCATTGAAGGGTTTAACTGAAAGAAAAATTATTATGTTTGTTGTAGCACAATTTGAGTTTATTTGTGAATTCTGCTCCCCCATATGTGAATACATTTGTGTTCTACCTTTGAATTATATATGTCTGTGCAATGTTGTAGTACCTCTGGAATTTGATCAAAGTGGCACACACATACTTTGGACATAATGAAGCCTAAGTCTATAACTAAACTGCTAAGACTATTTTGCGTGATTAAGAGTGTGATCTGTAGGTGGAAGAATTCTTGCAAATTTGATGACAGAGCTAAATTATCTGTTGCATGATTGTGTGATTGAAGTGTTAGCATTGTTGTCATTACTTGAGGACAAGTAATGGTTTAACTTTGGGGGTGTGATAACTCTATGAAATGAGAGTTATCATGACACTTTTACACTTAAATCAATACTACTTAGAGAGTAAATTATGTGTTTCTATTGTATTTTTTGTTACATTTTGCATAAATAATTATTTTAGTCAATCTTAATAAGTTTTGCTCGATTTAAAGTATTTTGTGCTCAAATTGTGTGCATAATTGTAGGTTTCCAGAAGCTTATAAATCATGGAAGGAATGTTATGCAATAGGCTTGCAAAAATAAGGAAAGAACTTGGCTACAAAAGAATTGAAACAAATCTGGAACAGTGTAATTGCTGTAGCCGTTGCTGTAGCAATCCTGGAACAAAGACAGAGAAAATTTTGCACGGGATAACTGCAGAATTGCGATCTGCAGTTTCCTAATCTGACTTATGGACGACTTAAGCTTCCGTTTACCCTAATTTTCAACTATAAAAGAAGCACACATCATAAGGAATAGAGAGAGCCATCACCTAAGGAGAAAAACACAAAGAAACAAAAGAAAAACAAGATTCAAGAGAGAGATTGAAGGCTACACAAGAGGAAAAATTGCAGAGATCAATTGACAGCTCAATCCTCTTATCCTTCTCTTATTTTCGTGTTTTCTATTTATTCATGGGGATGTGTTTCATGGCTGAAACTTTGTTATTTATTTTTCTTTTACAAACCATGAACTAAATTAATTTGTAGTTAAGTGATAAACAATCTTGATGGTTTATTGACTAGAAATATGTGTTGCTGCATGTTTGTTGTAGCAGTTTGTTTTGATAGTATTTATTTTATTCGTTATTTCGGTTTATCACCCATTTAATGATACTAACTAATGAAGAGTCGCAAAAAGAGCCTATCTTAGTGGAATATATCAGAACAATACTTGATCTTAAATTGAGTTTTCCGAATTGAGTTTTACTTGAGTCCCAAAAGGGCCATGCTTGATTTAAGATTAGTGATGAACTAAACATAAGGATTCACCTTATAGGGTAAATAGAACCTAAGCGTGTAATGTTATATCTTATGTTGGCATAGCAACTGATCACTGTTAGGTTGTATATAGATATAAGATATCCAACATGTGATGGCTGAGGATACATAAGGATTCTGCCCAGTGCTGTAGCAAATACTGCAGCAACCGAGGCAACCATTAGAAAATAGTCAAGACTATTAAGAGAGTTTATTCATTCAACTACTCTATATTCTCATTGTTTTTATCCTTAAGATTGACGTGATAATCTATTTTGTTGCATTTTATTTATTGTGCTTTTATTTTAATTAGTAAATTAGTTTCAATAATTATTTATCTTAATTTAGACACAAAATCTGCGCTGTTAAGATTGTTGTAGCAAGTCTAATAACATCAATAACTGTGGAGACGATCTTGAATACTCATCACTTTATTACTTGTTGTGTACACTTGTACATTGACACCAATAACAATAGTATTTATACTCCAACAATGAGCATGATAAGTGTGTTAGCACAACTGAAGATTGCCATATATATTCTTTGTTAATTTGAAGGGTGACATTTATCATTAAAGAATTCCAATTAGGAGTCCAATTTGTTTGAGAAGAGTAAATGCGCCATGTATATTTCACACCACCATATCATATTATATATAAATTTATATGCCTAATTGGTCTGGTATATGTATGTATGTATGTATGTATGTATGTATGTATGTATGTAGCACTTATGGAAATTACTCACTAACAATATAATCAAATTCCATATCTATTCTGAATCGATTGAACAACAAATTGAAGTTCGTAATGGAAGATATAAAGAAGCCAATAAGCATATATATGTACCAATGAGTTCTCTTAGCTTCTGGGATGTAATATTAAAAAGTTATAAGTTTTTTCTGAAATGCCAAAGAAATTGATTCACACTGATGAGTTCTCATGTGGCATTATTATTTTTTTTTTTAACATCAATGATCACTCTTTTGTATTTAGTAATGAAAAAAAAATAATGCCACACTTGCTCTAAGTAATATTTGAGAGATTTTTATTACGATATTCATCTTTAAATTGAAGAGATGGATGATTTTAATGTAGGCTTATCTTGAATTTTATTTATGTTATAAATCTATTAACGTATTGAATCTGAAGGGACAAACCAGAGCAAATTAATCAAGAAAGAAACACAAGAAAACTGATCAAAGCACAGTTTCAAGTACACAACTTGATGAAGGAAAAAACTGCTCTTTTATTGATCTCAACAATCGAAATACAAGCTAATCACTTACAAGGAACTACAAGGATCACAAAGAACTAAATACTAGCAAAATGACCAAGAAATGAAGAAGATATTGATATGATATCAGTGGCTAAAACACGTGTTTTTATTCTGGTATTTCTGGAGAGCTATAACGAATTCATAACGAATTATGCAACATCAGCTTTAAGATTTCAACTAGACCCTCTCCATCTGAAGTCGATCTGCACTATGCCCCCAGAATTCTTCAAATCTTGCATTTAAACCCAACGACCAGCAGCTTATTTCCTCACACTCTCCACCTTGTAGACTCGATTCAGCTGATCATCTCAATTAAGTAGCATAAAAAAAACCTTCAAAACACACAGTTTAGGAACTAGAGTTGCTGCCAACACCAATTAAGTCTACACAGAACTTAAATTTGGCTGTTGGTAGCACTTTGGTTAACATATCAGCAGGGTTGATATCTGTCGTATCTTGATCACTACAACTGACCCTTTTGCAACCTCATCTTTGATAAAGTGCAACTTCACATTAATGTGCTTTGTTCTCTCTGTTAGCCTAAAGGGCTACATATAATGTAATTTTGATGATAACAAACATGTGTATTAAGTGATTTAATAGATATTGTATTTCACATTTTCACTAGTTTTAAAGTGTAATATTTATGCAAGTGAATCAAGTGAAATCAAGATTGAAGACATTCAACGGACAACGGTGACATCAAGAATATAGTTTAGAGCTCAGCGAATAAATTAGTGCGATATATTCTTGTAAAGCTGGTATGATTTAATTGATGCATGATTTAGCATTTGAGAAGCTCAAGAGATTAATTTAATTAAATACTTTTCATAAACTAAAAGGTTTTATTTTTATAAAGGAAAGTATTTTGTGGATTTGAGTAATTTGGACTTAAATGCTAAGTTTTGAAATATTTGATTTTAATAAGTATTAAATTTCAGAGTTGGACGTTTTTACAAATATTTGAAATGTTTTGGGCCATACTATAATTTATGAATATTTTCAACCAAAGTGAAAGAATTTGAGAACTTTGAAAAATATGAGTATTTTGTTTAAAAAGACCTTGTTGCAAAATAATAACATCTTTGGGGCCATATCATAATTTCAAAAAGTTTGGGAAAGATAATTATTCTTAAGAAATTTTGAAATTGGACCTATTTGTAAAGTTTTATGAAGTTTGGAGCCTTAGTATAATTATAGAAAGTGTCGGGCCAAAATGTAATTTTAGTGAACAGTGTTTCTGTAGCAAAATTCAAAAATAACAGTAATATCACTGTTCTTGAGCGGCTAGCCGGATAAATTAAGCGGCTAACCGCTTGGGCGTAGGAATTTGCCTATAACGGCTAGTTTTCGGGCTTTAACTATAAAAACTCAATTCCAACTTCATTTTAAAATTGAATACAAGGAAAAATAAGATCATATAACATATATTGAGCTTTCATTTCGTAAATCATCATTTGTTGAATCATCATTGAGCTATAATTTGTTTATCCACTCTTAAAGAGAGTTTCATTATTGTGATTTTCATTTCTCATCAAATTGTGAGTGTACAAGTGTGAGAAACACTTGGGGTGAAGAGATTGGGGATATAATCTCTTGTTGTAAAGGTCCATTGACATCTTGAAAGTCAATTGTAAACATTTGAAGTCTTGGGAGGCATGTATAGTGAAATCCTCAAGCTGGGTGAGCTTGGAGGCGTGGACGTAGGCGGGGATAGCCGAACCATGTAAAAATCATTGTTTTTGTTTTCTCTTCTCTTACTCTTTTAATATTGTGCTTGATTGAATTTATTATTTTTTATTTGATTAAGGCAATAGATTAAATTGTTGTGCGAATTGTATTGCATAAATTTTAAAATCCCAATTCACCCCCCTCTTGGGTTGCATAACTTGCATTTCACTCTCATGATAAACCTGATTTTTGATGAGCTGAATGGCACTCTGATTGTCACAAAAAATCTGCATTGTCCTTTGCTTCAACTAAAGTTCATTTAATAACCCTTTCAACCACATTGATTCTCTCACTGCCTCTGTTGCAGCAACAAATTCTGCCTCAGTAGATGACAAAGCTACTATGTGTTGTAAAGTAGCTTTCCAACTTATGAGACAACTATCTAACATAAATAGATATCCAGAGATAGATTTTCTTCTGTCCAAGTCTCCTACAAAATCAGAGTCAACATATTATGTGCTTGGATTTACCATATATCAGACAATGATCTAAAGTGCCCTTCAAGTACCTCATGACCCATTTCACAGCATCCCAGTGAAGCTTACCAGCATTACTCATAAACCTGCTCACAACACTTACTGCATAAGCTATGTCTGCTCTGGTGCAAACCATTGCATACATCAAGCTTCCTACAGCCTATGAATATGGTATATCAGCCATCTGTACCTCTTCAGCATCTGATGTTGAAGACATATCATCAGAGAGTTTGAATTGAGCTCCCAAAGGTGTCAGTACTGGTTTTGAATCCATCATCTAAAATCTTTCCAGCACCTTGCTGATATATCTTGATTGGCTTAGGAATAAGGTACCAACAACTCTATTTCTGACAATGTCTATCCCAAGGATCCTCTTGACATTGCCAAGATCTTTCATTTCAAATTCCCCGTTCAGTATATTCTCACGCTTTTCAATGTGACTAATATTTTTACCAACAATGAGTATGTCATCAACATACAATAAGAGCAAATATGATAGACATAACTATCATATTTGCTCATGTGATAGCCATTTGAGATCATAAACTGGTCAAATCTCCTATACCATTGCATGGGAGACTGTTTCAAACCATATAGGGACTTCTGTAGAAGACACACATAATCCTCATATCCATTTTCTTCAAAACCTTCAAGCTAAGACATTAGTATCTTTTCTTCAAGATTGCCATGTAGGAAGGCAGTCTTTACATCTATTTGTTCAAGCTCTAGATCAAATAAAGCCACCATAGCAAGCAGGGTTCTGATTGAGCTGTGTTTTACAACTGGTGAGAAGATATCATTGAAATCAATCCCCTCCTTTTGTGTGAACCCTCTTGCCACCAGTCTTGCCTTATATCTTGGGTCTTCAACACCTAGAATGTCATTTTTCTTGAATATCCATTTGCAGCTGACAATTTTTCTATTCCCTAGATTTAGAACCAAGGTCCAAGTCTGATTCTTTACTAGAGAGTCCATCTCCTCCCTCATAGCTTAATCTAGTTTTTGCTGTTTTTACTATTCATTGCTTCTCTATAGCTGTTAGGCTCTTTAATTGCAACATCTTCTGCACTCATCAAGGCATATGCAACCATATCTATATATGCATATCTTGCTGGGGGTCTAGTATGCCTTCTTTCTCTATCTCTAGCCAACTGATATTGTTGTAAATAAGTTGCTTATGGTGCTTCACCTTCGGTTACTTCTGTCTCTTGAGACTCAGCTTCAATAGCTTTTAGTTGTATTTCATCTTCATAGGTATTAGACAACTCCACCTCAATCTTTTCACCTTGATCAATTGCCTCAGTGGCTTGTGTCTTATTTGCACTGATGTCAGTAGCAGAAGTGGCTTGATCAGGGTTATTGATCATAGCAACCTCATTAAACTGGACATCTCTGCTGATTAGACACTTATTAGTCTCTCTACACCAGATTCTGTAGCCTTTGACCCCATCTGGATAACCAACAAACACTCCTTTTACAACTCTTGCCTCAAGCTTTCCTTGTTTGACATGGACATAAGCAGGGCATCCAAATACCTTGAGGTGTTTATACCTCCCAGGTTTTTCAGACCAAAGCTCTTCAGGAGTTTTGAAGCCAATTGCAGCAGATGGACTTTTGTTTACCATGTAACTAGCTGTAGAAATAGCTTCTGCCCAAGAACTCCTAGGTAGCTTAGAGTTTATCAGCGACATCTTATTTTATCAATAAATGTTCTATTCATCCTCTCAGCTAAATCATTTTGTTGAGGGGTGAATCTCACTGTTTTGTGGCTCATAATTCCCCATTCCTAGCAGCATTGCTCAAACTCTTTATTATAGAATTCAAGTCCATTGTCTGTTCTTAAGCATTTCACCTTGAAACCAGATTGAGTTTCCACCAAAGTTTTCCAAATCTTGAACTTTTCCAAGGCTTGGTCTTTGGTCTTCAGTATGTAGATCCATACTTTTCTGGAATAGTCATCTATAACTAACATGAAATATCTTCCCCCACTCAATGATGGCACCTGGGCAGGCCCCCACAAATCAGCATGCACATAGTCTAATGGTTGTTTAGATATATGCATACCCTTTGGGAATTTGGACCTCTGTGCTTTGCCAAAGATGCAGTTTTCATAGAAATCTAACTCATATATCTTATCACCACACAACAACCCTTGTTTACTCAGTTCTTGCATTCCCCTAATACTCATATGGCCTAGTCTAAAGTGTCATAACATGGTTTTATCGACATCAGAAACAGCAGGCATTGCAACTGACATAGGTACTGATGACCCTTCTAACACATACAGGCAATTTTTCTTTACTCCTTTCATTATCATCTTAGTCCCCTTCATAATATTTAAAGCACCATTTTCAGATTTGAAGCAATATCCTATACTATCCAGCATGCCCAAAGAGATCAAGTTCCTCTTTAGTCTAGGTGCATGCCTTACATCACATAGAGTTTTAACAGTCCCATCAAACATCTCTATTTTGACAGACCCCATACCAACAATCTTACACATTGTTGTTACCCATCAACACTCCACCACCATCCACATATTCATATGTATGGAAAAAGGTTTTTATCAGGACAGAAATGAAATGAATAGCCTGAATCAAGAACCCAATGACCTTTAATGTTGTTGTTTGAAGCCACCAACAAATCAGCACTATGGTATCCATCATCAGAGGAGTCATTTGAGGCCACCGCTGCATCCTATGTTCTTTATTTTTAATCATTCTTTTTCTCAGCACAATCTCTGATGTAGTGACTTTGTTTTTTGCAGTAGAAACACTTTCTTTTCTTTATTTTTTCTTTTGCAGATGCATAATCACTTGTTTTTTTACAGTAGAAACACTTTCTTTTCTTTATTTTTTCTTTTGCAGATGCATAATCCTTTTTAACTTGGCTCTTATTATTCTTCTTCTTATTTTTTCTTATATGTTCTGGCAATTAAGCCTTCACCATTACTAACTTCATGCCCATTATTCTTCTGGATCTCCTTAAAGCTCAAAGAGGCTTTCACATCCTCTAGAGTTAGAGTGGTTCTTCCATGCAACACGGTGTCCACAAACCTTTCATAGATTTTAGGCAAAGAACTCAGTAAAAAGAAAGCTTTATCCGCATCAGTGATTTTTACATTTTCAACTCCTTCAAGATCAAGAATGATCTTGTTGAAATTGTCAATGTGTTCTTGAATCGAAACCCCTTCTCTCATAGAAAAGGTGTATAATCTTTTCTTCAATAACAGTCGATGTGCCAAGGATTTTTTCATACACAGAGCCTCCACCTTGTTCCAAATACCAAGGACAGTCTTCTCTTCAGAAATCTCCCTTAGAATTGAGTCACTGAGACTCAAGATCAAGGTACTGTGAGCCTTGTTATGTATCTATCTTTTCTTCTCATCAGAGACTGAACTTGAAGCACCTCCAAGATCATCTTCTTCCAGAGCTGATTCGAGACCCTGATGAACAAGGAGAGCCCTCATTTTCATCTTCCAAAATGAAAAGTCACCACCAATGGTGAACTTTTCAATATCGGGCTTTGGAATAAACATGTTCTTGAACCACCAATGGCTCTGATACCAGTTGTTATAAATCTATTAACATATTGAACTTGAAGGAATGAACGAGAGCAAATTAATCAAGAAAGAAACATAAGAAAACTGATCAAAGCACAATTTCAAGTACACAACTTGATGAAGGAAAAAACTGCTCTTTTATTGATCTCAACAATCGAAATACAAGCTAATCACTCAGAAGGAATTACAAGGATCACAAAGAACCAAATAGCTAGCAAAATGACCAAGAAATGAAGAAGATATTGATTTGATATCAAAGGCTAAAACACATCTGCTTTTATTCTGGTATTTCTAGAAATCTATAACGAATTCATAACGAATTATGCCACATCAACTTTAAGATTTCAACTAGACCCCTCCAACTGAAGTCGATCTGCACAATACCCCAAAAATCTTCAAATCTTGCATTTAAACCCAACGACCAGCAACTTATTTCCTCACAATTTACAATTAGATTAGGGTCAAAAGAGAAAATTATAGAGGAATGCGAGAAACAGAATG
Organism: Citrus medica; assembly: GCA_002013955.2. Taxonomy (NCBI): domain Eukaryota; kingdom Viridiplantae; phylum Streptophyta; class Magnoliopsida; order Sapindales; family Rutaceae; genus Citrus; species Citrus medica. Next base: position 480,314 of record MKYO02014454.1, read on the forward strand.
CATGAAGATGATTACAACAAAAATGTAATGAAGGGTATCAAAGAGTTCGTGGTCTTACAGACACTTTGGGACTGCTACCTAGTTTAGCTCTTAGGTGTTTGGTAATTCTCCCAGCTGTACTTTTTTTTATCTGTTTATTTTTTAATTTTCTTCTACTTTTTAAACAAAAATTTATATTTTATGGCTGCATAAGTTAACAACTTTCATACAATCCTTCTTAGTAGTTAGAGTTTTTATTTCATAACAACACTAAAATCTTTGGTGAATACTAACTGCTCTGACTTATAAAAAAAATTGATTTAGCGTCAGTTTAGTAATGTTATACCTTTTAAAATAATTGCAATTAGTTTTGCTATATAAATAATCAGCTGTAAAAAAAATCAGTTAAGTAATTGATAAATTTTATTTTTAAAAGTATTATGAGTTTTAAAAGTGCTAGTACGTATTGGGAAAATCTTACTTTTGAACTATTATAAAAACATAAATGACTAAAATAAAAATAATATTGAATAAAATTTATTTACATATTTATAAACACATATATAATATTTTTCTATTCACTACTAGAAAATAGGTAATAGATGACAGAAAATAATTGTCATAAAAGGGGGTGCATGACAGACAATCTATCCGTCATCTATGTTACTATCATTAATTTATGACAGAATTTTGTCCGTCATAAATTTATGATAACTTTTAACAATCACGTGTATATCACACTATATTTTAGTAGAAAATTTAAAATTGTTTGAAATTTTTTTATTTTTTAAATTTTTTTGACGAGAAAATTTTATTATTTCAATTGATATTATTTTAATTTTATTAATATTAGAATGGAATTAATTTTAATTTAATATTATTAAATAAATTGTATTATTTATTTTGTAAATTCCCAAATTTTGCTATTTTTGAATTTTATTATTATCGAAATTTCATTAATATTAATATTATTGTATTATTTATTTTGTAAATTCCCAATTTTTTAATTTTTTAAAATTAAATTTTTAAATAAAAAATTAGTATATCAAATCAAACCCAAAGTACAACCAAACATCTAACAATTCAAAAGTTACATCCGCCAGAATAATCAAATATCTAATAAATCAAAAATTACATCCACCAGTATCACAATAACTTGAAAATATATCAATTAAACAAATTATCGATTCACAATACAAAAAATATTCCGAAGTCTAGATATTGTATGTTAATTCTAGCCCAATAGCAAGCAAAATACCATCAGACCATGAATTCCAACAGCTAATTTTCCAACAAAACTGCACTCCAATTCCAGAGGCAACAACAATTGAATCTATGCAAAACTATCCAGCAGCTAATTTTCCTGCAAAACTAAACTTCAATTCCAACACCAAGATTATCATATGCAGCTCAACTTGTAATCTTAAACAATATAAGAAACTTGGATATACAAGAAAGCAAGTTATATAAACCTAACAATATGCTATTAGTTAAGAAAGTGACTTAAAACAATAAAAAAATCTACCTCTGACTCCTTTCAAGGCATTAAATCTATAGCACTATGCATAAATTCTATAAGAATATGCTATATTAAGAAATTGTAGACTTGTAAGCAAGAGATTTCTTCAATGCCAAAGCCCGAGAGTTTTCTGCAAAAAGATGCAAGATATCGGAAAATCAACTACAGAAAATGAACAGAAACACTAGCACTATCCAGATTTGAATGATTAGTAGAATTGTGAATAAGTTTTGAAATTTATTGAGTACTTAAATCTTTTATTTCCTTCAAGAAAATCATAATTGAAATATTCTATCATGAGCAGGTGCCCTGAAGGCAGCTAAAGCGCTAAACAGGAAGCAACTTCTTGTCTTCTATCATTTTGCATCATGAACTTAGAGGAGCCACTACATCCAATTGTAAAGCATATGCAAAACCCAGTACCATTAAAATAACATTCTAAAAGGGTTTTATCATTTATTCTGAGAGAGGAGGATTTTTTTACTTTTTGAATTATTCCTCAATTGAATAGAAAACAGCAATGCTTGCTGCTGCTACATGTATGACTTACGATTTTCTTTTTTAAAGACACAGTCATTATCAATCAAGATGAAATCACCAATTACAGTGGCACCTATGCGAGGGGGTTTGTAATGGCATTTTATTTATCATCTCTAACTAACCTAGCCATCTCAAGTTCCAAAACAAACTTAAAGGCGATAATGGCATCATTTAAACTTGAAATCACCAATTACAGTGGCACCTATATGAGTGGGTTAGTTTCATTTTGTTAATTGTTTGCTATAAACAATAATCCCTAAAATAAATAGATAGTCAAAGACTAAAAATCATGGAACTCCGTATTATTTTTCCTATCCTTCATATTAGTTTCTTTCAATTTTTTTTTAAATGGTATTATCAGAACATGACGGTAAAATAATTATCCGCACGATTCTTTCTACAATGAAATTTTATGTCACCAAAGAAAAATTCATTCTTCGGATTTGATTTTATTTTGATTCGGATAAACTAACTAACTAATTGTTCGCCACAAAAAAAGTTCACTTAAGAACTCTGCTGGAGTTAATTTTGATTCAAAGGAAAACGGTCATGGAACAGAAATAACTCGCTCAAAACACCTTTTAAAAGATTACGTGGTACGATTGAATCGAATAAGCCCTTATCGAATAAATATTCAGTCTCTTGTGAACCTTCAGGTACTGTCTTATTCAATGTTTGTTCAATTACTCTTTTACTGCAAATGCAATATAGCCATTAGGTTCAGCAATAATGATATCCCCCAACATACCAAAACTAGTTGTCACTCCACCCGTAGTAGGGGATGTAAGAATTGATACATAGAATAACTTTTTATTTGATTGATAATCATATAAAGCAGAAGATATTTTAGCCATTTGCATCAAGCTCAAACTTCCTTCTTGCATGCGTGCTCCCCCAGAAGCACACACTAGAAGAAGAGGTAAAAATTTATTGGCAGCATACTCGATCAAACGGGTTATTTTCTCGCCTACTACGGATCCCATACTACCCCCCATAAACTGAAAATCCATAACCCCAATTGGGAGGGAAATCCCGTTTAGTTGCCCTGTACCTGTTTGAACAGCCTCCGTTAATCCTGTCTTTCTTTGATAAGAATCAATATGATTTTTATAAGGTTCCTCTTCTGAATCAAATTCAATGGGATCTATAGAGACCATGTCGTCATCCATCGGATCCCAAGTACCTGGATCAACCAAAAGGTCGATTCTATCTGAGCTAATCATTTTAAAATGATATCCGCATTGTTCACAAAGATACAGAAATTTCTTATAATTTAATCCATAACAATTTTCGCATTGAACCCATAAATGCCTGTATTTTTGAGTTACATCGCTTTCATTAGAACTTTCGCTTTCATTAGAATTAGAACTTTCTAGTTTACTCAGAAAAGAATGAGCATTGTCTAGTTCCAAAATTGGATTTTCAATATCAAAATAGATGGAATAACTGTCCCTATTACTATCCTTAACAAAAAAAGTGTCATCCGAGATGAAATTATGAATGTCCCTGACACCAGCGAATTTGCTTTAACTTGAACTGTCACTATCACTCGAACTATGAATGTTTTTATCCTTATCATTTCTAATCAGTTCCTCGCTTACACTGGGATTTTTAATAGGACCAGGGCTCTCCATTGATTTACTTAACCAACACCTGTATTCTAATTCCCCCTTACCCTTAGATAACATCGAATTGAACCACCATTTTTTCATAGAGCTCTCTTGTCCCTATTTACATGAAAATACAATAGATGAATAGTCAATTGAAAGAAATCATTCTTTTTTGTGAGACCCCGGAGTATCACTTCGCTATATACAACCCTTTTCAATTCGAAATAGCGGCGGCTCTCGTATTGTGTAAAATTCGTATCGAAAAAAAGAAATATTTGTTCTCTCCTATAAATGAACTTTTTTCGTAAAATCTCGTCTACTAATAGAATTAGTTTCTATTCCAACACGGAATGAAAGGACAATATACAAGATGGGTAGAAGAAGTTGTGATACTTAGGACGAAACTGCGAAATAGAAAAGAATACACCAACCCTAAGAGCCCCTGGGATTAATTGTGGATCCAACGCAATAATAGAAAGAGTTGCGTTTGGTCTTATATTTTGTATTTAAAATCTTTGATATCTAGATAAATATGTAGCTATCCAAAACATCTACAATAGAATCGTTGGGTTCGGCTCAATCCTTTTAGTAAAAGATTGGGCCGAGTTCAATTGAAATTCAACTAATAAACCAAATGATAATTACTGGATTACAAAGTATCCACTACGTCAAATTCGAATTTGATCGCCTTCTAGACTTCACAAGCAGCAGCCAGCTCAGGACTCCATTTGCTAGCCTCCCGGATAATTTCATTACCTTCACGAGCAAGATCGCGTCCTTCATTACGAGCTTGTACACATGCTTCTAAAGCTATTCGATTAGCTACAGCGCCGGATGCATTTCCCCAAGGGTGTCCTAAAGTTCCTCCACCAAATTGTAGTACGGAATCGTCTCCACAGATCTCTGTCAATGCAGGCATATGCCAAACGTGAATACCCCCAGAAGCCACAGGTATAACACCTGGTATAGAGACCCAATCTTGAGTGAAATAAATACCGCGACTTCAATCTTTTTCAACAAAATCATCACGTAGTAAATCAACAAATCCCAAGGTTATGTCTCTTTCCCCCTCAAGTTTACCTACTACTGTACCGGCGTGAATATGATCTCCACCAGACAGACGCAAAGCTTTAGCTAGTACACAAAAGTGCATACCATGATTCTTCTATCTATCAATAACTGCATGCATTCATGGTGGATGTGAAGAAGTAGACCATATTTTTTTAAAGACCCAGTCATTATCAATCAAGATGAAATCACCAATTACAGTGGCACCTATGCGAGGGGGCTTGTAATGGTATTTTATAATTGCATTTTATTTATCATCTCTAACAAACCTAGCCATCTCAAGTTCCAAAACAAAATTAAAGGCGATAATGGCATCATTTAAACTTGAAATCACCAATTACAATGGCACCTATATGAGTGGGTTAGTTTCATTTTGTTAATTGTTTGCTATAAACAATAATCCCTAAAATAAATAGATACAGTCAAAGACTAAAAATCATGGAACTCCATATTATTTTTCCTATCCTTCATATTAGTCTCTTTCAATTTTTTTTAAATGGTATTATCAGAACCGCAAAACAATACTTTTTTAATCAACTAAATTCTCTTGATAGTTTTGTTTCACACTTGCCGATCAGTATTAAATTCATCTCACACTAATTGATACCTATGTCATCATTCAATAGCAAGCAATAAGATAACAGGGGAGAAGGAGTAAACTCCTCTCCAAATCTAAACACAAACTTTCAAAGCAGTCAGAATGCACAAACATAATATAATATACACTTCAAACCTCCAAAAATTTACTGCATTTTGGAGACATAAATAGTATGTACTTTGTCCATATCACTTAAAGCTCCTACTAAAGGCCAAAATTTCTTGCCTCATGAAAGTCACAATACAGGTTATGTAATCACCAATTTGTGCTTATACATACATATTTTAAAAGACTGGCATATGATAATGCTAAGTATCATCTCACCTAAAATGAAGTCCATAGCTAGGTGCGACTAGTTTGTAAAATTAGCCTCTTCCACCTGTAGGAGTACAAGGCACTAAGTATTACATACTAAAAATTATAATTTCAATCTGATACAAGGACCAATAGATTTTGTGAGTGACATCAATTTATAACCCAAAAAAAAAAAGAGCTACTGCAAACTGATGCAAAAATCCTTATAACAAACTAAATCTAACCTCATAAATTAAATAATAGCACACAAGCACATAAATGAAACAAACAAGCCAACGGACAAAGGAGGAAAAATAAAAGAAAAGAATAAATATTTAAATTGGTGGCTTTGCTTTTTCATTACAGTCTTACAGAACGACAATTACTTAAATATGTTCGTTTAGTCGAAAAACCCAAAGGGTCAATCGGTCTGGTTTTACTGCAATTACTTGAAATGCATTTAGATAACATTCTTTTTCGATTGGGTATGGCTTCAACTATTCCTCAAGCCCAAAACACTAACAAATTCAATTTCTAATAGGCAAAATCATAAAATTTGAGTGCAAACCCTAACCTGATCTTTAAAGCACGGCTAAAGCACATAGTAACCTTGCTGTAATCACTTCGTTTGAAAGCATTGTTCCTCTTTCCATAAACTCTTATGCAAAATCCACTGTCTTCTCTCGTTCTCCGCCAGTGATGACACCTGAAAATTCACCATTGGTGAGGCAAACGACACTGACAGCGCGATTGGACAGTGCAGGAGTTAGGGTTTTGTGGCCACTGAAATTATGGTGAAATGAGGGTTCAAGTGGCTGCTGAGATTAAGAGTTAGGGTTTTGACTATAGGAAAAGCTAAAGGGAACACTTAGAGTGAAATTTTGGAGTGCAATTTTGGTGTAGTTGAAGTGAGGATCGAAAATTTTAGGAATCGCGGAGGAGAGAGCAAAATTTGGGAGGGCATAAGAGAGTGGGAAATTTTGGTTAAGTGATGAAATAAAAGCGTCTAAAATTTTGGTTGAAGTGTTACAAGCATTTTTTTTTTCTATTTTTTAATATGAAACGTTTTGAATTTTCGTCTCTTTAGTTTTTTTGTTTCATCATTAAAACTCACCGTTTTGAGTAAGTTCTAAAACGCACTGTTTTGATTTTTTTAAAAAAATAAAATATTAATAGTTGGTCAAATATGGTCAGAACATATTTCTATCACAACTTCTTGACAGAATAAAAATCTATCACAAACGCTATCATAAATTCTTGATAGACAATAATTCTTTCACAAAATCATCATTAATTTATGATAGACTGAAATTCTATCACTTATTTGTCATATTTTTATGATTTTCTAGAATTTATCATAAACTGTCTGTTATCTATTGCCAGTTTTCTTGTAATGATTGTATATACATATAATTGATTACTAAGATATTTTTATTTTATTAATTTTTTATTTTGTTATATAAATATGATTGGTAATAATAATAATTTTAATGAATTTAATAATTCTATTTCCTAATTGAATAAGGATAATTTTTAATTTTTAATTTTTATAATATATGTGAGCATATATATAGAATTGTATTAAGTATAAAACTAATTCTCAAAATCATATTTTTAAAAGTTATTCATTCTCTACTTTTCAAAATTTGTTGTAGGATGAGGTGACTTACATAAAGTGATTTTTAAAAAAATTTTACCAACCACCAAAATTATCTTTTACATTTTCAAAATTACTTTTAAGCATCTCAAAAGTAAAATATAATTTGTATTTTTTTACATGATATTTTTGGTGAGCTTGCAACCACAACCTTTAGATGAACTTTACTAATACAATCCAAGGGTCTAAAATTGAAACCATTATGGAACATGGGATTTAACATAATCAATTACTACAAATTGATGCAGTGCAGAAGCAATATTAGATCTCGTTCTAACATACATTCTTAAAACTCAAGAAGGAGAACTCTCACAAAAGAAGAAAATATCTTAATTGAGAAAATAATTAACTATTATTAATGAAAGCTTGTGTAAAGAGACAAGTATAACAAGTCTATTTATACTTGCTAAGATTGTCCTATTCTTAATGAAATTACGATTCCTTATAAATAAAAAAGAATATGAATAAAAAAATATAAAGCAATTCCTAATTAAACAAAAAAAATCTTATACTCTTACCATAACTATGTTTGTCCTATATCAGTCTCCTTTCCTTAAAAGAACTTATCCTCCAGTTGCCTTAAACAAATGGCAATCGTGCAGGGCAATGGTACTCGAACAAGTCTTGAATATTAAAAGTTATGAAAATATTGTAGTTGGCTAGTTGGTCTATGATAGGACCATTGTCATTGATTTTCTTCAGGACATGAAATGGTCCAATCTTTTTTTTTTTTTTGAGTTTATTGTATTCTACAACAGGAAACCTTTCCTTTCATAGATGAATCATTACTTGATCTCTTTCAGCAAAGGATTTAAAGCGTCTATGCTTGTCTATTCCTAACTTGTACTTAGTAACAAATTCTTCTAATTTCTCTTGATTTCTTCATGAGCATTGATGATTTCCTCTATTATATGATCAACTATAATGCTCATTCTGGGTAGTTTAGGTAAAGGAACCAAATCTAAGGTATATAAGGGAGATTCAATGTAGACAATATCAAAAGGTGACTTCCCACTTGATTGATTGGGCGTATTATTATAAGAGATCTCTGCTTGAGAAAAAACTTAATCCTATTAGTAGGATTATCTTAAATCAAATTTCGCAAAATATTGCCTAACGTGTGATTAATAACTTTAGTTTGCCCATCTATCTATGGGTGACAAGTATCACTGTAATGCAATAATGTATCTTGTCTCTTCTATAAGGCCTTCTAAAAGTAATTTAGGCATTTACTATCTTGATTGGAAACACTAGTCTTAGATAATCTATGTAAGTGAACAACCTCTAGAAACAATAGTTGGGTAATATTCTTTGTGTCAGAAGTCCTATTGTATGAAATACAGTGTGCCGTTTTAGAAAATCAATCAACAATCATGAAGAAAGAATATGTCCCTCATTGAGTTCGTGGAAGTCCCAATATGAAATCTATTGACAAACCATCCTAAAAAGCTTCAGGAATGGGGAGAAGAAAGTACAAACCCGTGTTTTGCGCATGGACTTTAGCATTTTGGCAAGTGTAATGATGTTTAATAAACTTTTCAACATCTCTTTTAAGATGCAGCCAGTTGTATCATGCTTCTACTAATGCAATGCTTTTATCTTGACTCATATGTCCCTTAATCCTCTGTTATATGACTTTCAAATTATACGCTCCCTTAAAGGTCCTTCGGGAATGCATAGACGATCTGTAAAGAACAGGAATTCGTCACATATCTTATACTTGCTTGAAGCTCCTGAGGTATAGTTCTTCCGTTCCTTTTGGAAATCTTCATCATTTGCTTCGAGATCTTTTAGGTATTCAAAGCCAATAATTTCAATCTTTATCGAGTTAAGAAAAATTGCTCAGCGACTCAAAGCATCAGCTACTTTATTTAATTGCCTTGACTTATGCTTAAAAGAGAAGGTAAACCTTTGAATGTAATTATGCATACGATTTGTCTTTGATGTAGGAATTTAAGAGCTTTATGATTACTATTCATAACAAATTCATTCTAAATTAAGTAGGGTTTCCATTATTGTAAATTACAAACAATAGCATATAACTCTTGCTCATAAATAGAACACTTCTGCTTGGCCTCACTAAGCTTCTCACTAGAGAATGCTAAAGGGCATATTTCCTGTGATAAGATAGTTCTAGTTGTAATCCTTGAAGCATCATAGTCAACTTTAAATAATTTATTGACATTTGGGAGAGTAAAGACTAGTGTAGTAGTTATTCTTTCTTTTAACTTTAAAAAGCTTTACTCTACTTTATTTGACCAAACCAGTTGCCTTCGCTTTAGACAATTAGTTAGAGGTGCAGCAATGGTATTGAACTTTTTAACAAAATGCCTATAGAATAGAGCAAGCCCATGAAAACTTCATGTTTCTCCAATATTTGTAGGTGTTGGCCACTCTCTTATAGCCTTCAATTTCTCTTTATCTACTCTGATTCCTTCAACGTTCACAATATAGCCAAGGAATACTAGACTACTGATAAAAAAATTGTATTTTTTCAAGTTGAGATATAGGCTATTCTCTCGCAAAATTGTGAAGGCATTTCATAGATATTATAAATGTTCTTCCTTGTTGCAGCTAGAAACCAAAATACCATTAAAGTAAACAACAACAAATTTGCCTATGAAAGATTAGAATTCTTGATTATCGAACTCATGAATGTACTTGGTGTGTTATATAGTCCAAAAGGTAGGACTAACTACTCATATAAATCATTCTGAGTTTAAAAGCTAATTTTCATTGACCATCAGGGCGGATACGAATATGATGATATCTATTATTCAAATCTATCTTTGAGAATAGCTTCAACCCTCCCAATTTATCAAGCATATCTGATAAGTGCATATTTTTCATATATTTTGTTATTAATTTCTCCATCTTTTTCTTGTTTTGATCTTAAATATTCTAGTTATTTTAGTTAATTTTTAATTGAATAGGGAATTAATTAATATACATATTTTACCCTTTATTATATATTTGCTAGTTATTTTTATTTATTATTTTTAATTAATTGTATTATTTTATTGAATAGGGAATTAATTGGAGATTGTGGATAAAAAGGACATGAAGAAGTTCAAATTGAAAAGGAATAAAAGTTCAAATTGGAAAAGGATTTCAGTTAAAATTGAAAAAGGATTTCAATTAGAATTGAAAAAGGATTTCAATTAGAATTGAAAAAGGATTTCTTTAGACTTGTTGGAGAAGAATTCAGTCAACTAGCATTATAAAAGGAGAGCTGCCAGAGAGCGAGAGGGGTGTGCAGACACAATTCGGGCAGAGAAAAAAATCAACAGGAGCAAGGAGAAGAGAAAAATCAGCAGCCGCTTGAATTAATCTCCATGATTGGTTTTGTCAATTCTCTTATTCCCAATTCAATTATGTTAGGCTAAATTTTTATTTGGTTGAGGGTGAATTCAAAACCCTAAACATGCTATGCAATTAAATTTAAATTCTATCATTCAATTTATTTAATTGAGATTGTTTATGTTCTTCTATAATTAATGTTCATGGTTTATTCTTGTTTTATTTGAGTGGCCAATTAGATAGGACTTGAATAAATTCTATTGCTAGATTAAAATTCTTGATCCGTAATTGTCTTGATATTTTAATCATAAGTAGCAGGTTGGAATCAGTGATTTCAATTGGAGAACATAACCTAGGTTAAATAATCCGAGCTTGTGTGTTTATTGCCTAGATCAACCTAATATCTTTCTTTGTTTAATGCTTCCATTATCTTAAATTTAAAGAGCTTGTTTTAAATTATTTAATGGTTAGAGATTAGGTGAAGAGCTTGTTTTGCCTAACGACACACTAAGGAAAGATTGAGACTAACAGAGCTTATTGTTGTCTACGGTTGATAGTTTCAATATAAATTGATGATAGAATTGATATATTATGTGCATGTTTGGTGGTGGCGAATGATCCTTTAACCAAAGTTTTCATCATTATTATTTCTTTTTCCTTTAACTAGAGTTTTTATTAAATTCTTGTTCGTAGTTTTAATTTCTTTATTTCTTACTATTTAGTTAAAAATTCATAAACCCCCTTTTTATTTATAATTGGCATTTTCTTTAGTTAGATTAATTTCTATTATTACTACTATTATTTTATTTTAAATCTTGCTTTAGAGTTGATAAATAAATATAACTAGCATAGTCTCTGTGGGATCGATCCTTACTCGCTCTGTACTAATTATTTATATTAGTGGTAAGGTTTTAAATTTGGTGCACCTTAACGACACTACCAAATTTTTGGCGCCGTTGCCGGGGACTAGCGTCTAGTTTGTTTATTATCACTCGTTTTATTTTATTATTTTTATTTTTATTTCTTTTCTCATCTTATTTATTTACTTTATTTTAATTGGTTATTTTTTGTTCTATATTTAGATTTTCATGAGCATAAAGGACATTCGATTGAAACTCGAACAACTTAGAGCAACCTCATCATATTCAGAACTCGATTTTGCCATCCACATTCCACTCCCAAAGACAGAGCCAAGCAGCCCAGAACCCGAACCAATGGCTCAGAATAACAACCGAACACTTAAAGAGTTGGCAGCTCCTAACTTGGACCAGCAACCCTTATGCATTGAGAATCCAAACCCTCAGGTAAACTTTGAACTCAAATCTGGGATGATTCATCTTCTTCCTACTTTTCATGGTCTTGCAGGAGAGGATCCAAATAAGCACTTGAAGGAGTTCCATGTGGTCTGTTCCACAATGAAACCAGCCGGAGTTTCTGAAGAGCAAGTTAAGCTAATGGCCTTCCCATTCTCTTTGGCGGATTCAGCCAAGGAATGGTTGTACTATCTTCCCTCCGGTACTGTCACTACATGGAATGAGATGCGTCAGCTATTTTTGGAGAAATATTTCCCAGCATCAAAAGCTGGCAGCATTCGAAAAGAAATTTGTGGAATCCGACAGTATAATGGAGAGCCGCTCTACGACTATTGGGAACGATTCAAAAAGCTATGTGCTAGTTGCCCTCACCATCAGATAAGTGATCAACTTCTTATTCAATACTTTTATGAGGGTCTACTACCTATGGATAGGAGTATGATTGATGCCGCTAGTGGAGGAGCACTCGTGGATAAGACACCAGAAGCAGCCCGAAATCTCATTGCTAACATGGCTGCTAATTCCCAACAGTTCAACACTAGGAACGATCTACTGCCGCCACCTAAGCGAGTCAATGAGGTAAGTACTACTTCTCTAGAAAAACAAGTTTCAAATCTTACTTCTTTGGTGCAACAATTAGCTCTAGGGCAACAAATGAGACCGTGTGGCGTATGTTCTATGGTTGGGCATGCGACTGACATGTGCCCTGCCATCCAAGAGGGTTCACATGAGCAGGCCAACGCAGTTGAGGGGTTCCTAGGCCAACCAAGACAAAGGTATGATCCCTATTCTAATTTTTACAATGAAGGGTGGAAGGATCACCCTAATTTTAGGTATGGGAACCAACAACAAGGCATTCCTAATGTGGCACCATCTCGACCACCGGGCTACCCCCAACACCGGGTGCAACAACCTTACCAAGTTCGGCCACCTCCACCTCCTCAAAATCAAGGTACGTCTTTGGAAGATCTTGTAAAAGCTCTCGCTACTAACTCTATGCAATTCCAACAGACTACCCAGACACAGCTCCAACATTTAGAGAATCAAATTGGCCAACTGGCCACATCTATGAGTAGGATAGAGGGTAGAACTTCAGGAAAGTTACCTTCTCAACCAGAAATTAATCCAAAAGAGAATGCTAGTGCTATGTCTCTTAGGAGCGGAAAGCAATTAGAACCATTATTAGCTAAGCCATCAATAGTATCTACAACATCATTGCCCTCTGTGACCAATTCTTCCCCTGAGGCTCTTCTTTTAATAAGGAAAGACGATTCTCACTCAACATTGCCAGTCGATCCATCTGGCCAGGTAAATACTCCATCACCACGAATTAAGACTCTTTCTATTCCTCCACCATTTCCTAGCAGATTTAAATAATCCAAGAAAGAAGAGAAAGAAAAGGAAATCCTTGAGACCTTTCGTAAAGTAGAGGTAAATATTCCTCTACTTGATGCTATTAAACAAGTGCCGCGTTATGCAAAGTTTTTGAAGGAATTATGCAGCAACAAGCGAAAGTTGAGCGGTAACGAAAAGGTAAGTGTTGGA
>MKYO02014454.1:496945-642338 GCA_002013955.2 Citrus medica
CGTAATTGTCTTGATATTTTAATCATAAGTAGCAGGTTGGAATCAGTGATTTCAATTGGAGAACATAACCTAGGTTAAATAATCCGAGCTTGTGTGTTTATTGCCTAGATCAACCTAATATCTTTCTTTGTTTAATGCTTCCATTATCTTAAATTTAAAGAGCTTGTTTTAAATTATTTAATGGTTAGAGATTAGGTGAAGAGCTTGTTTTGCCTAACGACACACTAATGAAAGATTGAGACTAACAGAGCTTATTGTTGTCTACGATTGATAGTTTCAATACAAATTGATGATAGAATTGATATATTATGTGCATGTTTGGTGGTGGCGAATGATCCTTTAACCAAAGTTTTCATCATTATTATTTCTTTTTCCTTTAACTAGAGTTTTTTCTTGTTCGTAGTTTTAATTTCTTTATTTCTTACTATTTAGTTAAAAATTCATAAACCCCTTTTTTATTTATAATTGGCATTTTCTTTAGTTAGATTAATTTCTATTATTACTACTATTATTTTATTTTATTTTAAATCTTGCTTTAGAGTTGATAAATAAATATAACTAGCATAGTGTCTGTGGGATCGATCCTTACTCGCTCTGTACTAATTATTTATATTAGTGGTAAGGTTTTAAATTTGGTGCACCTTAACGGCACTACCAATATCATATGATCGAGAAATTAGGAATCAATATTTTACTATGATTTTATTGATAGATAACAACTTCTTTTTGTTTTCTTTAGAGTTAGTAAAGCAAGCATAGCTTTAACTTGCTCTTGTATGATCATGAAGTAAGTTGAGTCGACTTGCTCCAGAGCCAAGTTCAGTTTAATGCTGAATGTTTCTCGTAGGAAGTAACGTATTAAGAAGTTCTTTAGGCAAAATATCTTGAAATTCTAAGAGTAGTGACTTTACTTGTTCTGTTTTAGCTGCCTCTTTTGGTAATAAAAGATAGGTTCCCCTTGATTTTTGACTTCGTTGGAGCAAGGATAACCTTCATAATGTCTTAGTAGAACTACATGAATCATCTTTCCCATGATGTACTAAATTAAGATCAAACTTCCAATGTCTCCTGAGTAGCATATGACAAGCATTCATGTCGACAACACTACAAATTACTTTTATCTTTGTATTTTCCTATGAAAAAAGGAATGAGCCAATGCTCTGTTACTTTAGTCTCTTTAATGTCTTTTATTCACCCAACACGATGCCTTTGCATTTAAGTTGTAATTTATCGACCATAGTCTTGAAAACTATATTCTTAATACTACCATTGTCAATAATAAGATCACATACCCTCTAATTGACAGTGCATCTTGTCTTGAAGATTTTACGTCTTTGAGCAATTTTTTCCTTCTTTCATATGTATGACAAATTTTATGTTATGAGTGATAATGTGTCCATTTTTCCTCGTCTTCTATATCTTCATTGTCTTTATATGGTTTGTCCTCAAGCTCTTCATTGTCCTCTACATGAGTTGCTAAATTGACTGATTGGTATCTTCATTTAAGACATTAGTTTGATATATGGCCTGGTTTTAAACAACAAAAAAAATTGTTGCCTTCAAGAACTGTATAAAGATTACTACTACTTGGTGGATATTTTATTGGCCGTATTTTTTGTCCATTACGACTTTATGTTGGTTTTCTAAAGTTTTCCGTAGGAGATTTTATTTTGCTAACCATGAATGAATGAGCTTACGGTGGCTTGATTACGAGCCTTTTGTTTTTCAAGTTGCTTTTCCACTTTTTTGGCTAGTCAAATGGCATTTTATAATGTATATATCAGTTGCAACCCAACTTGATCTTCTATTTTGGGGCATAAACTATCCAGGAATTGAGCAACTATCTGGACCTTTGTCTCGTGAAGATTATTTTGTTCCATAAGCCTTTGAAATTCGAGGGCATATTCTTTAGTTGTTTGAGCTCCTTGATGACAATTGTTGTACTCACAAAACAAGTTTTTTATATAATTAGAAGGCAAAAATGGTTCTCTTAGTAAGTGATGCATGTGATGCCACATCTTGAGCTTGCCTTTTGCTTATAGAACATGAGAAGTCTGTAGAATATCCCACCAAACTATAGTAACTCCTTTGAGTTTACGCCTACAACTTTAACCGTCTTTGATTATAAAAAGTCTATTATTTCAAAGAATCATTCAACATCAGGCAACCAATCAAGGAACTTTTCAATGCCTAGTTGTCTGTTGAATAATGGGAGGTCAATTTTGATGCGGCAGGCATTCTGATGCACTCCTTGTTGTTCATCTTCTATTACTTCGTCATCTGATCGAAGGTTTGGACTAATCGCAATTCATCAGCATTTTACCTACTTTTAATAGATGACTAGCTATTATATAAGTGTTGACCTAAGGACCTGGGTTGAGTAGCTTTTGTATTTCTACTCGAGCTACCTATTTAGCTCAGTTGGTTTTTGTTTGCTTGCTAAAACTGTTGCTTGCTTGAATCAACATTTTCAATACCCTCAGCTTCCTGATTACTTCTTTGGCAAATCTATTCTTTTTTAAATCTTGTTTTACGCAAAGAAATGTTTCTTCTATTGCCATTATATGAGTTGGCATTGACTATACGGTTTTTATTGTTTTGCGAATACTTCAACTGAATGGTTTTTTGATTGTTTGAGTCACTCTATCCCTTTGGTAATTCAATCTTAAAATTGAATATTGCTTGCTCCAAAAACCATTTTTGTTGCCTTTTTTAGATTTGTTTTTTTGTTTCTTTGGGTTTTTTAGATAAACGGGGAATTATAGGGCAATATAATAATTAAAAAAATATTAGGTAAAACTTATAAATAAGCAAAATATGGGTTTACTGGCAATGGTGATCGAGAAAATGAAAAAAGAAGGGTAGATCTAGAAGATTTGATGGTGGTGATTTGACTTGGATCATGATAATTTGTTAGGAAAATTAAAGTGAAATGGCGGCTGGAGGTTTGTTTCAGTTTTCAGTGAATGATGGTGAATGGATTGGTAGCGGTGGTGGCTAGCAAATGGACATGATTTTTAGCCAAACGTGTGGCGGTTAGCATTGTGATTGCAACTGTTTTGGTGTGTTTTTGGTGGCCATAGTGATGGATTGGTGGTGCTGGTGGCTAGGGTATGGTCAACGGTATTTGACCATTTAGATGAGGCTAAAGGCAGAAAAAGCAATGGAAAATGACAGGGTGAGGCATGTATAGCAGTTCTAATGGTGGCTTTGGGTTTTTGCATTTTTTTTTCATTTTTAAATTGGTGCAATTGGTGGAATTGATGGATGGTAGAGGAGGGATTTCCATATGGAGAGTGCTTCCTGGTCACGAAAGCTTTGTTTGGCAGAGAGAAAAGTTACGATATCACTTGACATAGTGTGGAAGCAATACTAAGTATCGTTTTATCATATGTTTTTTAAATTCAAGAATGACAACTCTCACAAGAGAGGGAAATATCTCAATTAAGAAAATAATTGAATATTATTGATGAAAACTTGTGTAGAGAAACAAGCACAACAAGTCCATTTATATTAGCTAAAATTATACAATTCCTAATAAAACATAAAGTAATATGAGTATATGACTTAAATAAGTATAAAGCAATTCCTAATTAAACTAGAAAATCTTGTACTCCTACTATGATTATATTTGTCTTACATCATAAATGGTTGAATTACTAGATTGATGTTGTGTAAATTTTAATGTACTCATAAATACACATGTCTATTAGAGTATAAATTAGGAATAATGAAGTTGGACCAATAGGAACTGTCAATTTTTAAGAAAGTTAAATTTAGTCTAAACAAATTAAAACTCTACCCTAATTGAAAGACAATATTTTGTTTAAGAAAATAAAAACTAAAGATACAATTAAATTAACACAAGTGAATTAACACAAGAATTCAGAAAATTGAAGATATCAGGATTTCATAATCCACCACAATTCAACATAACTTATCTAATTATCAATCAATTCTCAATTTTAGAGTGACAACTGAAAATCAATTTATGTTTATTCATGAATATAACAATTAAGTCCCATTAAAATTAATCTTATGTGACTTCTTTTTCTACTTAATAATATGATATGTAAAATTCTCATATAAACATATTAAATAACAAAGAGTCAAAATTTTCATAAGTATTTTGTATAAACAATTTAATGAAAGACATAAAATAAAAAATAAACATATATAAACTTTATAAATCCAAGCATACGTATAGTTAAATTTTTTTCCTAACAATTAATAATACATGACATAATTGGTGAAAAGATTTAACAACATCTAACCAATCATATGAAACAAAAATCATAAATATTAAAGCACATATATAAAAAATTAATTGAATTAAAAAAAATTTCATTGAATAGAGCTTTATTTATAATCCTTATATAAGGCTTCATTTTTAATCCTAATATGAAAAATTAGAAAGATATAAAAAGATTGAGGACAATAGAACGGGTGGAAGCCATTGTCAAGGTGCGGCCTTCAATTCTTCTCTGTGTCTCGCGGTCCGTCTCTTCTTCCGTGCAAAAGCCAAAGCTCTGGCTTTATACAATGCTAAGCCACCGCCTCTATGGTTAAATCCTTAAAGAGTTCTGTTACAAGGCAAAACGAAAAGCCACGAGATTGAATTAATTTCAATTTCCTCTTTAATGTCCACGTGGTGGACACCTTTAAACTAAAATCATTCATTCATTCATTTATTTTTGCACATGCATGGATGAATTAATTTTATTGGCTTCTGTTTCCTCGGCTTGAATTTCACGTGCATATATGCCTAATTGCTGCAAAATCAATTAACCTTTAATGAACGAAGCTATATAAGTGAAAAATGGGTAAAAAGGGTATTCTCTAAGAAATACTCTCAAAGAAAAATATTATGCTAAAAAACTCACTTGAAACTTATTACCATGGACATTCTTTCAAATAACTCAATTAATTTCATTCATCAAGTCTTTCAATTCATACTTGTCACTCACATCATCATATCAATTAACAAATATGGTATACCTAACTTAAAGCCAAAGATAAAACAAATATCATGATTTGAAAGTCATCATAGCATCTAATGTTAAAAGATCACATAAAATGCCTTAAAAAATTTTATTTTTTATTTTTTTGAGACACCTCACCACCAAATGTATTCTAAACATTGTCTTCAATGTTTCCTATTCTAAAGATGTGCATGCCAATGTGTGAAAATATAGGGAAGACATGAATGCCAATAGTAAAAAAAAAAGTAGGAGGGATCATACATGAATTGGTTATAAAATATTCTAGAGGAAAAAAAAATCTAAAGAATATGTTGGAATAAATATAATTAATAAAATATAAAAAGCAAAATAAATAAAATCATGCTAAACTAATTAATTAATGTAAACAACTCAACCAGGATCAATAAGAATGTAGTGATAATAAAAGTGATTATAAAGAAAATAAAAGAAATCATGATTAATAGTATAATAATATTATACTAATAAATTATATAACTTAATAGTTTTTTCGAATTTTAATAAACCTCAAGATCTTAATATGTATGCATATGTATGTATGGATATGTGATGTGAAGGTGTTGTTGGGTGAACGTACACATTACCTATAGGCTATAGATGATGTTTTCCACTTTCCCAAATTGTATATTTATAAGTATAATACCACCTATTGTACTCCATACGTGGAAATTAAACGAAGCATTCCAGGAGAAATTTTGGAAAAGGTCTCAAAAATATTAGTAATAGGGAATATTGATCTGGGGGTTGTGGAGTTGACTTTGCAGAATCAACCAAAGCTAATTCCTTTTTGCATAATATATATGAGAAATCTTTTCATATACAAAAAGAATTAATCAATACACCAACACCTGTTTTTTATTCTTAAAGATGATAAATTCCGTTGTTTTTCATTCTCTTTTTACCGACTTAATGGAATAAAGCAACGCATTTGTCCCCTTTGTGATTATGGTATTTATAATAACAAAATCGCGCGAGGGATTGTGCGTTTTAAACGAACATTATTTAATTTTTGTCAACAGAAAATTGATCAATAGTTTTTTTTTTAAATTGGTCACCTGAATTCGAATTCATATAAGAAATTAAAAAATAAAATAAAATCTTGCAACTCTCCTATCTTTAAAAAATATATATAATAATAATGAGAATAACTTTTTTCAGTAACTATTTGTTTGCTTCCTAGCCAAGCTAACGGTCAAAGGCTTGCTTTGCACACAAGATCCTTCAGGATTTAATTTATTCAACTTCTAATAGCCTCAAATGGTGCCCTTCAACCCAAAATGCTTCTATTTTTCAACTTTGTATCGTTTGATTGATCTACTTTAACCACCTTAAAGATGGAATTTGTTAAGGTCATTATTTATAGAGTTGGCATTTTATGACAAGTCTAGTTAATTTGGAAGTTTATTTATTACATATCTTGTAATAGGGGTTAATTTATTAATTCCTTAATTTAGTGAGATTCCAATTTATTAGGAATATTGTTTCCTAATTTAATTAAATGTCTAATTTAGCAAGTCAATTAATAGTGAGATTCTATAATTGATGTGTGAGATATATTTAGAGAAAGAAGTTGGTTTAAACAAGAAGTCATTAAATGCTCTAGAAATTTCTTGGGAGACAAGCAAGGTAAGAAGATAAGATTTATTCATTTTCAGATTTATAGGAATTATAAGAGGAAAAAAACTCTTATTTGGAAAGAATCCAAGTCTTTTAAGACTTGCTATTTTGGTGAATCTCTAATGCCTATATAGAGAGGTATTTTACAATTGAAGTTTTATCGCACAACACAGAGCATAAAGCAGAGAAGCAAAATTTAGTCTCCTCCTTAGAGAATCCGGATTTTGTGCTGATTTATTTTCTTATCTTCTTTTCATCTCTGTAGAGAGTCTATGTGGATCTTGAATCACTAAATGTTGAAGAATTAAAGCATTGTTATTGATCACTTCGCGAAGTGCCTTCAGGATCGTGGATCAAGAGGGGTAGCAATTATTCAAGAGAAAAAGATTCAATCTCAAGTTGATTAAACTATATGGTGATAAACTGTAAGTGAGAGTCTTAAGTTTGGTAAATTCATAGGTTGTAACATCTCAACTTAGTGAATTATTTTTCATCTGGGCGTGGCCTCGTGGATGTAGAATTGATTAATTCTGATTAATCCGAACCACGTAAAAATTTCCGTGTCATTTATTTAATGCATTTTATTGTGTTTTTGAAAAATTAATATTTTTGACGCGGATGAACAATAATCGTAAACAGTTGCGGTGAACATTAATTGTAAACAATATTTTTAAAAAATTAATTAAGTTATTAATTTTTTGTTTTTAATTACCTACATCTATTTATAATAAATCTAAATTCCTTTCAGAATTTAATGTATATTACTTAATTAATAGTAGTAATTTCTTATGAATTCTTATGTTGCAATCTTTTCGAAATAAATTAGAGGGAGATAATTGACATCTTCGCCTCTATAATTCTTAGATTTTACCCTTTTTCAAAAAAAAATTAGCCTAATGGCAAATGGTTTGAGTCATAAGGGCAACTCATAGATCAAAGTCTTTTTCCTTTTCCTAAACAACCAATTCAAAGACATCTTTCAAAGTCTCGCTTAAATGAATTAATTTAAGTCTATTGTTCCTGTCATCAATCATTGTGGTCCTTCAATAGTCTCCGGACAAAATTTTAGCTTTTATGCATGGCCAAATGATAGAGACATTCACAATTGCCAAAATAAATATAAATGCAAACCTAGCTAGTTCAATCAATACTATATAATAAATTACAAATATACAAAAGTATTAGTCACATGTGACATGTATTAGCGTTCAAGCTTCACAGGATAAGGCTCAATAATTCAGCATGGACAATAATTCCTAACACCAGCATCTCCAATGAGAATAAAAAGATGACAACAGGGAAGCAATATCGCCAGCATTGTTAGCTCTACCAGTTAACATTGAATAATGCTTACGTTATGAACTTAATATTACTTTTGGTGAGAATCATGACCTATAATTCAAGAAAATTTATGTTGTATCACTAAAAATTAATAAACGAATAAGTGGAAGCGTACCTGATTCATAATACGTAATTACTATCTAGAGTCGTGTGGTTGGCCTTTTATATCAACATGTTCTCCTTCTCTTTGCACTCTCACAAATGATAGAATGTTAGTGGAGAATAGAACGATACGTGTGACTTAGAGACCATAACTACTTATATAAACAACTTTTCTTATTGTCTTTCAGTATTCCTATTTTAGTCTATTATAGAAATAACAATTACCTTTAAGTCTTTACACATTAAAGGCTCACACTCCAGAGTCGTTTGGTTGGCCTTTCAGATCAACATGTTCTCCTTGAGAATCCTTTAAACTTCTCTTTACACATTAAATGCCCACATCCTATAAGATATATTAAAGCTCTAAACTTCTCTTTACACATTAAATGCCCACATCCTATAAGATATATTAAAGCTCAAATTAACGAATATCTTAATAGATCACTTTTATATAAAAACCTAACATTGGATTAAGGATCTAACAATGATGGTTTAAAGATCCAACACTTAATTTAATTTGTTATTCACTCGACACTGTTCTAGAGTACTTATGTTGTACTACATTCACTCAATATATGCATGACATGTGTGCATAAATTAAATACAACTATTAATTTTACGATGATTTTTTCAAAATAAATACATGCTTGTTGTACATGCATTAAATAAGTGTAGTAAAATATAATCTCTCCAAACATAAATATGGAATTTGATAATAGTGTTAGTGAAGTAATTCCCGCAAGTAATATATATATTAGTGTTAGTGGAATAAGTATGGACAAATTCAATCATCATCAACAAAAACATTTAATAATACATCCGTCTGATTTATCTACACACCAGCATGTCCCGACCGCTTGGAAGAGAAAATGACAAAAGTTTGTGGCCCCTCTTCTTTCGCAAAATTAATCTATTTCTTTTCCATTATTTTTTAAATTCACTAAAGCTGCTTTTAGTATTGTAATGTTAAAAAGTTCGATATGTTTTTTAGACTGAAAATTAATCTTTTTGTAATATCAAAATTTTAATTTTAGTTATAAAATAAATGGTCTTCAAAACTTATTTTTTAAGTAAAAGAATTTGAGACGTGAGGGGGAATAATTAATTTAACTAAACAATTAGGGGTTTTTGGTCTTTTCCCCAATTGTATTATCTGCGAATCTTCAATCTTGGGCTATATATTTAGGAACACTTTGAACTGAGGACTCAATCAGAGCTAGCTAGTTAATTAGCTGAGTGATAGTGCATTCTGGGAGAAAGCGAAGGAATTTGATTCTCCCGGGTAAAAGCTCATTTAGTCTATGTATTTTAAGTTTAGTATTTATTTAGTCTCTATATTTTTAAAAATGCCTCGAAACATCTCTGCTGTTAAAGTATTGATACTCCTACCGTTACTTTTTATTTCTTTTGGCTTACTTTTATAATATTACCCTTTTATAATAATTGTTTTGTTTGGACATTAATAAAAAGAAAATAATTAAATTACCAATTTAACCATTAAAAAAATTATATTAAATTTTAATTGTCAAAAATTAAATTGTTACTTTTTATATCTTTTGGCTTATTTTTACAATATTACCATTTTCTAATAATTTTTTTAGACATTAATAAAAGAAAATAATTAAATTATCAATTTAACCCTAAAAAATAAAAAAAAATTATATTAATTTTTAATTGTAAAAAATTGTATGCAAACTACCAAGTGTGCAAACGGTACTTACAAAAAAATTAATATATATTTTTTATTTTCTAGGGTTAAATTAGTAATTTAATTATTTTCTTTTATTAATGTTCAAAAAAATTTATTATAAAAGGGTAATATTGTAAAAGTAAGCCACAAGAAATAAAAAGTAACGGTAGGGGTATCAATACTTTAACGGCAGGGATATTTCAAGGTATTTTTAAAAATATAAGAACTAAACGGACACTAATCTTAAAATACAGGGACTAAATGAGCTTTTACCCGATTCTCCCGCTTAATTTGCTCATCATGGCTTTCACTCTTGGTAGGTTCATGCCGAAGACCACGCTCAAACTGCCAACTGTGAAGACTTATCAGCAGCCAAGAGAAGGGATAGTCATGTACGTTTCATAATTACTTGATTTGTATTATCTGCTTCCAAAAATTAACGAATATCTTAATAGATCACTTTTATATAAAAACCTAACATTGGATTAAGGATCTAACAATGATGGTTTAAAGATCCAACACTTAATTTAATTTGTTATTCACTCGACACTGTTCTAGAGTACTTATGTTGTACTACATTCACTCAATATATGCATGACATGTGTGCATAAATTAAATACAACTATTAATTTTACGATGATTTTTTCAAAATAAATACATGCTTGTTGTACATGCATTAAATAAGTGTAGTAAAATATAATCTCTCCAAACATAAATATGGAATTTGATAATAGTGTTAGTGAAGTAATTCCCGCAAGTAATATATATATTAGTGTTAGTGGAATAAGTATGGACAAATTCAATCATCATCAACAAAAACATTTAATAATACATCCGTCTGATTTATCTACACACCAGCATGTCCCGACCGCTTGGAAGAGAAAATGACAAAAGTTTGTGGCCCCTCTTCTTTCGCAAAATTAATCTATTTCTTTTCCATTATTTTTTAAATTCACTAAAGCTGCTTTTAGTATTGTAATGTTAAAAAGTTCGATATGTTTTTTAGACTGAAAATTAATCTTTTTGTAATATCAAAATTTTAATTTTAGTTATAAAATAAATGGTCTTCAAAACTTATTTTTTAAGTAAAAGAATTTGAGACGTGAGGGGGAATAATTAATTTAACTAAACAATTAGGGGTTTTTGGTCTTTTCCCCAATTGTATTATCTGCGAATCTTCAATCTTGGGCTATATATTTAGGAACACTTTGAACTGAGGACTCAATCAGAGCTAGCTAGTTAATTAGCTGAGTGATAGTGCATTCTGGGAGAAAGCGAAGGAATTTGATTCTCCCGGGTAAAAGCTCATTTAGTCTATGTATTTTAAGTTTAGTATTTATTTAGTCTCTATATTTTTAAAAATGCCTCGAAACATCTCTGCTGTTAAAGTATTGATACTCCTACCGTTACTTTTTATTTCTTTTGGCTTACTTTTATAATATTACCCTTTTATAATAATTGTTTTGTTTGGACATTAATAAAAAGAAAATAATTAAATTACCAATTTAACCATTAAAAAAATTATATTAAATTTTAATTGTCAAAAATTAAATTGTTACTTTTTATATCTTTTGGCTTATTTTTACAATATTACCATTTTCTAATAATTTTTTTAGACATTAATAAAAGAAAATAATTAAATTATCAATTTAACCCTAAAAAATAAAAAAAAATTATATTAATTTTTAATTGTAAAAAATTGTATGCAAACTACCAAGTGTGCAAACGGTACTTACAAAAAAATTAATATATATTTTTTATTTTCTAGGGTTAAATTAGTAATTTAATTATTTTCTTTTATTAATGTTCAAAAAAATTTATTATAAAAGGGTAATATTGTAAAAGTAAGCCACAAGAAATAAAAAGTAACGGTAGGGGTATCAATACTTTAACGGCAGGGATATTTCAAGGTATTTTTAAAAATATAAGAACTAAACGGACACTAATCTTAAAATACAGGGACTAAATGAGCTTTTACCCGATTCTCCCGCTTAATTTGCTCATCATGGCTTTCACTCTTGGTAGGTTCATGCCGAAGACCACGCTCAAACTGCCAACTGTGAAGACTTATCAGCAGCCAAGAGAAGGGATAGTCATGTACGTTTCATAATTACTTGATTTGTATTATCTGCTTCCAAAATAATAGTCACGCATCTGCTGCGTAGTCTTTATAGATAAGATGGTCAAAATCATTACGAAAAATTTTGTTTCTTTGTAAACTATTTTAATTGCTTATAATTTGAGTGTGTATATACAATATATATATTGAAATTAAATTGCAACACAGGGGACATAAATAACATTCCGATATCTGTGCCGTTTATGTCGCCTCTGTGTCACCTTTTGAGCTCGATATCATTATTTATATACGTATAACTCATGGACACCCTTCGCTTTATTATTCATATTTTTCTTTCTTCTTTTCTTCTGATGAGATGACAGAGTATGTGGTAACCCTGAACGGCCAAGCGGGAGCACCAGAAATGGAGGAGAGATCAATAGCCAGAAGCCGACATCTCTCAACAATGCTCAGATTGCAGTAAAAGAAACTGCCGACAAAAACAAAGCAGTAAAAGAAGACGGTTCTGCAAAGAATAAGTCTAATTAAGGCTTCAAAATAATTTATTAGTCGCCGCTAAATTTCGAGGGCATAGCTTACATTTGCATGCTGCCATCAAATATTAGAGCAGTCAATATATAGCTTATTATATATATATATATATTAAAAATATTCCAATTCAAAATCTTTGCTAAAGTCCTAAAAATCTATTAAGTCGGTTTAATAGTATAACTATATTATTAAACTAAACTTTAATAATGTCTAGATCGCGAATAGGAAGCTTAAAGCTTAAAGCGAATAAACCGCACGGTTTATGTGTTTTTTCCAAATTTTCCCGCATTTTAAAATTTTGGATTGAAATATATATACATACATATATAGATAGTAGTGTTTTTGTGTGTGTTTTCTTTACCATATAAGACTGCCTTAAAATCTTAATAAGGCTAGCTGCTTTTAGTGTCAAGTGTGTGGTGGCTAATAATAATCATGTGTTCTTAGAAAATAATAAAGCCACATTTTGTGTATATGCATGATGAGGGTTTGGACTTGAGGTACTTTAATTAATATTATCAGCTAGCATAGTTGCTATATGTCATCAGTTTGTGTTATGAGTTTTGTGCACATGTAACATCCCTTGGAACTTTGTATCTGATGTAGTCACCTGTGCTATATGAGATATGATCTTCTTTACAATTGCTATGAATAAATAAATGCAAGCATGTGATCATTGATGATTAAAAGGAGAAAAAAAAAGAGGAATAATGCCACACTTGGTAAGTAATATTTCGAGAGATTTTGATTACGCTATTCATATTTAAATTCAAGAGATTGACGATCTTAATCTAGGCTTATTTTGAAGTGCGTTTACAACTAGATTAGGGTCAAAAGAGAACAATCAAACATGCTTGGACATTTTCATACTAAAAATAATCGAGGAAGAGAAGATATCAATTGTAGTTATCAAAGAAAATTTAAAGATTTCAACAAAGATGATGAGAATTAAAGAAAGCAAAATAGAATGCATGAAGATGATTACTACAAATTGTGCAATGAAGGCCATCAAGGAGTTTGTGATCTTATAGCCCATTTGGGACTGTTGCCCAGCAGTTAGGTTGTCACAGTCCAACTCAGCTGTCTGGTGTTTGGCAACTCTCATCGTATGGTAGCTGTATTTTTTTTCCTTATTTTTAAAACAAAAGTTTATATTTTAAGCCTTACATAATTTAACAGCTTTCAAAAAATTTCTCTTAGTAGTTATTGTGGAGCTAAATTGTTTAGTAAAAACTAGTTATTGTGGCTTGAAAGTCATGTTGTTTAGGGCAAATTTGGTAATGTCGTAGCTTTGCTACATAATAATCAGTTGTAAAAAGAATCAATTATACATTTGAGAAATTATTATTGCACCACATTTATTTTGCCTTATATTCTTTGCAAAATAAAGTACATGTTAAAATTTTGTAGTGGTTGGATGAACATAAGGCAAAATAAAGGTGGTGCAATTCCCTACACATTTAATTACATTTATTTTTAAGAATGTTGGAGTTTTAAAAGTCATAATACATATTTGGTAAGTTCTAGTGTTGAATTGGTGCAAGAACACAAATGATTAAAATAGACATAATGTTAGATAAAATTTATTTATCGTTTGTAAATATGTATATATAATATTTTTTATTGTGTATAAATAATAGTTGATAACTAAAATAAATTTTTAATATGTTATTAATTTATTTTTATTTCGTTATCTCAATATAATTGGTAATAGTAATAAGCTCTTTAAATTTAATGATTTTATTTCCTAATTGAGTAAAGATAATTTTGGTTTTTTGCAATATATTTGAGGATATATATGAAATTGTAGTAAGTATAAAACTCATTGTCAAAATCATATTTTGAAAAGTAACTTCATCCATATTTTTCAAAATCTACCGAAACAAGAGATGCTTTTACCAAAAGTGATTTAAAAAAAATTACAGAACACCAAAATTAATTTTTACCTTTTCAAAATCACTTTTGAGTCTCTCAAAAGTAATTCCAAAAAGGTCGTTAATCGATCGCTTGGGTTAAAATCAAGGACAAAAATTCAGTACTAAACTGAGTTTTGCTGAACACTAAATCAACAGTCATTAGGCAAGAGAAATTAAAAAAAAAGCTTGATCATTAATTCTTTGCTTAGCAAAAAAATAAGCTTATAGCATTGAATCATAATCTGAAAATTAATACTGGCCTCTTGTGGAGCAAATTTTCAAGGTGTCAATGGGCTATTTTTGGGTTGTTTTTCCAATCCTTTAGGTGATACTCATACCTTGTTTTACATGGAAGTTTTTGTTATTGTTTTGCTTTGGACTTGGTGGGATTGGAATCATATTTGGCTTGAATGTGAATATTTTGCTATTGTAGCTTGTTTTTGGAATTCTACTTTTCAACCTCTTCGGACTCTTCATGTAATTTGATTCAGTGATGAATGAAAAATAAGCTTAGTGCCGAATCATTGTCCTATTATTTGATGTTACATATTTGTTACATGTTTTGATGATACTAAGGCAACAATGACTACTTAACGAGAAAATTTTGAGTACACCTGAGGCAATACAACCATGAAATAGAAATATAACATGGAATATTGTTTTGAAATAACCACCATTTATTTGTTAGTATTTTTAACTAAATTAATTAAATACTCACATGAATGAGTTTGGTTGGCTTTTTGTTAGAATGATTGGTACCTCATATGTACGTAAGAAACAAATGACAACTCAAAGTGTTTGTATTGCAAATTTTGTAAATATGATATTGTTTATTTAATAAGGAAAATTATCCACCTTCTACTCATTTTTTTCAATTTCTTTTAAAAATACACAATTTTTGTTGTTGTTGCTAGAATCCACCTAAAGTTATATTTCTTTTCACTTTTCCACTTCTGTTTAGAAACCGTTAAGAAAACTAACGGAATATTATTTAAATAATTTTTTTACTCTTAAATATAAAAAAATAAATTATTCACCGACCACTTGTTTTTTTCATATTTTTTAAAAAATACACAATTCTTTTTTTTTATGAACTCCACTTGAAGTTATATTGTTTTGCACCTATTCACCACATTGTGTTGTGAAATGATAATTTTATCCGTATAATATCAGTAAAGTTCTAACGGTGTTATAACGAGAGTGAACCAATAAAAAAAATGTTAACTTCAAGTGAAGCGCTGCAAAAAAATAAAAGCGTGTGTGTGTATATGTGAAGGTGTTGTTCGATGAACGTATTAGCTAGCTATGGATGGTGTTTTTTACTTTTGCAAATTGTGTATGTATAATAAATATAATTCCACCTATTGTAATTCCATTTGGGGAGATTAAACGAAACATTCCAAGAATTTTTTGAAAAGGATTAATGTAATTGCATTTGACTTTGCAGAATCAATTAAAGCTAACAGCTAACAGAATCCAACATCCCTTTTGCATAATATCTTTTCACCTATAAAACGAACTTATTTAGTTTTATTCTTGAAGATGATAAATTCCGTTATTGTTTATTATCTCTTTTTACCAGCATATCGGAATCAAGCAACGCATTTGTCCACTTTGTCATTGTGGCCTTCATAACAACAAAATCACGAGTCACTGTGTGTTTTAAACGAGCATTATTTAATTTTTGTCTACAAAAATTTGATTAATAATTTTTTTAACTGATCACCCGATTTTGAATCCATACAAATTCATATAAGAAATAAAAAAAAAATCCTACACCTCTCTTACCCTAAAATTAAAAAACAAAAGTATAATGAGAAAACTTTTTTCCTGTAACTATATATATATATATGATATATGTCTTTTCTTCCTAGCCCAGGCATCAGTCAAAGGCTTTACACACAAGATCTGTAAAGCTTTAGTTCGTTCAGCTTGTGATAGCCTCAGATCGTGCCCTTAAACCCGAAATGCTTGTATTCTTCAAATTTTTTTTTTTTCGTTTACATGATCTACTTGAACCACCATAAAGATGGCATTCAATGTAATAGTACTTAATTAATAGTAGTAATTTCTTATGATTTCTTATATAACTATATCTATATATCTATATATCTATATATATATATATATATATATAAAGTTGGAATTAGAGGAGGTGATGTGGCATCACTATTTCTCATCTTCTTGAATTCTCTATTATCTAATAAATTGGTTGATATTAAAAAAATAATTACATTACAAAATATTAAAAATAAAATATAATTATAAAATTATAAAATATTACATGTCTCTTCCTCTTTCTATTTAAATACAATAATATGTAACCATTAATAATAATTAATTATAAATCTTGAAATATTTATTTATTTTATTATGCCAACAATTAAACTTTAGTGGCTTAAATATATCAATTAATTAATATAGGAATGAATGTTCATTCATCTTCCCTCAACAATGCCATTAGGGTCTAATTTTAATGATATAATCTCATTTTTAATTATGCAACCTTTTGTTTAGTGTCTTTTGACTTCTTCAAACTCTATAAATATTAAGAAGTTAAGATTTGTGGCATTATTATTTCTCATCTTTTTATATTCTCTATTATCTAATATATTGGTTGAGATTAAAAAATAATTACATTACAAAATATTAAAAATCTATATCTATCTATATCTATATATATATATAAAGATCCTCTTTCTATTTAAATTCAACAATATGTAACCATTAATAATAAATTAATTATAAGTTTTGAAACATTCATTTATTTTATTAAGCCAACAACTAAACTTTAGTGGTTTAAAATACATCAACTAATTAATATATGAAGGAAGGTTCATTCATATTCCCTCACCAATGCCATTAGAACCTAATTTTAATGTCATAATCCCATATTTAATTATGCAACATTTTATTTAGTGTCTTTTAGCTTCTTCAAACTATATAAATATTAAGCATTTAAGATTTGTTATGTTTGGATTTTTTTGTTATTTAACCAACATCCTCTTTAGAAATGTTCTTGTGTTTTTATTTTTTGACTTAGTTAAATTTTTAGTATTGTGTGCTTCATGGAGTACTCTTTTCTTCATGAGTTAAACAATAATAAAGATAGTTGGATGATAAGGGTTAGACTTTATAAGATGTGGAACCACATCTGTTAATACCAAGAAAAATGGAGAGTTGATTAGTATGAATATAATTTTTATTAATGAAAAGGTTGTGTACACTTAACTATACACATTAATATATATTTTTAATGTTAACAAAAAAATAATTAACTTTCCTAAATAACATTAGTTTTATAAGATTGTGTCATCTTTAAAAAAAATAATTCATATTTTTTTATCAATTTCATCAAGTGTAAAGTAATAAAAAAAGATAATATTAAATTCTTTTTTTAAAGCCTCACGAAATGCGGTTCTATTTCCTAGTATATATATAAACCTGAAACAACAAGAAGTGATGTGGCATCACCATTTCTCATTTTTTTTATTTTCCATTATCTAAAATATTGCTGGATATTCTTTGTACATGTCTCTTCCTCTTTCTATTTAAATCCAACAATATATAACCATTAATAATAATTAATTATAAGTATTTTGAAATATTCATTTATTTTATTATGATAGCAATTAAACTTTAGTGGCTTAAAATATATCAATTAATTAACATAGGAAGAGAGGTTCTTTCACCTTCCCTTAATAATGCCACTAGGGTCTAAGTTTAATTATATATATATATATAAAGAAGCGATGTGCCATCACCATTCTTCATCTTTTTGTATTCTCTATTATCTAACATATTAGTCACTCGGCCTTTGGCCGAGTAGTCAGGGCTGCTGTCCTCCAACTTGGAGGGCAACAGTTCGAACCCCCACAAATGCATTGTGGGGGTATTTCTTTCCTCAATTAAATTTGAGTGAAGGCAGTCTTCTTCTTTACCCAAGTGTAAGGAGTAGACATCCATCGAATATTTGTGAGGGTTAAAATTTGGGCAGTTCTCCATTAGCATTGATGTAAGTTGGTCCTAGAAATAGTCTGATTTGTAAATATTAGTTATAATCTCATGTAATATGAGTTGTTATTTGAGCAATA
The DNA here is from genome assembly GCA_002013955.2 of Citrus medica. NCBI lineage: Eukaryota > Viridiplantae > Streptophyta > Magnoliopsida > Sapindales > Rutaceae > Citrus > Citrus medica. The sequence continues at coordinate 515,317 of MKYO02014454.1, forward strand.
GTCTCATGTAATCAAAAAAATATCTAAAATATTAATGAATATTCTTTGGACATGTCTCTTCCCTTTCTATTTAAATCGAACAAAATATAACCATTAATAACAATTAATTATAAGTCTTTTGAAACATTCATTTATTTTATTATACTAACAATTAAACTTTAGTGGCTTAAAATACATCAATTAATTAATATAGGAAGAGAGATTCTTTCATCTTTCCTCAATAATGCCACTAGGGCCTAAGTTTAATTTTAATAATTTTAATGTGCCTTCCTCTTTCTATTTAAATCCAACAATATGTAACCATTAATAATAATTAATTATAAGTCTTTTGAAACATTCATTTATTTTAGGAAAATTTACACTCGTCCACCTGTTTGTTTTGTCTTTTTTAAAAATACACAAACACTTTTTTTTTTCAGCGTGCCACCTAAAGTTTGCTTTTTGTTGCATTCGTCCACTTCCGTCTAATTTCCGTTAGTGGATTTAACGGAATGTTAATGAAATGACCTTTTTACCCCCCAAAATTATAATTTAACCCAAAATAAATGGAAATTTGAGATAAATTGGATGGATTTAATTTTTTTCAAAGGTGGATGCTAGAAATTGGAGGAAAATAGTGTTTGTTACTTGCTAAATTTAGAAAATTTGTATTTATTTTTTTGAAAGAGAAAAATAAATACAAATTTTCTAAATCTAGCAAGCAACAAACACTATTTTTCTCCAAAAATATAAATACAAATTTTCTAAATTTAGCAAGTAACAAACATTATTTTCCTCCAATATCTAGCATCCACCTTTGAAAAAAATTAAATCCATCCAATTTATCTCTAATTTCTATTTATTTTGGGTTAAATTGTAATTTTGAGGGGTAAAAAGGTCATTCCGTTAAATTCGCTAACGGAAATTAGACGGAAGTGGACGAATGCAACAAAAAGCAAACTTCAGGTGGTGCGCTGAAAAAAAAAGTGTTTGTGTATTTTTGAAAAAGACAAAACAAACAGGTGGACGGTTGTAAATTTCCCTTTATTTTATTATACTAGCAATTAAACTTTAGTGACTTAAAATACATCAATTAATTAACATAGGAAGAGAGATTCTTTCATCTTCCTTCAACAATACCACTAGAGCCTAATTTTAATGTCATAATCACATATTTAATTATGGAACCTTTTATTTAGTGCCTTTTGGCTTCTTCAAAATTTATTATGCTAGCAATTAAACTTTAATGTCTTAAAATACATTAATTAATTAACATCGGAAGAGAGAATCTTTCATCTTCCCTCAACAATGCCTCTAGGGCCTAATTCTTCTTATTCTAAATTTAAGTTTCATTTGCTTGTTATCATCAGCAACACAAGTCGATTATGATGCAACTACCATTATAGTTAATGGAGAACGACGAGTTATCTTCTCTGGTGCAATTCACTATATCCTCGCAGCACTCCACAAGTACTACATGCAAATAATTAATTTACAATTTCTCAAATCACTTGCACTTTCACATTTTCTTCTTCTTTTAACCCAAAAAAATGCTACTTTGCTGCGAAAATATTATCTTAAATTTTTTTGTTCCTAACAAGCCAAACATGATCCCACATTCAAAACGGTGCACTTTCATGTTTAAGAAAAATTATGGGCAATATTTTTGGATCAAATAGCATTTTCATTCTTTAAATATGCAAATTTTGATATGATTTATTTTTATATGCGTTATATTTGTGCAGATGTAGCCAGATCTTATACAGAAGGCAAAGGATGGAGGGCTCGATGCAATTGAAACTTATATTTTATGGAATGCTCATGAGCCTTAGCGTCACCAGATGTCAGTCTTCCTTTTGAGAAAAGATCAGTACGATTTCTCAAGAAATTTGGATTTCATCATATTTTTATTTTTTAATTTGATATTCTCAAATCCGCGCGAAGCGCGGTTCTATTTTCTAGTATATATATAAAGCTGGGACTACAAGAGGTGATGTGGCATCACCATTCCTCATCTTTTTATATTCTCTATTATCTAAAATATTGGTGGATATTCTTTGTACATGTCTCTTCCTCTTTCTATTTAAATCCAATAATATGTAATTATAAGTCTTTTGAAACATTCATTTATTTTATTATGCTAGCAATTAAAATTTATTGGCTTAAAATACATCTATTAATTCACATAGGCAAAGAGGTTCTTTCATCTTCCTTCAATAATGCCGCTAGGGCCTAAGTTTAATTTTAATAATTTTAATGTCTCTTCCTCTTTCTATTTAAATCCAACAATATGTCACCATTAATAATAATTAATTATAAGTCTTTTGAAACATTCATTTATTTTATTATGCTAGCAATTAAATTTTAGTGGCTTAAAATTTATCAATTAAATAACATAGGAAGGGATGTTCTTTTATCTTCCCTCAACAATGCCACTAGGGCCTAATTTTAATACCATAATCTCATATTTAATAATGCAACATTTTATTTAGTGTCTTTTGGCTTCTTCAAATTTTATTATGCTAGCAATTAAACATTAATGACTTAAAATACATTAATTGATTAACATAGGAAGAGAGTTTCTTTCATCTTCCCTCAACAATGCCACTAGGACCTAATTCTTCTTATTCTAAATTTAAGTTTCATTTGCTTGTATATATATAAAGCTGAGATTAAAAGAGCTAATGTGTCATCACTATTCCTATTTTTTTATATTCTTTATTATCTAATATTTTCAACAATATGTAATCATTAAAATAATTAATTGTAAGCCTTGAATCATTCATTTCTTTTATCTAAAAGAGTTTATGTGGCATCACTATTCATAATCTTTTTATATTCTCTATTATCTAATATTTTCAACAATATATAACCATTAAAATAATTAATTATAAGCCTCGAATCATTTATTTCTTTTATCTAAAAGAGCTGATGTGGCATCATTATTCCTCATCTTTTTATATTCTCTATTATCTAATATTTTCAACAATATGTAACCGTTAAAATAATAAATTGCAAGCCTGAATTATTCATTTCTTTTATTATGCCAGCAATTAAACCTTCGTGGCTTAAAATACATCAATCAACTAATCAATATATGAACGAATGCTCCTTCATATTCCCTCAACAATGCCACTACCAGGGCTTAATTTTAATACCATAATCTCATATTTGATTATGCAACATTTAGTTTAGTGCCTTTTGGCTTCTACAAACTCTCTAAACACTAAGTATTTAAGATTTGTTGTGTTTGGATTTTTTTTTTATTTAACCAACATCCTCTTTAGAAAGATTCTTGGGTTTTTATTATTTGACTTATTTGAATTTTTAATATTGTGTGCTTCATGAAGTACTCTTTTCTTCATGAGATGAACAACGATGGAGATAGTTGGATGATAAGGATTAGGCTTTGTAGGATGTAAGAGTCTATTAATACTAAGAAGAATAAAGAATTGATTAGTGTGGACATGATTTTTATTAATGAAAATGTTGTATAAAAAATTCTTTCTCCTATTGTTTTCTCTAATTAACCTTTTTTTTTTCTCAATTGTTTTACACTGAATGTAGTATTTGTTTTTCGTAGGAAAATCTAATGTATGCAACAATCAGGAAAAATTTAGTAATAAGGTTTAATTACATGTTGAGTGAGGGTTCTTTGTATAGTGTCAAGAATTTGAAAGTTGTTTCAACTACAGGCGAGTACAGACCACTTTCAAATCAGTATAAGATTATTTTCTTAGTTATAACTTTGCTTAAAAGATTAGAAGAATGAACTATTAAGATTCAGATAAATGAATTTCAATTCGTATCTCCAAATTTGATTGATTTACGTGTGAATGATAACACAATCCTCTCATGTATTTATTTTAATTATTAATGTTTGTTAATCTTTAATTCCAATTCGTATCTCTGAATTTGATCGATTTACGTGTGAATAATAACACAATCCTTTCAGATATTTTGTTATCTTTAATTTCAATTCGTATCTCTGAATTTTATCGATTTACGTGTGAATGATAACACAATCATTTTAGATATTTATTTTAACTATTAATGTTTGTTAATCTTTAATTCCAATTCGTATCTCTGAATTTGATCGATTTACTCGTGAATGATAACATAATTCTCTCAGGTATTTATTTTAATTATTAATGTTTGTTAATCTTTAAGTGTATATTAGAAATTATTGATTCTTATGTTTTAACATGTTTAAGTTTTTTTTCCATGATATTACAGATGTTGTCGGGAGTTTATGTGGTGTATGTGATATTGAGATCGTTGGAGCTGGTTGGAAAAAAAGAGATATAAAAGTTCTAACATATTAGTAAGTTGAATATAATCAAGAAAACTATAATTATGTATATTTTTAGTTATTGTTTTATCATAAGAATCAATAATGTAAAAGAAAAAAACTAATGAAAATCACTCTAAATCCAATATATATATATATATATATATATATATAAAGATAGGACTTGAAAAGGTGATATGACATTATCATTTTGCTTCTTTGTATATTCTCTATTATCTAATAAATAGATATTTTTATTTTTAGATTTGACTTTTCATCTTCTCATAATTAATTTGATTGTATTTAACTCATTTAATAAATAGTAACTTTATTAATATATATCATTCTTCATCTTTTTATATTTTCTATTATCTAAAATCTATAGTTTTAAAAGCCGCACGAAGTGCGGTTTTATTTCCTAGTTGGAATATAAAATGAACAACCTCAATTCCTTGAGTTGTTGCCTAATTATTTGTTCTAATTCTTCAGAAATTTTCTTTTCTTTTCCTCACACCCCACCTCTTCATAAACACAAATAAAAAGTCAAGTGGTAATATTCATAATAAAATAGGGAATAAAAATATTGGTGATTTGGAATAAAAAAAATAACCAACTGTATAATAATGTAATTAGAGAGTTTTGAATTTAATAAAAATATGATATCCTTATAATAAGTTTTTCTCTTTACATTATTAATTTTTGTTAATTTTGATGAATATCTCAGTGACAACAAAAATTATTTTATAGAGAAAGTTGGGGGAGATGTTTGATCCAAACTTATCCACTGAATGAGACAAGGAAATTAGCAATCTTCTTTAATTTAGTAACAATTACGCTTACAAAGTTAGAAGACATAGTAAATCTAATTCAGATTTTGCCCCATAAAACTAATTTAACTTATTGCACGTCTTTGTTTAATTACTAATATTCGACCAAAATGATCAGCACTTTATAGGAAATTCCAAACAAGTTTATATTCACAAGAAATACGTCAAGGACAAATGAGAATAAAAAAATGCAAAAAACTAATAAAGCTTCATTAATTAGAATTAACCATATGTGCTCTTATTTTTAAAATAAATTAGAGGAAGATAACTAACATCTTCTCCTCTTAGTTCCTAGATTTTATCTTCTTCTTTTTTCAATTTACCCTAATGGCAAAGGGTTATGACTTATGAGTACTAAAGGCAGCTCATAGATTAAACTCTTTTTTCCGTTTCCTCAACAACCTATTCGAACATCTTTCAAAGTCGTGCTTAAATTAATTAACTAGAGTCTGTTCTGTCCCATCATTAATTATTGCGGTCCTTTAATAGTCTCTGGACAAAATTTTAGCTTTTGTGCATGGCTATGATAGAGACATTCACATTTGCCAAAATAAATACAAATTGCAAGCCTAGCTGATTCAACATATATATAAATGCGAACTCTTTTATAATAAATTGTAAATATACATGTATTAGTATCCAACCTTCATATGATAAACATTGGCTCAATAATTCAGTATGGACAATAATTCACACGCCAGCATGTCCAATGAGAATAAAAAGATGAAAAGAGAGAAGCAATAATATTGCCAGCATTGTTAGCCCTACCAGCTGCATAAAGTTGTGACCACATTCATTATCATTGAATCTCTGTTCACTATCTATATTTATTTGAGATCACTTTGATCTCAACTTTTATATGAACAAATAGGCTCACGCAAGATTGATAAACTTGTAATTAATTTATTTGTACTGTCTATTATGAATCATAATTTATGATGAAATGAAAGTTCTGTTTGTTTGTAAAGAAAAAAAATAATAGTCGATCAGTAATTTTTTTAAAATAAGTGGGTAAGGACACATATATATACCTTTTGAACTTTCTGGAGTCTGGACAATGCACATTGATCTGGTTAAGCCCCAAATGACAAAGATTTTTAACTTTTAATTTGGATAAGAATCCTAGTTTTAGTCTAGTCTCCAATTTTTGCCTTTTTGTCTTTTTTTTTTTGCATTGAATCATTTAAAGTAAAGATAATACCACTCGTTTTTCACGTTTAACTATTGATTTTTTATATCATCTTTATTTTTTAAAAAAAAGAAAAAAAAACTCACTTAAATTTTATCAAATAACTTCCGTAATCTCAAAATTTTTCTTTTAAAATCAAGCTTAATGTATTTGTAATATTTGTGCTTATGCTTGTATTTTTAGTAATAATAGATACTCTCTTGATGATTGTTTGAGAAGAGTAATGATAAATTCCAAATTGTTTATCTCAAATTGTTTATCCTAAATTCTATCTTAAATGATGTCTCATTTATTAGGTAGTGTATAATTTTTTATAATATCCAAGTAAATTAGTTATATTAATTTATCAACCAATTGATGAATTCCATGGTATAATGTTTTGGTATAAAAATTTTGAGACGTACAGCACTACTCATTTTAAGAAATAAATACACTTTTGTCAAAAGGTAATTACTTACATTAGACGCCCTAAAATTATGTTAAAATACAATTTAGTCTATCTACTTTTAAATTCTTACAAATACCCCATTTGACACTACAAAATTAATTAAAGTTTCTACAAACTGAACCGACCATGATCACCATAAGCATCGCTAATCCATTCTTGAATAATGCTTCCATTGTGATATTTTAATTTGTTGTTCAATCGACTCTAAATAGATATGGAATTTGATTATAGTGATAGGGAAGTAATTATCGTAAGAGCTTCATACGTATATGAAGAGGAGGATGTCCTCACAAGAGAATGTTACACACACACACATAAGACCAAATAAGCATATAAATTAATATACAATGTGACAAGGTGGCATGAAATATGTTATATATATTCTTCTCCAAAAAATGGGACTCCTAATTGGAAATCTTCAAAGAGAAATGTCAACCTTCAAAATTCAAAATGAGAGTATATGTGGCAATCTACAGTTATACTTACTCGTGTATCACGGTCACCCCCCACACATATATAAAATGTAGTTATTGATCAGCGTGCGGATAACTAATATATTTTAGTGTTGTATATGTAGTCATATACATTATTTTGTTTGGCTTTGAATTTAAATTTTAAAACTTGCGGATATTTGTAGGAAATATTGTGTAATAACTTCAAACAATAATTAGATCAATCTTAGTTGGGTACTTTTGATATGTAATTATGTATGGTATATACTCTCTCCCACATTTATATCTTGCCACGCACATATATATTAATAGAGCGCATGAGATTTTTTTTCAAACAGGCCAATCCATAAAGTTCAATTTTTTTTTTCTTGATTACAGTAAAACTTCTAAGTTAATACCCGGCATTGAGAGTTGAGACCAAGAAAATTTATTTATTAAGCAAATTTTTAACTGACCGAAACTTAATGTTTCACATTGGCGTCAAGTCCGAAATGTCAAAATACATTGTTTGATCAGGATATCAATTAATTAAAATTCTATTATGTAAATGTTTAAATCTTAAGTTCGAGTCACGGGTAGTGTATATCTATGTTTAATATTTTTTTTCCCAAATAGATATGGTAATAGGGTGGGGTGGGGGTGGGGAGGTTTACCTCATTCTTCACCTCGTTAGAAGTTTTTGCCTCCATTCCCCACCTCATTCCCCAATAAATTTAGTGGGGTGGAGATGGAGAATCTCAATGTGGGGAATGATTTCCTCATTCCCATTTTATTCTCCATTTATCTATTTTATATTAGGTATAAATATATGATTTCAGTAAGTTAAAAATTAGAGATTTAAAATAAAATTATTATCATATTATAAAGTATTTAAATTCTTTTTTAAAAAATCCAAAAGTTTGAAATAATATTTTAAAATGATATAAAAGTTAAAAATATTTAAAGAGCATAGCACCTTAAAAGAGAAAAAAAATATAATAACATTTCAGAGTTGAAAAATATTATAGAGTTTTCTTTTATTCATATCCTGTTTATATTACATAAAAATTTAAAAAAAATTATTAATTAATATTACAATTGATAAAATAAAAATTATTAAATAAGAATTAAAAATATATTTATATATAATAAGGATTGGGGTGGAGAGTATAAAATTAAATCCCATCTCATTAAAAATTTAAAGATTACTTTTTTTCCACTCCCCACCTCATTCTTAAAAATTATTCAAAATATTTTTCATTTAGAGTGGAATTCTATGGAGCCCAAATCCGTGGAAGATTTTACCATCCATTCCCCCAAAAAAAAGTAGTGATCATAGTCATCTTTCAAAGTTTTCGTCTCATGTATAAAGGGTAGTCAAAGTCGTCTTTCAAAGTCTTTCTTTTATTTATTTATTTCCGATTTTTTGCCATCATTTTCTGGGTGCGGTGACTTCGACAGTCACCGGTCAAACAAAGTTTTTTGAACTTTGATGGCCAAAGCGATGGACACAGTCACACACTCGGAAATGGAAAATAAAGATATATAATAAAGAAAATGATGTTAGTTGATAAGTATCGATTGCAAAATGCATGGATGCAAACATAAACCAATTAAATTCACTAAAATTTAATTTTTATAAGTAAATTCACGAACTAATATATTAGTCGTTCTCAAAAAAGGCTCAATAATTGATCATAAGCATGGACAAATATCATCAACAACAAAAGGATTGAATAATACGTCCATCTGATCTGTGTATACACATCAGCATGTCCAATGACAAGACAAAGGAAAAAAAAAACAAATGAAGAAAAAGGGAACCAATAAACACTTTGTGCCCGTATTTGTTATTCCTACCACTTGGAATTAATGGAAAACGACCAAAATTTGCGGCCCCTCTTCTTTGGTAAAATTAATCCATTTCATTTTCATCACTTTATAAGTGCACTTCCTTTAATATTGTAAAGTTAAAGAGTTCGATATGTTTTTTAGACTGTAATCCAGTCTTCTCGTAATATTTACGTTATAAAATAAATGGTCTAAAAGAATTGACAGTTGACAAGATATTTTTAAGTTTTAAAACATGAGGGGGAATAATTAATTTCACTAGATAATAAGGGGTTTTTTAGTCTTTCTACCCACTTGCATTATCAGTGAATCCTCAATCTTGCACCATATATTGGGGATCACTTTGAGTTAGAGGGCTCAAAGCTAGCTAGTTAATTAGCGTCCTAGAGCATTGGGGGAGAAAGAGAGAGAAGCAATTTGCTCGTCTCCTCTAATTTGCTCATCATGGCTTTCACTCTTGCTAGCTTCATGCCAAAGACCACGCTCAAGCTGCCAACTTTCAAGACTTATCAGCAGCCAAGAAAAGGGGTAGTCATGTACGTTTCATAATTATTACTTACTNAGGATTGGGGTGGAGAGTATAAAATTAAATCCCATCTCATTAAAAATTTAAAGATTACTTTTTTTCCACTCCCCACCTCATTCTTAAAAATTATTCAAAATATTTTTCATTTAGAGTGGAATTCTATGGAGCCCAAATCCGTGGAAGATTTTACCATCCATTCCCCCAAAAAAAAGTAGTGATCATAGTCATCTTTCAAAGTTTTCGTCTCATGTATAAAGGGTAGTCAAAGTCGTCTTTCAAAGTCTTTCTTTTATTTATTTATTTCCGATTTTTTGCCATCATTTTCTGGGTGCGGTGACTTCGACAGTCACCGGTCAAACAAAGTTTTTTGAACTTTGATGGCCAAAGCGATGGACACAGTCACACACTCGGAAATGGAAAATAAAGATATATAATAAAGAAAATGATGTTAGTTGATAAGTATCGATTGCAAAATGCATGGATGCAAACATAAACCAATTAAATTCACTAAAATTTAATTTTTATAAGTAAATTCACGAACTAATATATTAGTCGTTCTCAAAAAAGGCTCAATAATTGATCATAAGCATGGACAAATATCATCAACAACAAAAGGATTGAATAATACGTCCATCTGATCTGTGTATACACATCAGCATGTCCAATGACAAGACAAAGGAAAAAAAAAACAAATGAAGAAAAAGGGAACCAATAAACACTTTGTGCCCGTATTTGTTATTCCTACCACTTGGAATTAATGGAAAACGACCAAAATTTGCGGCCCCTCTTCTTTGGTAAAATTAATCCATTTCATTTTCATCACTTTATAAGTGCACTTCCTTTAATATTGTAAAGTTAAAGAGTTCGATATGTTTTTTAGACTGTAATCCAGTCTTCTCGTAATATTTACGTTATAAAATAAATGGTCTAAAAGAATTGACAGTTGACAAGATATTTTTAAGTTTTAAAACATGAGGGGGAATAATTAATTTCACTAGATAATAAGGGGTTTTTTAGTCTTTCTACCCACTTGCATTATCAGTGAATCCTCAATCTTGCACCATATATTGGGGATCACTTTGAGTTAGAGGGCTCAAAGCTAGCTAGTTAATTAGCGTCCTAGAGCATTGGGGGAGAAAGAGAGAGAAGCAATTTGCTCGTCTCCTCTAATTTGCTCATCATGGCTTTCACTCTTGCTAGCTTCATGCCAAAGACCACGCTCAAGCTGCCAACTTTCAAGACTTATCAGCAGCCAAGAAAAGGGGTAGTCATGTACGTTTCATAATTATTACTTACTTTATTTGCTTTGAAAATAATAGCCATGCATCTGCTAAGTCTTTGTAGATGGTCAAAATCATTATGAATAATTTTGTTTGTTTGTAAATTGCTTTAATTCCTTGTAATTAAAGTGTATATATATATATATATATATATATATATATATATATAGAGAGAGAGAGAGAGAGAACTGATATTGAACCTAAAGGGCGACACTGGGGGCATNTATATATATATATATATATATATATATATATATATAGAGAGAGAGAGAGAGAACTGATATTGAACCTAAAGGGCGACACTGGGGGCATAAATAATACTCCGATATCTGTGCCGTTTATGTCGCCTCTCTGTCACCCTTTGAGCTCGATATAATTATTGACATATATAAGCTCGTGGACACCCTTCGCTTAATTATTTATATTTTTCATTTTTGTTTTCTGATGAGATCACAGAGTGTGTAGTAATCCTACACGTCCAGGCGGGAGCCACGGGGGAGGAGGAAAGATCAATAGCGAGAAGCCGAAATCTCTCAACAATGCTCAAATTGAAGTAAAAGAATCTGCTGACAAAAACAAAGCAGTAAAAGAAGATGGTGCTGCAAAGAATAAGTCTAATTAAGGCTTCAAATCAATTAGTTAATGGCCGCTTAATTTAGAGGGCATGGCTTACATAGGCATGCGGCCATAAAATTATAGTTTCTCTACTGTACTAGACTGCCTTAAAATGTTTAATAAGGCTAGCTGCTTTTAGTATCAAGTGTGTGGTGGCTAATAATTATCACGTGTTCTTAGAAAAAAAAATAATAATAAAGCCACATTATGTGTATATGCATAATGAGGGTTTGGACTTGAGGTAGTTTAATTAATTATTATCAGCTAGCATAGTTGCTATATGTCATCAGTCTGTGTTATGAGTTGTATGCACATGTACTATTCCCTGCGACTTTGTATGTTGTTGGAATTCGCGCCTACGATGGGTCGGACAAGCCCAAAAGAAAGAAATATTCATAAGTTTCTTTCAAATAGAGTTTCATATGCCCATAAAAAAAAAAGAAAAGAGTTTCATAAATATTCATAAGTTTCTTTCAAATAGAGTTTCATATGCCCATAAAAAAAAAAGAAAAGAGTTTCATAAATATTCATAAGTTTCTTTCAAATAGAGTTTCATATGCCCATAAAAAAAAAGTAGAGTTTCATATGAATGTTGTAAGTTTAATTATACTCTAAGAGTTATGAAATTTTATGCTTGACTTCTATTACTCTCAAGAGTTTTTATATAAATATAATTATTGTTTGTAAAATAAGTGTGAGAGTCATAAAAAATATGTAGAATGTATTAGACAATATAGAGAAACCTACTAAAGATTGGATGTGTGAAAATGAAAGAAAAAGATAGTGGACTTTTATAATATGATATGTGGGAATTTTCTTTTTCTATGATTATCATCCGACAATAAGTATTCAGTGGTATGAGGATTTTTTTTGTGATAATCCTCTGTCTTTAATTAAATTGATAGTAATATAATCTCGTTATGATTTGCTTCCACATTTGAGAATCAAAAGGTATATTTTTATATCTCCCATTAATTATATATTGAATATGCACGAATATAAACATATATCACGTAGTCACTAGTGCTATATGAGATGTAATCTTCTTTACAATTTGCTTCTATGAGTAAATAAATACAAAAATGTGATCATTGATGGTTAAAAGAAGAGGAAGAAGAAGAAGAAGAAGAAGAGTGTTATTGCCATACTTGTTAAGTAATATTTCGAGAGATTTCTATTACAAATAATGTGATATTCATCTTTAAATTCAAGAGATTGATGATCTTAATATTGGCTTAATTTGAAGTGTATTTACAACTAGATTAGGGTTAAAAGAGAACAATCAAACAGACATTTTCATACTAAATATGATCAAGGAAGAGAGGATATTGATTATAATTATCGGGGAAAATATAAACATTTTTAACGAAGAGGATGAAAATTAGAGAAGCAGGCTAGAAACGGAATGCATGAAGATGATTACTGCAGAATGCGTAACGAAGGCTGTGAAAGAGTTCGTGATCTTGCAGCCCGTTTAGGGCCCAGCTAAACTAATGGGTGTTTTAGTAACTTTCATAGTTGTGGTAGCTACATTTTTTTTAATTTCTACTTTTAAATAAAAATTTATATTTTAAGCCTTACATAATTTGACAACTTTCATAAATTTTTTTTTCTTAATCACTACATCTTTTATTTCACAGTAACACTAAATCATTTAATAAACAATAGCTACTATGACTTAAAAGTTTAGTTGATTTAGAGCTAGTTTGATAATGTAGTAACTTTTAAAATACTTGTTATTAGCTATGTTATAGACATAATTAGCAGTGAAGAGAATCAATAAAATATTTGGTAAAATATATTTTTTAAAATATTGTAAGTTTTAAAAGTAATAGTATTTATTTGGTAAATCTTACAATTTGGATTGCGATAAGAATGAAATGATAATGTTGAATAAAATTTATTTATACATTTATAAACATGTATACGTAATTTTTTTAATTGTGTATATATAATAATTGGAAACTAAAATAAATTTTTTTATTTTATTAATTTTCTTTTTTTCTTTTCTGTTCTCAATAATATTGGTAATAATAACAATATCCTTAAATTTAATGATTTTATTTCTTAATTAAATAATACAATTTTTTATTTTTATAATATACGTGAGGATATATATGAAACTGCATTAAATATAAACTTAATCCTTACAATTAGATTTTGAAAAGCTACTCATTCTCCACTTTTCAAAATCTACTATAAAATGGGATGATTTTGTCAAAAGTAATGTTTTGAAAAAAATTATCAAATACCAAAATTTGTTTTTATCTTTTCAAGATCATTTTTTAGTCTTGCAAAAGCAACTCCAACTCAGTTTTTTATTTGCCATATGTATGATAAAAAATCTATAATATCTTTATATTTTTATCAAAATAATTAATATTTACATTAATTATATACTATTTATTTCATAATTACATCTTTTTTTATAACAACTATATCTTAAAATTTATAATATTTTAATATTGAACCACATCTAATGGCATGATTGGTTTGATGAAATATAAAGAGAGGAGAGGAAGAGAGGGGAAAAAAAAATAAATTATATGTCCAACTGAACAATAAAAATAATTTTAATATTCTTTTTCACTCATTTTTCTCTTTTCCTCTTTTCCTCTTTCCTCTAGCTTCTTTTATCCCTTACTATTTTGGGAAAAGGACACAGAGACCCCCAATATTTAAATAAGGGACACAGAGACCCCCAATATTTAAATAAGGGACACAGAGACCCCCAACGTTTGAAAAAGGGACACAAAACCCCCTAAGGTTTCAAAAAAGACACTCAGACCCCCATTTGTTACCAGAAATTATAATTTTAAAGTGCAATTACCATTATACCCTTATAGCATATTAAAAAATAATTGTTCATTGTCCAATTTATTCCTATATTATTAATAAAATTACGAATATAACTTCATTATCCAAATTTTCCATTTAATTTTTGTCAAATTTTCTCTTCAACTAAATAAATTGAATCCATTGCTCAAGAATAAAAATAAATTAAATTGATTACTAATATAATAAAAATAAATTTAATCCATTTTCGTATATATCAAAATAAAAATAAATTAAATTTATTCCTATATTATTAATAATCCATTGGGTAATGAAGTTATATTTGTAATTTTATTAATAATATAGGAATAAATTGGACAATGAACAATTATTTTTTAATATGCTATAAGGGTATAATGGTAATTGCACTTTAAAATTATAATTTCTGTTAACAAATGGGGGTCTGAGTGTCTTTTTTGAAACTTTAGGGGGTTTTGTGTCCCTTTTTCAAACGTTGGGGGTCTCTGTGTCCCTTATTCAAACATTGGGGGTCTGAGTGTCTTTTTTGAAACTTTAAGGGGTTTCGTGTCCATTTTTCAAACGTTGGGAGTCTCTGTGTCCCTTATTCAAACATTGGGAGTCTCTGTGTCCTTTTCTCTATTATTTTTCCAACCAACAATGGGCTAAAAGCCGTTAGCCATTTGTTAACAAGAAGTTACAAGATAAATATAAGGAGCCTCTAAGTTACAATAATTGTAACGTATATTCCTCATGTGAACTACATAAAATTATAAGACCCATAATTTATATGGTTCATATGAGAAATATATATTACAATTATTGTAACATAACATTTGCCGATAAATGTATTACATTAAAAAATAAAAATTAATATTTTAATAATTTGGGCGGTTAGTTGATCCGGTCTAGACTGAAAAACCCCAATCCGGTCCATTGACCCGCACTGACTTTAACCTAGCTTGTCATATACTGGACTGAAGTTTCCAGTTTCGAATTTCTTTAGTACGCGGGTATCATTTAAATTTTTCAAAAAGCCCCTAAAATAAAACCAAAACCTTTCATTTCTCTCGTTGGGGTAAAAAAATGGAATTGGACCCCGATGATGTCTTCAGAGACGACGACGAAGAATCCGATAACGAATTCTATCAGGTTTCCTTTCTCCGTTTCTTGTTTGCTTTCATATCAATACGACTACTGAGCTTCGTTTGTTTCTTAAATTCTTCATTTTTATTCATTTAGGCCCAAAAAAAAAAAAGATGAAGATTAGTTGATTTCTCATAATTTTTTTTTTCAGGAACACGAGGCGACTAAAGAATATGTCGTGTATCTTGTCGATGCTTCTCCCAAAATGTTTAGCACTACTTGTCCCGCCGTGAGTTTCTTCATTTAATAATGATAATCGATTTTTTTAATTTTTCAATTTTTTTTCCAAAATGGTCAGCGGCGACTTGGCGTTTTATTTATTTTTTTAATATTGAATTTGACCTAGTCATGAAGCAAAATGCAGTGAATAAATTGTTCTTCTATCACAAACTAGAAGGGGAATGAAATGTTACAGCATTGAAATTCAATTTGCTATGTTGATGTTTTGTGAATAAGTTTGATGTTTTATGTAAATGCTGTTGTTCTGTGCTGTTTGGTTCTTGGTCTGATTGGTGTTAATATATTTGATTTTACAAAAATTGGCAGGAGGATCAAACAGATGAAACTCATTTCCACATTGCAGTTAGTTGTATTGCGCAATCGTTGAAGACTCAAATCATTAATAGATTGTATGATGAAGTAGCTATTTGCTTCTTTAACACTGTAAGTTGTTCTAATAAAGTGAAAGATATGTTGGCTATTAGTCATCTTGTATTCGAAGTTGCCTTTACTTTTATGTCTGACACTTCTTTGTAGTCTTTGGTTGAACGGTATAGTATAACTGGCCTTTCACTTTTGAGTAGAGAAAGAGGTTTTTGAATGTAGGTTTTGAGAATAAGCATAAAAGTAAACATGCAATTTTTTTTTTTTTTTCATTTGCAGAGGAAAAAGAAAAATTTGCAAGATCTAAATGGTGTTTTTGTATTCAATGTTGCTGAACGAGAGCAACTAGACAGGCCAACTGCGAGGTTTATAAAAGAATTTGATCACATAGAGGGTAAGTTGTGGTGATTATTTGCATTTTATTATGTGCATGGTTTATTTTAGATTCCCTGCTCCAGTTCTCTTTTCTCGACTGCATATCGTTCGAGACTAATTTTAGATTAAGACTGAAAGTCCTTGTTTTCAAAATGCAACTAGTTACGAATTGCACCACAGTAGGAGTTTTGTGATTCTGATCAATGTTGAGGTTTTAAAGTCATTTTGCTGATTTTTTATCTGAAAAAGTATTGTTTGGCTTTAAACTAACCAGTTGTTAGAATTGTAAGGTAGCAACCTCGTGACCTTTTCAATAGTGCGTGGTTGCATTTCACTTAGGAAGCAAAGGTCAAACTGAGGTTTTTAGTCTTGATGTCAGTGGGTCAACATTAGCATTTAGTTTTTTCCTCTCTTTCCAAATAGATTCAATAATATCTCCTTTGAAATTTTTCAAAACATAGGTTATCAAGTAATATGAAATTGGAAAGGTAGGGAATTGCTTTAGTGTAAAACCCAATAAAAAGTGCAAGCGGCCATTTTAGGTGTAATGCATTTTCTCTTCATTTCATTACTATGGAAATTGGAGGACAGACTATCTTTTAAACATAATTTGTTTTTCTATGATGACAGTATCCCACTCTATCCAGTATAATTTCATCATTTTTTATATGGATCTTGTCAATTCTTTTTTATAGGATGTTGAAGATCTATTCACTCCTTTCAGTGAGTGCTTGTCTCTAGCACTATTTGTTAATATGCACATGATCTTCCCCTCAATCGAGTTTTGACTGAAGCAGCTGTCCATTTTATCATAATTAATTTAATGATAAACAACTAAAATCGTAACCAATCTTTGATATTTGCATGAGATGTTTGAATTTTGGCTCCTGTGATGAAATTTGTGGTTGCATATATACTTATGTTTAAGCAGAAACTTTTTATACTATGTTGCAACATAAGTTGACTAAGTGTCCGCTTTGATGGAGAGTTATTAAAGATATAACAATCTTGCCTAATCTGAAAACTGTTTTGCTCTGCAGAATCTTTTGAGAAAGAAATTGGGAGTCAGTATGGAATTGTTTCGGGATCTCGTGAGAATTCCCTGTACAATGCTCTCTGGGTTGCGCAAGGCCTGTTGCGCAAAGGGTAATGCTATGTACTTATCACTTTGTTCTTTGTATTGAATTTCCTGTATGCCTAAGAATTTCCTTAAGAATACTTTATGTAACTTTTGGTAATATCTTGGTTATATATTTATCTCAGATCTTCAAAGACAGCTGACAAACGCATGCTGTTATTTACAAATGAAGATGATCCTTTTGGGAGTATCAAGGGTGCAGCAAAAAATGATATGACCAGAACCACAATGCAGCGAGCTAAAGTACGAGTTTCTATAAAAGTAAAGTTGTAGTTGGGGGCCTGCAAGGACTTTATATTATTATAAGACAACTCATGCATTTATCTTTGTTTCAGGATGCTCAAGATCTTGGCATCTCAATTGAACTTCTACCACTGAGTCCGCCCGATGAGGAGTTCAAGGTTTCTCATTTTTATGCTGTAAGTCCACACCTTTGCCATTTTATTTTTTCAGGACTTCCATGGCTGATAGATTCATTTACATTTCATCGATCTTACCATGTTGCAGGATATGATTGGACTGGAAGTTGATGATCTTGCTCTGTTCATGCCATCAGCAGGACAGAAGTATGCATCTCTGATTTTTTGTTAATCTTTTTAATTTTTTTTAATACAGAAAATTCAGCAATTATGTACTAGAGACATTATTAAGTAACCACATGTTTCCCTTAGAATAATTGAAAGTTGGTGAAGTTTTTGGTCCTCCCAAAACATTATAAGGAAATAATAAACCAACTATTACTTTAAATTCCTAAGTACTAGTAATTTAACCTGGATGAATATCAAGCACTCGTGCTGATGTGAATTTTGGCAATTGACTGTCAAATTTATGAAGATGTGACCATGATGCTGTTTATAACTGAAAACAGGTCCATTAGTTCAAATGAGATATGGGAGACATCTATAATGTCGATTATGGTTAGTTTGCCCGTTTTGAGGGAAGAGTAATGGTATGCTTCCCTTGGTAGTTATAGTATTATTGTCATGTTATATAGTCTCAAACTCCTTGGGTGCAGTTAGCAACGGATCTTTGTGCTGACATTTTGCAACAGGTGTTTTAGACCCCTCAATGACCATTTCTGCAACTCTTGTATGCTTTCTGATGTCTAAAGCTAATTATTATTATAGTTTTTTGTTTGAGAGTTGACGGAGATTGTTTTTTCCGAGAGTCAAAGGCAATGTATTTGGGCTGTATTCGGAAATGGGATTTATCTTTAATTCCCCTTGTCCGGAGGTGGATATTCCTGGCCATGTTATGATTTTAAGACTTGAATCAGACAATACAGCATAACCAGCTCTTTAGTGAATTAAGCTATCCTTGACATCATTTAACATGTGAAATATGTATTTGATTTTAGATTGGAAGATATGAACGATCAGCTGAGAAAGCAAATGTTCTCAAAGCGCATAGTTAAAAGAATATCATTTATAATTGCCAATGGACTGTCAATTGAATTGAATACATATGCTTTAATTCGTCCAACTGTTCCAGGTAGGTAGGGTTCATTGTTCTCTTTTGGGCTTCTGCATGTGGTCTTTTAAGATGGTCATCTGTTTCTGTGCTTTTGCTTTACAGGGGCAATTACCTGGCTGGATTCTGTCACAAATCATCCCTTAAAGGTGATTCCCATTATTAAATTATGATGGCTGATTGCATTTTTTGCAGACATATGGTTGTATTGTAATGTGTCACACATCAAGGTTTCCTTTTTTGTTCTCTGTCTCTCTCTCACTCTCTCTCTTTTTAATTTTTAAATGTCAAACAGTTATTTTATTTGAAAATCATTAGGGTAAGTATTTAGCGTAGTATGGGGTTTAGCTACTTGTTATATGATTATATTTGATTTTCTACAGACTGAAAGATCTTTCATCTGTGCGGATACTGGTGCATTAATGCAAGAACCTGCAAAACGCTTTCAGCCTTACAAAGGGTTAGCATATTTAGGTTCTACTGTACATCATAGTCAATATTTTTGTGGAAGATCTCTCCTTCACACCCTCAGCTAACACTGCCCCCTTCTGTTTCTTTTATCAGTTCTCTGTTTTCTAGGTTCAAAATTTGTCTGTATTGTAGCTATTCTGTGCTTTATATTTTTACCTTTATAGGATAATCAAGACACTTTCGTTCTTTATTATGGTGCTTTAAACACAAACTTCTTTTTTGACTGAACAAATGCATGGCTTTGGCTATGATGAGAATCGGTAAAAGTAGTCTTGCAGTGAGTTTAACCCATCCGGCATAGAATTAGGGACTGCAAACTAGCATGCTTCAGAGAATAAAATGTTATCCGCGTTGGTTCATTTGTTAGCTCATCAGATGATGTCATGTAGCTTTATCAGATAGAAACTGTTCATATTTTGCAATTCCTAATTGTTCATGTTATTATTTAATTCTCTTCTTGGAATTTCAGCCTGGTTTTCTGTGTATTTTCAGCGAGAATATCAAGTTTTCAGTTCAGGAGCTATCTGAGATCAAAAGAGTTTCAACGGGACATCTTCGTCTCCATGGGTTCAAGCCATTAAGCTACTTAAAAGATTATCACAACTTGAGGCCATCAACATTTGTTTTTCCTAGTGACAAGGTTGCTTAGTTCTTTTGCTACGATGTACTAAAATTATTTTGCTGAAGTTAATGCTTGTTTCATCATTTAGTTGTTGATGGCTCATTGTCCTTATATTAGCTTTCTCGTTTTTTTTCATTGGCTTATGCAGGAAGTGGTCGGAAGTACTTGCATTTTTATAGCCCTCCATAGATCCATGTTACGGCTTAAGCGGTTAGTGCTTTATCCTCCATTTTCAGTAATCTTATATTATTACATTTATGAAATTTAACTGGTTATATGTTATGTTGTCTGTATCAGTAAATATGGGTTAAAATTGTTATCCCATCTATCTTATGTGTTAGTCTCAAAACCATTTTGTTGATACAAAGACATTGTATGATATCTGGAAATTCCTTCTTTTGTATGATCATGCCTGTGACAGTTCTTGTCAATGTTTTTTGAATCAGTGATTTTTGTTGGCATACATTTTATGATCATTTGGTGGGAGTTTGAAAAATATCTTAAATTCATTTATTGATATTCATGAAGTTCTTTAATGCAAATTCCTCTAGTTGTTTTCATTCTACTCTTTTTTTGAACCACCTGATTTTTCTGGAAGTATGATGATGGCCATGTTCTTATTAGTTCTTGTATTGTTGCTGTTTGGCAATCAAAGTGGTACTCAGACAATTACAACATATAGTTGTTTAGCCTTTGAAGACTTTATTGTTTCCTTGCAGTTTTGCAGTTGCATTTTATGGCAATCCATCTAATCCTCGGTTGGTTGCCCTTGTTGCTCAAGTAAGACCTTTGATACACATTTGTAGAACTTATTCTATTTTGCACATTTGACTGGATAATTTTGGAAGACGTGTGATTTATTTATTTTTTTGGATAAGGTTCTCTGATAACTTAACTGCTGCTCAATTGTATTTGACTCATCGCTAAGTGTTTTCTGGTTGTTCTTGCATTTTTATTGAACATTGGCCTTGGGGTGCCTACGACCTAAATTCCATGGAAAGACAATGTAGTATTATGTGTTGGTATTGTTTGAGGATTAACCTTGTAGAAATGTTCCCCCTTAAAAAGGTCTGGACCTAATTAGATGAACTCTATGTTTTAGTCTCTGTTCTGCCCTGTGTCACTTCCAACTACTTTATCACCTACGTTTCTGTGAAATATATACACAAATTGTTTCTGGATTATAACTAGAATTCCACCTTTTCTGGACCCATCTCACATCAATAATGTGACCCCTACCACCTAGAGGTAGTTTTAGGCAAGTTTCCTTCGAAGTGGATTTCTGAATGCCAGCTCGTAATAATCTATCTTCTGGTGCATATGATGATTCTTTAGCTGCCTGAGGCGTTAATTTACCGATTAAAATATCGCCGGTCTCTGCCCAAGATCCTAGCATCATGATTCCATTTTTCTCGAAATTGGAAAGTAACCGGGCTTTTCGATGCAGCATTTTATTAGTAATCCTTTCGGGACCTTGGCTTGTCACATGATTCTGAATTTCATATTTCCGTTTGTAAAAAGAGGTGTAAATATCTCTATATATCTGACATTCGCTAATAAGTACCGATCCTGAAAATTGTAAGCTTCCCATGGCATATAAGCTACTAATATGTTTTCCCTAGAGTGAGTTTGCCGCCAACTGTAGAAGCACCGTCCGCTTCTGCTATGTATGATAAGATTTTGATATTTGCTTATTATGATGGAGGAAAAATCACTTTTCAGTTCTCGATTTGTCTGAATGAACAAACTATATGTTCTTCCAAAATGAAAATTCTTGTGGTATTTATATTGCTTATTTCCAGTGGTATTTAATGTGTTTAATTTACCACTTATTACTGAGGCTATTTATCTCTTTTGAATCTTCACAGGATGAGATTGTTAGAGCTGGTGGTCAGGTTGAGCCACCGGGAATGCACATGATATATCTTCCATATTCTGATGACATCAGACCCGTTGAAGAGGCAAGAAAGATACCTGAGTTAAAATGAATATATTATCTTATAGTCTCACCGATGTAATTAATGGTATTTGCAGCTTCATTCGGATACGGATGCTGTTCCTTGGGCATCAGATGATGAAGTTAAAAAGGCTGCTGCTTTGATGAAGCGTATTGACTTGAAAGATTTTTCAGTCTGCCAATTTGCCAATCCTTGTAAGTTGTAATTTGCTATATGGTAATATGTAGTAGCTTATGGAATGCCTGTTAGTATTAAGGTTCGGTATAAGCCATCTTCAAAAAGCAGCTTATCATGTAATGGTTTCTAATTGTGAGCTTGTGCATACAAGTCGAACCCCAGCTTAATTTCAGAGAATTGCTCTTATAAAATAAACAATTTTCATAATGCGTTGTGATATAGGTTGACTTCTGTAAAGGCACAAACGGGGTTGAAAAAAATGTCAGTTCAATTTAAAATTTTTGAAGTTATTCCATTTGATTATGTAACTGAATAAATTCCTGCAGCTTTGCAGAGGCATTATGCAGTATTGCAAGCCTTAGCTCTAGAAGAAGATGACATGCCAGAAATCAAAGATGAAACAGTTCCTGATGAAGAAGGCATGGCCAGGTAAGTACAAACTTTTGGTTAAGTGTTAAATGCTCTTGCTTTTATTTTATGCTTCAGATTTTGATCTTGATTGATAAATGAACTCAGCAAATTATTCACATGTGCGACCTGCAGGCCTGGAGTTGTTAAAGCAATAGAGGAATTCAAGCTTTCTGTTTATGGGGACAACTATGATGAGGAAGGTGATGTTAAAGTGAGTGAGGCCTCCAGAAAACGGAAAGCAGCTACTGAAAATGCTGCAAAGGAGTGTGCGAATTATGATTGGGCTGACCTTGCTGACAAGGGAAAGGTTAGAGTAAATGTTGCTTTCACTTATTTCCATCTCAAAGTTTTGTTTTCTGCTGTGCATGAGAGTTTTGTTTTGTGTTTGAGAAGATAATTTGAGAGACATTTTCAATTTCCAATATCAGCGCCTTTATTCTTTCGCCAACAAATGTAATTTGAGATTCCAATGAGAACAAATGGGTTGAGTATTCAAACATTTAATTTCTTCTGGAAATCAAAATGAAGATATATTGGCAATTTTGGCACATTTTTATTTAGAAAGTTATGCTCAGTATGATAATCAAAGAGATGCATATCAGTCTATGTAGATTCATGATTCAAGAAAAACTTGGATTGGTTATTGCTCAAATAATTTTAATGATATTTAATCTCATTTGTTATTGATTATGTTTTACAGTTAAAGGAAATGACGGTGCAAGAGTTGAAGCTTTACTTGATGGCACACAACCTTTCCACTACAGGAAGGAAGGAAACCCTGATCAGCCGTATATTAACACACATGGGCAAGTGAGCGTGTGATGGATCTGTCGTGTTACACTTCACTCTAATTAAACATTCCAGGTGCATGCCTTGCCCCTCCCTGCATTTCACTGAAATTTTGCATTTCCATTTTTGTTGGGGCACAAAGAGAACTTAAAACTTCTGGATACCTTATGATGAGCATCAACAGCCTGAAAAGCATTTTGTTGTTATATAAAGGAGAGAGTTTTCTTAATATGAAGGGAATGCAAACACTTGAAATGTGATCTTTCTATACTTCGTATAAAATTAGAAGTTTCAAATGAAGCGATTATAAATTGTCTTTGAAGTGCGTGTTTCAACTTGATTTTTTTATAAAATAAAATAAAACAGTAAGTGATATGGCACATGGGATTGCAATCAACTTTTGAGACAACAATCCACGGTGAATCGTCAACAAAAACAAAATTTTTCGTTTTCTATTGCCAAAAATTGTTTTCAAATTCCAAAGGCTTGCTATTTGGTCTTCATTTATAAATACTATGCCTTTCAAAATATAACAGGTGAATTTTTAGCATATAAATTAACATAACACATGGCAAAGTAGTTGACTGCCATGTGAATTTTTAGTCTCGCAAGTGGCACATCAGTATTGTAACGTCTGCTGGGTCTTACATTGTCCACAAAAAGGACTCGTCCATCTAGTAACTGCAAGTATATACTGTGTGATGCTTAAACTCAACAATTTAAGCTTGGTAAATCAGAGAAAATGATGCAATTTTACCATCCCATTCATCTCTGTCAAGGCTTTTTGGGCTTCCTCTTATGTGCTGAAAGTCACGGACCCATAACCTTTTGATGTGTTCTTACCTTGATCCATTATTATTGTAGCTGCAAAAGGAAAAGAATCGGATATTAGAAAAGTAGTGAAGATGGAACAGGGGTTGAGACTTAAAATAGAAATAGAACAAACCCTTAGTGACTTGGCCAAATTGTGAAAAAGCATCAGCTAACATCTCTTTAGTGGTTGAGAAAGAAACGCCTGCGGAACATGCCAATTATTTTACCAAAATAAGATGGTAAGATTGGAAGTTCTGCAGCCAAAAGTATTACACAACTGAAGGAAGGAAATAAAAAATATGAACATGTTTTTAATCTCAGTAACTTGTGAAACAGTTATAAGTTCAAGGGAATTAGATAGAGGTGTGGCTGAGTTTGCTAGTTTGGACCAAAAAGGGCAATCAGATGAATCCAGATAATTAAGAAAAGCATCAATTCCAGTGCAACTGTGGACAATGGAATTGCTTTCCCTGTGAGAGTAGAGGGCCTAAATACGAGCAAAAACCTACTGATGCATCTACAGAAGCTCACATTCACATCCTGCGTGATTAAACAACCGTATGGTCTTACTATACAGTGAAGAATGTAATAATTAACGACCTGATAAGGCTACAAGGTGAAGAAACTATTCACCAGAAAAGTTCAAAATCAAATCAGAGCGGCTTTGATTTTTGAAAAAATGAAACAATATCACTTGAGCAACACTATAAAACTATTCAAAGAAATCTCTAGGTCAGTATTCAAATATATGGATTCGTCCATTCCACCACAACCTCAAAATTCAGAACCAAGGACCCCTCATTTGGATTCGATTGATTAATTTGAGCAATATAAAATCGGATTTTGAACTTCCCTAATCAAAATTTATATTCCACACAATCGGTTCCTTTAACATGATGCATCACATAATATATTTTGTTTGCAAAATAAAGAAAAAAGATGACATAATAGAAACACTCACAGAGAGAGAATACCTTTGACGAAAAGCTTAGAAGTGAATCCTCTGTAAGATACGAGTTGGGCTGCTGAATTTTTCAAGTTTGAATGAGAGACTGCGCCATTTCTGAAAATGTTTTTTCGTATTAGCGCCGCCATTTTTGTAAGGGAGAGTAAAGAAATAAGTAACAACGCCACAGGTGAGCAGAAGAAGCCCAATTTAGTACTTCAGTTCTATGCCATGTTTGTGATCAAAATTGAATGGTTAAATTATGTTGTTTCCAATAATTTATGCTGCATCTGTTTTAATAATAAAGAAATCTTGCATTAAAATTAAAATTAGGGTAATACCTGATTTTATAAATAGATTGCAATGTAATTTTTTGAAAAATAAAACAATAATTTACAAAATGTTTATAACATAATTTTGATTTTTTCTTAAAAAAAAAAACAAAAGTAAGTAATAGAGAACGAGGGCTACAAACTTTGTATTTGAAATGGCCGTTTGATTATTCGTAAATGAAAGCAACGGTCAAATATTGGTGGCTTATGAAAATAGGCAATGATTTTTTTTTTTTAACGTTTTTTACACTACTATATTACAATCATAATTTTATTAATATTGTTGATGTAGATTTTTGGTCAATCAGTGAATTAATTTTAAGTGGGGGTATTATAAAAAGACACAGAGAACTAATGTGGTTCAACATTTGGCTTACATCCACAGATAAAGAAAATAAATATTTTATTAAGATCGCGATTACAACTCAACTCTCACTCTCTTTACAACTTTTTAAGTGCTCGTCCTCATACGAACAGGGATCTTTGTTTTTATAGCCTTCAATTGATAAATTCATTTTCTCACTTAAACTCTTCCTAATTCTCCTATATCCCCTAAGATTTAAATTACAAAATATTTCTATTTTTTATAGGTTGTATTCATGTCAAACTTTATTTAATGTACTTCTGGATTAAACTATGTCCTTCCATCGTTGACTTTTATCTTGCAGGGCCTGATTCAACAATAGCCCCTTTATTTAGACTTGATTTTTTTTTTCTGTAGGATCCATAATCTACAACTGGGTCAAGGGTCCCCATCGGTTAGGATCCATGACTTTTTGCTATCCTGCACTCCTAGAAACCATGATTTATGCTCCCCATTCTTGTGGACCATGGTTCTTGCTCCCGGAGGAGCATGACTCATGCTCCCTATTCTTGGGAGAGCATGGTTCTTGCTCCCTTTTCCTAGGGACCATGGCTTTTGCTCCCTAAGGAGCATGACTCCTACTCCCCATTATTGGCGAAGCATAGTTTTTCCTGCTCCCTAGTGAAGCATGGTTCTGCTCCCTAAAGAGCAAGACTCTTGCTCTTTATTCTTGGGAACTTGCTCCCAATATGCTCTTTATTCTTGAGGGGCATCACTTTTTGCCGCACATCTTTATTTATTTTTATATTTTTCTATAAAAGCTGCTCCCCAACTCTTAGTTTCTTGTTCCACCAGAAGCATAAGACCTCAAATTGTTTTTCTCTACTTATTTCTATATAAACCATCATTTGCACCTTTTACCCACATTGTGAAGTTTTAATCCTTTGGTTTTTCACTTTCCTTGGTGAATGTCTTTTCTCTTCTCCTTGTTTTTAGAAATTTTAATGACTTCTGATTTTGAAATTTCAACTATAACTCTTTTTATCATGAGTATTTTGAAGATGATGATGGTTACTGTCATATAGCATCTGACCAATTACCTCTTGCTATAAATTTTACTTTTGCACCATTTATTCTTAGTCACCAAACTAACCTCCAACCCAACACTGACTGGTCCATCAATGAGGTGGGGAATACAATTTCTGAAAAATCTATTTCATCTCTTAGATTCAAATATGAAATCTCAAGTTCAGTTGAATTTAAGAAGTCTTAAGTTTGTGAAATCTCAAATTTCAAATATGAAATCTCATGTCCAGCCAGATGTTGTGCAAATTTTATTGAACTCGCAAGTGCACGAATCTATTGTAGTATAGACTAATGGTGACGAGTGTCGATCCCACGAGGAGGTGGATTTTAATTGTGTACAGAATTAATTTTGTAAATGGGTGATTGGATTTGTGGTGGAAGTGATTCAAATTATCCTAAAAATTGAAATTGAAACGACGAAAAGAAATTAAAGTGTAGATCTATTAAATTGACGTATTTGGGTATCTGGATCCGTATCAACATGCATCATGGGCTAAATATTCCTTATTAATACCAATTAAATCATGAGGGAGGAATCCACACCTTATGAACTACGCTCTAATTAATATGGTGCTAAGGGCTTATTGTGCCAAATAATAATAACCTTATACTAGGGAGCCAGTGAAACCAATGCGGTACTAGATAAGATTATGATTATTTGTCAACGAGAAGTCAAAACATCCACAAAAACTAGAGGGGAAGAGAAAGTAAATTTACCAAATAAAGCCCATGATACATGTTGAGACTTCACCTTCAACCCAAGCTTGAAAGAAAATTAGCCACTCATAATTGAACTAGGGGCAAAATGAGAATTTATTAAAATACATAGAAAATACAAGATGGAGAAGGAATTACAGAAAATGGATCCCAAAAATGGATTCAGAGATATCAAATTAGGGGGGTAGGCCCCTTTTCTATAGATACAACGAGTAAATCATGGCCATCGGATTAAAAACAGTTTGGACACTCAAGATTGCGCCATGTCATCCGTCAACAGTCCGCGTGAACAGTACACGGTTTGACCACGCGGATGAACAGTAACACGGTTTGACCCGGGTGAACAGTGACGCGGTTTGGTTGAAAATAATCTTGTGTGTTGCATGTATCGTACGTGAGATTTTTGGTCCACTGATATGCTGCCACGTCATCGATTAACAGTACATAAGAATTTCAGTCCAACAGGATCGTGACACCTCATCAGTCAATGCCATATCATCGGTCAATGCCACGTCATCGATCCGTCTATGTGAACAGTGCTGTGAACAGTAACGTAGACAGTACCCGTACATGTGAATAGTACCGTACATATGAACAGTACCATTTTTCCTTTTATGCTCCTCCTAAGATTTTCGACCATCCTGAGTTCAAAAGTGATGTCCGTTTTGCCATCTGATCTCTCGTTTATTGTGAAATGACCATGATACCCTTAAAATACATAAAATACTTAATTAAAATAAAATACATATAATTAAATTACAAAAAGCTTAAATACATAAAAGTAAGGGTTGTTAGTAAGACATGAAATGTAAAATGATGATTTTCTCCTTTATAAATATGTATTTTCTAACATTCAACACCAGCCTCCTCCTAGGGTTGTTGCCTTTCATCCATATTTTTTTCGTTTTGGTGTTAGGTTACCATTGCACCATTTCTTGAGATATATGTTGATATATCTGAACTGTGCCCCAACGCAGCTTTTCACCAATGTCTAGTGTGCCATGATTGGCATGTACATCTTATGGAAATTGAGAGGTTTTTCAGATCCCACTTTTAGTTAGTTTTGGCGAATTTACCAACTAGTGAACCTTTCAGGTGATAAAGATTCCCTTCTCAAGGGTTGGTATTATGTTCGTACTTGGGATAAGTCTCTCCCTTTAATCATCCAGGCCGAATCGCATGATGGTTCCTAGAAAGATTCTTACTTTTTTGCCCTTGGGGATTGGGAGCTAGAAAATTCTCCTGATATGTTTCAAGGTATCAGGTTCAAACCCACTTTTCTACTTCTAGTAGCTTCACAAGATATTTCGACATGATGTGTTTTTCTTTATCAATGTACTTACTATTTTTCTTTTTCTCTTCTCTTTTTTTTGGTCAGTGTCATGGGGTTGCACCCCTATTGATCCTTCCGAACCAAATCAAATCGATGAAGTTTTTAAAGATCCTAAAAATTTGTGGTCCTCAAAATATCTTTCTCAAACAGGCTTTCTAACCGCTTTTGGGTTTATCACTTCTATTTCCTCCAATATTCCATCATCGAGTGAGTTTCTATTTAGGCATAATAGTTTTGATGCTACAAAAAGGTTGTACTATTTTTTTTCTTTTCTTTTCTATTTTCTTCCAGACCTTTGAAAGTTTGAATATGTTCTTTTCTTTGCATTGGTCAACTCATCAATACTAAAATATTTTTGAGCTCTCAATAGAAACTCAATGAAAGTCCTTGGTGCATTCTTAGCGAACCTATAATTGAATCTTCATGGCCGTAGGCTTGCCATTATGGCCGTTAATGCTACTGCATCTGTATAATTTTCTACTATTACTATCTCTTTTCTAAAAAACGAATAATATAGTCATTCAATGACTCATCCTTCTCATTCTTCACTGACAACAAGTAAGTTGAGGGAAATTGATGGTCTCTTGCTCCCACAATATAGTAATTCACAGGCCTCCCATTCTTAGAGGAGCATGATTCTTGCATGCTCCCCACTTTTGGGGGAGCATGGTTTTGTCCCTAAGGAGCATGACTATTGCTCCTTAATCTTGGGAGCTTGCTCCCAATATGCTCTTTATTCTAAAGGAGCATCACTTTTTGTCACACACTTTATTGATTTTTATATTTTCTACAACAAATATTAACGGTCAAAAATTTATTGAGACTATTTTTTATGATTCGAACATAGTACAACCTAAATTCTCATCCTCACATAATATTGGAGAGACATATATTCTTCTCTTTTATCAATGAAGAGACATTTTTACTTTTGCTCAATTTAACTGGGAGGAGAATTGAGTCCTAGCAATATCTAGAACTTGAACCCATGCGCTCTAGTTTGGGTGTGGGTGTTGTGCCAATGGGTCAAGAGCCCATTGACAAGTACAAAAGAGTGGTTAGATACTTGAGAGTGGGATGTAACCAAATTAAGGGCCCATTTTGGTTTACTAGGTTGAAAAATAGTTTGTACTTATGATAAAACTGCTAGCATATTTTGAAAACGAAAAATGAAATAGTTTTTCAAAGTTTTATTTGGAAAATAAGATTTACTAATAATGATGTTAAGAATCTTAACATTTGAATTCCAATATTATTTGTCACTCAGCTATTGAATGATGGGTTTCATAGTTTGTAAAATTACTTAACTATTAAATAAATATTGTTGATGCCGAAATCCGGATGAGTTGGTTAAATCTCAAATCCCTGCATCAGCATTAAATTTGTTTGGTGGGAAGCTGCTGATTAGTTAGCACCATGAGCAGACGATCCATGAGCAGACGATCTATGAGCAGACAATCCATGAGCAGATGATCCATGAGTAGACAACCCATGAGCAAACAATCCATGAGCAGATAACCTGTGAGCCCATGAGCATAACCAACAGTCAGGAGGCGTCGAAAGTTTTTTCGGCTAGAACCCTCCGACGCTCAAGTTAGCGATTTGTGTCTTACTTAGAAAAACCTATACCACAATTCATGTGGCTTAATTATAATTGCTTTAAACAAAAAAGCTTTTAAGTAAATTTAAAGGAAAATAATTGAGAATAATTAATTTTAAAGAAATCATAAGCGAAAGAGAAATTTTTCAGGGGTAGAGAGAGAAAAAGGTCCAATGGGTTCAGTTACCCAGAGAGAGAGAGAGAGAGAGAGCTCGAAGCCCCTCATTTTCTTTTTTCCTTTCCTAGGGTTTTTATAGGAAACTATAGCAGTTTTTATCCTCTCCCCTAGAATTCTCAAGAAAACTACTAATTTTCAGCCCACTAAGAATATGGTCCCTAATATTTCGAAGAAAATATTTTGACTTAATCGTGCTTTTTGGTAACTTCCTGGTCGAGGTGACCAATAACATCCTGGTCGAGGTGATGTGCTCGAGGTCACCACATAACATCCTGGTCGAGGAGATGTGCTCGAGGTCATCACATATTATTCTGGTCGAGGTGACCAATAATATCATGGTCGAGGTGATGTGCTCGAGGTCACCACATATTATTTTGGTCGAGGTGACCAATAACATCCTGGTCGAGGTGATATGCTCGAGGTCACCACATATTATTTTGGTCGAGATGATCTGCTCAACCATTTGCTCACTTTTACTTTGAGGAGAGCACGCTAATGTATGAGCAAACATCTTTATCTTGGTCACCCTATTTCATTCCCTAAACAAATATCGTATTTATTGGGACTAAATTGAGATTTAAATGCTGGGATATCTAATATTGCATAAAAAAGATAAAAATTTAACAACTAATTATTTTTACATCACGACTAACATTAATTATTTTAAACGTTACAATATTATTAAACTGCCCTAACTGGTTATCAAAAGGTGAAAGCATGTTAAAATAAGAAATTACTAAGAAATATGTGTTTAAACAAAGGTTAAGGTTATGAACAATTAAGAAGAAACAACTTACTATCAAAGGTTTAGATTACGAACAAATTAGGGAAGATATTGAGCAAAGAAAGGGACAAAATGATTGTCTGAGTTGCCAGTGACAAGAATGCTTGTGTTGTGAAAAGAAATCTGATGGTTTGTAAATGGGTTGAATTTTTCGCTCGCTACAATGACTTGCTTATGCCCAATATATTACTTTGCACAGTAGTATTTGAGATCCTAACAATCAACTGTTATTTTGATCCCAATTAGTGTAGTAATCATATATTGAGCGGTAAAATATTATTTTTAATAGTCATGAAATTCGATATATAATAGATTAATAACACAAATTAATGAGAACTTAATTGTTAGAAATCATAACATTACTCTACTCCTTAGTGGAGTTCCCTTAACAGATTATGTGAGATTGCGCACATAAAAAATATGTTAGGCTGCTTGCTGAAAGCAATATTCCCCTTTTTATTAGGATAAAAGCTCATTTAGTCTATATATTTTAAGATTGATATCCGTTTAGTCCCGCTATTTTTAAAAATGCCTCAAATCATCCTCAATGTCACCTCTGTTATTGTTAATTCTAGATTCATGAGGGTAAAAATGTATTTTTCTTGTTAAAATTTAAAATTAAAAAAAAAAGCTATTAAAAATGCCTCAAATTCTAGAAGTCTTTATCATTGTTCAACTCAATCCCATTATTGGACGATGGGACAATGCCAGTAAGCTTAAAGCTTTCATCATAATGCTTGTGCCTTCCAAAGACATTATTCAAGACATCGTTGATAAGGGATACAAGACTCAAGCAATCAGGATCATAAGCATCCTCCACATCTTTGCCTAAAAATCGAACTGAAATGCTGATTTGACTCATTTTGAATCTGGCAACACAAAGATGAAGAAAAAAAATATCATAAACTTAAAACTATTACATATGAATTCATAAAATACAAAATCAACCTTATAGAACTTTGTATGATTATGATTTTTTTTTTCCAAAAAATGCTCAATCAAGTGAAGTTAAAATAATTTCTTTTCAATTACAAATCCATTCCACTACTAATATTAAGCTACGAAACAACCATGAAAGGGTTAAAAAAGGTAAAAGAAATTAACAAAAAAGGGTTAAACTTTTGGCATATGGAATTTTAGTTTTGTGAAGAAATACCCATTCAAGTGAAAACAAATAATGATTTCTTTTCACCCAAATACACATGGAAGATTAATAAATAAATAAATAAACAGGACCCATATAACATGTACTAGAGTAAGCCAATTTCCTTCACTGACAGTTTTGACATCTACTGCAAGACTACAGTTCCAGTAGAAAAAATTTTATAGTGAGAAAAATTGTTAAGAGATTTGAAAATGCAAGTCGTTTAAGTTCTTAAAGCTAGGGTTTTGAGGAATATAAGTGTGAAAAAACGATTTTACTATTATGAATCTAGGTTATCATAACATTTTCTTAATTTTAAATTTTAACAAGAAAAATGCATTTTTACCCTGATGAATCTAGAAGTAACAACAACGGAGGTGACGTCGAGGGTGTTTTGAGGAATTTTTAAAAATAGAGGGACTAAACGGGTACTAATCTTAAAATACATGGACTAAATGACATTTACCCTTTTCATTATATCCATAATTTTGAATTGATAAAGTTGTATTCAATAGCTCTTGAAAAGCACATAGAATAATAATCATTATAAATTATAATCAAAGACTAGGCAGGTCTTTCTTTGCATTTGATTACTGGCATTTCAATTAAGTTTGTCGTTTACTTTATTTTTTCTTGCTTTCAATTTTCACTGTTAATTCTCTTTATAAAACAATTTATTTAATTAATCATAGAAATAAGAGAGAAAAGGGGCCATTTCTTGATTCAAAGTCAGTCAAGAAAAGGGGCCATTTCTTGATTCAAAGTCAGTCAATTATAATTATAAACCATGAGCAGACATTACATGCCTAATTTCCAAGCAATTAAAACGGTTTGATTTGCTTTCATGTGTGCATGAATTTCCAGGAAAGAGAGTGCCTTTCCTCTCTTTCTGCAACAGTGACTACAATTATGGAAAAATTATGTTAACATGACAAATAAAAAATGTTATTATAAGAATAAGTTTTTGAACCCGAGACTTGAAGGAGGTTCTATCTAATTCTAAAGATTGCAATCAAATTATTATCCCTAATTTCATTTTTAGTTAAATAAAATAAAATTTATGCTGAAGTATAACTAGTGCCTTGCACATTCATTTACTCTCGAAGAGTTCAGAAAACTCTGACGTTAAATTTGAAAATTAATTTCTACTCTGTACACCCATCAAAGTCCCAAAATTATACAGAAATTAGTTTTTTTTGTTAAAGCTCTCTTTCTTCAAAAGTTAACACCCCGCAACACCCATAGTAACCCTTGTGATTACATTCATGCATGCTCATGACTTAAACTTTGTTTACGCTAAAATTATTCAAAACTTTATGATTATTTTTTTACCTTACTCGCTGAATTTGCTCAAGGACATGGAGTCCAAATTCTTGTTATTTGTCCTTTTAAGATAAAGAGAAACCTAATTATTTATTTGTTTGTCTGATATATATATTTTTTAATAACAGTTTGTTAGCATAAATATTTACCTGTGAAATTGAGGAGAAGAAAATTTTAGAAAAAAAAAATTAAGGAAGATAGAATCAGATTTTTTTTTTTTGAGCAAAGAACATATGTAAAAGATATTAAATCTATTAAGTCTAATTGTCTATAACGGTAAATTGTATAACGAATGATTTAACAACATAAAATAAATTTTATTAAGTTATGAGTGTTCTGATTATTTTCTAGAGTACGAATTGTCCCATTGTAAAACAAGATGCCGTGAAATATAACCTTTGCGGTGCTCTTTTACCGTGTCGTTGTACAAACGTTAATAGGTGAGTAATATTAGTTATTTAATGCACCAATATTGTATATTCCACCATATCAATGTCTCTGGTTGCCAAAGATTGTTAAAAGCGACGTGTTCTTTGCTTCAGGTAATTTTTTCGCTATCCATGACTTTGAATTGAAATACTTGGCTTACAGTTATTTTGTAAAGCTGTTGAAAATTACCACAGCGGATAAAGATTAACCAGGTCATTCTTTACATTTGATTATGGATTTTTTTATTAAATATAAAATTGGTAGTTTGTTGCTTTCAATTTTCAATGTTAATTTCACATATTTAGTCATTAAACACAGAGAAAGGGAGAGAGAGAGAGAGAGAGAGAGAGAGAGAGAGAGAGAGAATATTAAGGGCCAATGTTACGGGATTTGGGGTCAATTCAAAGTCAACTAATATATAAAACATGGGTATGCATAGAAAACTCTTACATTACTAATTAAGAAAAATTGATTTGCTTTCATGAACTATTCCAAGAAGAAAAAGAAGACCCTTCACATTCTTCATGACAACAAATGATGTTGATATGACAAATATTATCCAAATCAGGGTGATGTGTGAAATATAGTGAAATAAATAAATAGAGAAGACAAACTCGTTGAACAATATTCAAGAACTCATCTAAAGTGATCGTTAAAGTCTAGAGGTTAGGTATGATTAGCACTTATTTTTAATTTTTAGGCTAACATCGTACATAGTCACTTGTCGTGTGATGTAGGGCAGGTTTAGAAATCCTTTTATTTTAACTTCCGTATTCTTATTATTTAATTAGCTATAGGGTTTTTTAGTATTTGAGTAGTGATGACGTCTCTTAATCTAAAAATATGCTTTTACGAGTATAAATATCAAACTAGGATTTTAACACCCTCTTATACTAAGGTTTCGTTTGGTACAGCTTTTTAAGTAGCGCTTATTTAAATAGAGTTTTTGTTAATAGAGCTTTTACTAAAAAAAAAATTAGTTATTTGGTTGTCAATAAGAGTTTATATTAAAAATTTATGAAATTATTTTAATGGCCAAGTTTTTTAAAGTTATGTTATGAAAATAATAAAATAAAATTGTCAAATAAGCAGAGGATATTTTAGATATTTTAACATTTTAAAAAAAATTTCAACCTCTACTCCCAAAAGCCCAAAATTTGAGTTTTTGCAAGTAGAAGCAAAATAGCTTATTTAAACAACCAAACAACAATAGAAATTATGATAAGAGTTTTTGGAATTAAATAAGCACTTATGGACATTAAATAAGCCATATCAAACATGCACTAAACCCTAAAAGTACATGAATTTATCAAAATAAGTAAATTTGAATTGGTATGGCATAATAAAAATTTTACTTGCCAAAACAAATTAAAAAAATGACATTTTAATCAAATATTGACAAAACTAGATAAAAATCTAACAAGAATCCCAAAAATAAGAAAGAAATCTTCAGACAAAAATAGAAGCCCAAGAGAAATTTGGCGATGGTCGGCTAACCAATCTTGAACATGTTACGTTGCCTCGCACTCTTTGCCTCGAGAACTTCAGAATGTTATATTATTAGCCTAAGACAAATAGCTATTGCTCAAGTTATGGCCTTGGGAAGACGTCCTATTCATTCTCCCTAAACCAACCTAAATCAATAGAGCAACTTGGACGTTTCAAACATGTTTGCATTCGAATTTAGGTAAAAACCTGCTCTTATTCAAGGGACATGTAGGTGTCGGTGTAGTCTCAAACCGGAGATTCTGTGAGAACAAATCATGAGTTTAATCAATTAGCCAATTATTAGTGTGTATGGATAGTAGGAATGGCAAAAACATTGACTGTTCCTAAGTATGGCATTACCCAGATCTGGCCTAAGCATGTTCTTTTAACACCCAGGCTTTTTAATTGAAGCTTTAAAAAAATCTATATTTTATATTTTATAATGTAATATATACATATTTTAATTTATTTTATAATTTATGATTTTTAAATTTTATCTTAATGAATTTGGGCTTGAAAATATGAATTTTAATGTTTAAAATTTTAAATCTATATAATAGGGGACCAAATGAATATCTAAAATGATAGATATTTTATAATAATTTTCATAAAATCCAAGTTTCGAGCCAGCCAACAAGCTTATCAAATGCGGTGTTGTCGTCGGTCTAGGCTGTGCGGATATTTTTGACATTCCATATGGACAGTGAGGAAATATTTTTAGTTGACTGAATTAAATAAAAATACATTACAATCATATTATATATTAATAGCATATACAAAAAGAAATAAAGAAAAACGAATACAAGACTTGAAAAAGCTGGGAGTATCATCAGTTTAATTGGTTATAAATAGCGTAAACCCACCCTCTTGTTGTTGCAGATGCGAAGGAAAGAGAAAGAGAGAGTGTGTGTAGGTGATTATAATTAAGAAGATATAATGTGTGGTTCAAAAAGGGTTTGGATGAGTGAGTTAATTTTCATATTATTAGTAGTAAAAGGGTGGTGGAGTGAGGGATGTTCGGAGCAAGAGAGGTCTGCACTCCTCCAACTTAGACATTTCTTCAATGATGATAAACATCTTCACTATTGGGTAGATGATGAGAATTATTCAGATTGTTGTCAGTGGGAAGGGGTTGAGTGCAACAACACCAATGGCAGAGTGATTAAATTAGATCTACGAGATACTAGGAATCGGGAATCAGCGGAGTGGCATTTGAATGCTTCTTTGTTTACTCCCTTTCAACAATTAGAGTCTCTTGATTTAAGTTGGAACAATATAGCCGGTTGTGTTGAAAATGAAGGTCCTCAATTTACTCTACTCGAATTCTCCCTCGTAATATCTAGTATTTTTCTGATCCCTTTTGGCTTTTGTTTAATTTTTACGTGATACGATAACATTATTTTTTTTAGTTTTTTATTTTTATAAAAAAATTTTGGCAGGTCTAGAGAGGTTATCAAGGTTGAACACCTTGAAGTTTCTTTTTTTAGACCATAACTACTTCAACAACAACATTTTTTTATCTCTAGGTGGTCTTTCATCACTCAGAATCTTATCATTGGCTGGTAATGGATTGAATGGAAGTATTGATATTAAAGGTAAGTAAGCTTCATCCCTTCTCCCGTGTCCCATCTTTTGTGGATCTTATTTCATTGTGCAGCTGGAGGTACTGATGTTAGATCTAGCTAGACTCTTGCTAGTGTAAGCTTCAAGGCTTTTAGTACAATAAAAATAGGTCTAAGAAATTATCAATATATGCAATTTCCAATGCTTCTCATAATCAAACACAATTCAATCTAATTATTTTGTATGTTTTGTCTTCAAAAGTAAAGAATTGTACATCGATTGGAAATCGACATTTGCTTTTTATTTTCTGTAATGCTCTTTCTTCGGTAACAAGTTTATATCTTAAGAGAGATTGGATTCCAAAAAAGTTTTAATGTTCAAGGGAAGCCATAATAACCTGCATCTTATTTGTCTGCCTATATCTAAAATTGTGCACATGTCGTGTTTAATTTGTTTACATTTTTTTTTTGAAAAAGAATAAGGTATAACAGTAGGTAAAGTCGAAATAAATTTTTCTTCCTTACAAATTCAAATTCGCCGTTGTCAGCCAAATATACCTACTTAAAACCACTCAATCAGGCCCTTGGCAACTATTTTTTAGGTTTTTCTGGTTAGCCGTATTTTTTGCTTATTAATAAAATTCTTTTGCTCCGAGATTTAAAAATAAAGAAGGAGAAAATAAGTTATTTAATTAACCCTGTTAGAATTGTTGGCATAAATACAGGACTGGATTCCTTGAGCAAATTTGAGGAGCTGGACATGAGCTTCAATGCAATCAACAATCTTGTGGTTTCTAAAGGTATACAAAATGTTCAAATATTAAATTTGGAGGACAGTTTAATTGATTTGGTAAGGGAATGCTCATTGACACTTACCCACAATAATTTAATCCGAAATTGTATCCCAAACAGATTACAGAGGTTTGAGGAAGTTGAACACCCTTTATTTTGGGGGAAGGGCAACTGCAATGATAGATGGAAGCAAGGTGTTGCAATCAATAGGATCACTACCATCCCTCAAAACACTTTACCTTTTGTTTACTAATTTTAAGGGAACAGTAGTTAGTCAAGGTAAGTAAATCTTTTATGTCGAAAATAATTGAATTAATATATATAGCTAACATTTATTGTTTCTACTTCTTTTTTAATAGAATTGCACAATTTCACCAACTTGGAAGAATTGATATTGGTGGAGTTTGATCTCCATGTAAGCCAGCTTCTGCAAAGCATCGCATCATTCACTTCGTTAAAGTATTTGTCAATGCGAGATTGTGTACTCAAGGGTGCCCTACATGGTCAAGAAAAATATACGGGTATATGAAGCTTTTATGATATTAATTCGATAATAATTATTTCTTTTCAAGTTAATTTTTTTCCCTAGAAATAAGATTTTTTTTCTTTTAAATGTTATATATTTTCACTGTCCAATAGTTCTAGCTTCTCTTAAATGCAGGATTCTTGATTAAGGTTAATGAAATTTTAGTTCTATTCTGATAAGAATATTTCGATCGCTTAGAAGAATAAAGAAAAAGTAGTAAATTAACCCAAAAAAAAAAGAAAAGGACTGGATTATCTTTATTCCCTTGCATTATGCGATCAATATCAAAATTATAACTATTTCTTGTTTATTATTTGTAGATTTTCATGAATTCAAGAATTTGGAACATCTGGTCATGGACCGGATGCTTGTTGAAGTCAATACCAGTTTTCTTCAAATCGTTAGCGAATCGATGGCTTCTCTTAGGTTTTTATCATTGTCATATTCACATCTTAATAAAAACACCATTCTTGATCAAGGTTAGTTAATGACTTTCTCTCTCTCTCTCTCTCTCTCTCTCTCCTTCTCTCCTCTCTTAATTTAACTTAGTTAAGCATA
This sequence comes from Citrus medica, assembly GCA_002013955.2. NCBI lineage: Eukaryota > Viridiplantae > Streptophyta > Magnoliopsida > Sapindales > Rutaceae > Citrus > Citrus medica. The sequence continues at coordinate 554,619 of MKYO02014454.1, forward strand.
TCTATAACGTTTGTTTTATAAACTTAATGAAAAATGATAAAGAGCGCCAATACTGACACAATAACAGTAAAAATAACCGAAAATAGAGCGTTGTTTGAAAAATAATGCTATTTTTTTTCTTAAAACTATAACACCATACAATTTTACAGTTATTTCGTTGCCATTATCTCAGATTCTATTGTTCAACTATTAGTACTCAAAGTTGATTTTTAATATGTACTTAAACGATTTTATGGAATTATTTATCTTTATGTACTGAAGGATGAATTATATATTTTTCAAGACTTGGCAAGTTGGTGCATCTGCAAGAGTTATACATTCGTGATAACGATTTGAGAGATAGTTTGCCTTGGTGCTTGGCAAACATGACATCCCTCCAAGTGTTAAATGTCGCTTCTAATCAACTTACGGGAAACTTCCCGCCAGGCTTTTGTGAGTTGGTGCTTCTCAGAGAGCTATACATTGATAACAATGATTTAAGAGGTAGCTTGCCTTTGTGCTTGGCAAATTTGACTTCCATTCGAGTGTTAGATGTCTCTTACAATCAACTTACTGAAAATATCTCCTCATCTCCCCTCATACATCTGACATCTATCGAAGAGCTCATACTTTCAAACAATCACTTCCAAATCCCTATTTCACTTGAACCACTTTTCAATCTCTCAAAACTCAAGACTTTCAATGGTGAAATATACGCAGAAACCGAGTCACATTATAATTCTTTGACCCCAAAATTCCAATTGACTTCTATCTCATTGTCTGGTTACGGAGATGGTGGCACATTTCCCAAATTCTTGTACCATCAGCATGACTTGAATAATGCTGATCTCTCACACCTTAACTTGAGTGGAGAATTTCCAAATTGGTTGCCAGAAAACAATACAGACTTAAAGACGCTTCTTCTTGCTAATAACTCTCTTTTTGGATCATTTCGGATGCCAATTCATTGCCTCCAGAAATTAACAACATTGGATGTCTCCAACAATTTCTTTCTAGGCCATATCCCAGTAGAAATCGGAACATATCTGCCAGGCTTAATGCATTTAAACTTATTTCGAAATGCTTTCAACGGTAGCATTCCTTCTTCATTTGCTGATATGAAAATGTTGAAAAGCTTGGACATATCCTACAATCAGTTGACTGGTGCAATCCCTGAGCGCATGGCTATGGGTTGCTTCTCGTTGGAAATTCTTGCATTATCAAACAACACTTTGCAAGGTCATATATTCTCTGAAAAATTTAACTTGACAAATTTGAAGAGGTTGCAGTTGGATGGTAATAAATTCATTGGAGAGATCCCAGAAAGCTTATCTAAGTGCTATTTGTTAGGAGGATTATATTTGAGTGATAATCATCTCTCTGGTAAGATTCCAAGATGGTTAGGTAGTTTGTTAGCTTTACAAGATATTATAATGCCCAATAACAATCTTGAAGGACCAATTCCAAACGAGTTTTGTCAGCTTGATTGTCTGAAGGTTTTAGACCTTTCAAACAATAGTATTTTTGGGACTTTACCATCTTGTCTTAGTCTAGGATCTATTGAACAAGTTCATTTGTCAAAAAACAAGATAGAAGGACAGCTGGAAAGTATAATCCATTACTACCCTTATTTGGTGACATTAGATCTTAGTTATAACCGCTTACATGGAAGTATTCCAAATTGGATTGACATACTACCTGAGTTAAGCTACCTTCTTTTGGCTAATAATTATATTGAAGGCGAAATACTAGTTCAATTATGCCAGTTGAAGGAAGTGCGGTTGATTGATCTTTCTCATAATAATTTATCTGGTCATATTCCTCTTTGCTTGGTTAACACTGCACTCAGTGAAGGTTATTATGATGCAGTAGCTCCAACGTGGGATCAGGCTTCGACCCCTGCACTTTCATATTTTCCTCCAAATGGGTCTCCGATGGGAAAGGAAGAAACTGTACAGTTCACAACAAAGAATATGTCCTACTATTATCGAGGAAGAATTTGACGAGTATGTCCGGGATTGATCTTTCTTGTAACAAATTAACAGGTGAGATTCCTACTCAGATTGGATATCTTACAAGGATTCGTGCATTAAATCTATCTCATAACAATTTGACGGGCACAATCCCGACAACATTTTCAAACCTGAAGCAAATCGAAAGCTTAGACCTCTCCTACAACCTATTGCGTGGGAAAATCCCTCCTCAGCTCATTGTGCTAAATACATTGGCGGTCTTCAGAGTAGCATACAATAACTTATCAAGCAAAATTCCAAATAGAGTTGCACAATTTTCAACTTTTGAGGAAGATAGTTATGAGGGGAATCCTTTTCTTTGTGGACTGCCACTGTCCAAAAGTTGCGATGATAATGGATTAACAACAGTGACAACAGAAGCTTACGCCGAAAATGAAGAAGGTGATTGTTTAATTGACATGGACAGTTTCCTGATCACTTTTACAGTATGTTATGGAATTGTGATAATAGGAATTATTGGGGTTTTGTACATAAACTCTTATTGGCGGCGAAGATGGTTTTACCTTGTTGAAGTGTGTATGACCTCTTGCTACTATTTTGTAGCAGACAATCTTACTCCTAGAGGATTCTATCGTGGATGGATGTAATTTCCTTACATTACAACTTATATGTAATTCTTAAAGAATTTTCTTTTGCATGCATAGAATAGCAACTCAATAAAAGTATTTGATGCAAATTGTCCAAGAACAACGTAGTAATTTCATTGCTACTATTCGGTTGTATATATACAGTTAATGATCTTTTTCACCATTCTCAGAATACCGTTAGGAATTCCTTTAGATGGCGGCCAAAACAATCAGATTTGGGGCTCTGCTTCTACACATCATAACTGGCAAAAGGTCTCTCTTTTACACGGTCTGAATGAAGATTAACTTACGCCCTCTGGAGTATGCGTAAGTTCTCTATTAAACTTCAGGGTTGAGATTTCAGGTCCAGATGAAAGTTAAATGCAGGCGACTAGACTTCACTTGAAGTAAACAGGCGACGAGACTTCACTATAAAAAAAATTATAGTCCAGAGAAAGAGTAATGGGTAGCTCAACTTATCGAGGATAATTAGAACTTGGAATAACCATCAGATTTGCAACTCTTTACTTGTATCCTCCTTTATTTCTGAGGGTAACCCAGCTCCATACAAGAACAACAAGAGAAGGTTCATTTAAGAAATTTCACAACCCACAATTTTTTTTTTCTTTTTTATCTTCCTCACAACAATACACCTAACAGACCATACCGTGCGCAAAATAATTCTGTTCTATTCATGTCATGAATCCAAAAAGTCAAAAACTATTCCAACTCATTTTGTTTAATCAGCATAACTAAATTGTGGGTATAAATGAACAAACATTTGAAGCCTATAACTTATAATAAACGCAAACCCAAAAATGACATTTAAATCCTGCAAGTGTTTTTCATCATCCCCAACAAAAAGAAACAAGAATAATTATATACCAATAATTTTTCCACAAAAAATACTGATTTGAGTTGAAACACTATACAAACTGGGTCTTATACACTTGCAGAAAGCTACACGGTAGACAAAATCTAGCAGCTACATAATGGTATCACTTTCAGCTGGTCATGAATGGTGTGCATTCAGCAGTGCTTGATAGACCAGGTCTATGAATTGATTGTCCTATTACATATAAAAGCTGGTCAGATATACAAGGAAAAAATTAATAATTGAAAATGATGGCAGTGGCTGCTTTAGTATAAATAACCTCATTTTTGTTTAAACCATCTTAAAGATCTGAACCATAAACAGTTTATTGCAAGTTGCTTCTTCAATTCCTTGCTTGCTTCTTAATTCCTGACGGGGTTCCGATTTCCAACTTCTGACAGTGCCAACTTGTCAATATGAGTTCTTCTGAAATGCTTCCTATTATCAATTCTTTTATCTCTCTGGAAACATTCTTTTATACATTGATATTCTTAGCATCGAATTTATTATCATATTTCCTTAGCTTCTGTTGTTGATACCAATACAATTGAATTAATTTAATAGAGTTATTATTATCACATTGCATTCATGAAATCAGTAAGTAATACCTTTGTTGGTTCCTGACGTTATGAATCCTTCTGATGGTGCTTGCTTTTCAAGAACTTATAAATTGAGCATTCTTTCAAGTGATGCAGGGAGGGTTGCAAGGATTAAAAGCTGATGGAGATGCAAATCAGTTGCCAACAATTGCTATAGTAGCATCATATGATACATTTGGGGCTGCTCCTGTATGTAATTTATTACATATCACTTATCTATTTAAAATTTTATGTATTAGATTCACTGATCCATGTGACTCTGTGATAATTACATGTAGGCATTATCTGTCGGAAGTGATAGCAATGGTAGCGGTGTTGTGGCTCTTCTTGAGGTAGCTAGGTTATTCTCTCTTCCCTATTCAAATCCTAAAACCAGAGGAAGGTACAATATACTTTTTGGACTGACGTCAGGTGGACCTTATAACTGCAATGGAACACATAAGGTACTTAACTCTTCTTCTTTGACTTATTTTAATTAGTTATATCTCAGGTTCTTATTTCTTTCTATAACTTCTTTTTATTAGGGTTATACGATTCCATTTTATATTTTCTTCACTTCTCTGTGTGTCTTTGTATCCTTCCTTTCCAGTGGCTTCGAAGTTTTGATCAGCGTTTGCGTGAGAGCATTGGCTATGCTATCTCTTTAAATAGTGTTGGTTCATGGAATAACGCACTATGGATTCATGTATCTAAGCCTCCAGAAAATGCCTACATAAAGCAAATATTTGAGGTAAGCTAATACACATCTCAAGAATCTATTTAACTTGTGTTTATTCGCTGCCATATAGTTTAATGGATTGGCTGTGTAGGGTTTCACAAATGTAGCTGAGGAGTTGGGCTTCAAAGTTGGCCTAAAGCACAAAAAAATAAATATCTCGAATCCTCGAGTAAGTAGATGTATATGAATGATTGAACTTAATCTTATGATTTTGTTTTATCTTTTTACTGAGCAGACTAAAACCATTAAGGGTCATTACAAGAAGTCAAGAAATAGCTAGTGGATATGACTGGGTTAGATGTTTGGTAGGTGATGATAGCCATGAGTGATGCTGACAGGCTTTGTGTAAGCTAGGTGGCATGTTCTAATATGTGTGTGTGTGTGTGTGTGAAACAAAGACACACACACACATGTATGTATATGAAACAAAGAAAGGAAACAAAGAAACTAGCATTAATAAGAACAATAATAACAAAACGTGAAGTCAACAGAGAAAGAACCCCCAATGGTGGCATGTTCTAATGTTATTGCACTAAATTCCAAGATAAATAATAAGAACCAAAAATAGATATGCCTCTGATTTTTGTTGGGTAGATTCTCTGTTGGAATAATAGGTGCATCTAGAATTTTGTGGTCATTTGGTGAGAGTTTACAGTTATATTAGTTTTTGTTATTTCTTTGGCCTTGAAAGCATAAGCTCCAAATCTTCTGGACTCTAATTTAATGGAAAACTCTGGACGACCTCAAGTTCTTATATGTTTAGTTTGATAACTAATATGATTTCATCTTCCCAACTGGATAATTCGATTACGATTTTACACGGCTATGTTATCTGGGAATGTTACAAATGTAAATGAGGATAATACCTTTTGGCCATTCAGTGGCTGATGGAAGTGGTGACAACTTGAGAAAGTGTCACTTTAGAATTAGCATTAAAATAATTAGAATATGCCATAAATTTCTTAATTCATCTATAAATATCTCTGTGTTCATGTTTCATACTCCATGTATGAATTCTTTTCACTAATCTGCAATCAAGTATATATTGGGCCGAACGTTTTGTTGGACAATTTATCTAACTGATAATTGAAGAAATCTGATATGTCTATCTTGCTTTGGTTTTGTTTTCATATTTGTCTATTTAGTTCAGATGATAAAGCTGCTTTCTGCTGTAGGTAGCTTGGGAGCATGAACAATTTTCAAGACTGAGAGTTACTGCCGCTACCCTTTCTGAGCTCTCTCTGCTCCTGAGCTTTTGGAAAGCATTGGAGGCTTGCTGGATAGCAGGTTACGTTTCAAATTTAATCCTATATATCTTATTCCTAGAGTTTCTACTGGATTTAGATTGTATTTGCTGAACTATTGATCCCGTGCAGGCATTTTGTTGATGAAACATCAATTATCAGAAGTGTCAAGTTAGTTGCCGAATCTCCTGCTGTGAGTTTAATATATTGAGAGATACATCTTGGTTATAATGTTTCATCTGATTGTATATGCATATTTTTATAGATTGACTCTACCAGTGTGCATCTTATAGTTTTATTTTAAGAGACTGACTCTACTAGTGTATATATCATAGTTTAGATACCAGGAAGCTTGCTGGGAACTCCCCAAGTAAAAACTGGGTGATCATTGAACCCACTGCATAATAAAATACTTGTAGAGTTGTTGCTGGATCAATAAGTTAATTCTTCCAACTATCTTGCATGCACTTGAAAGTTGATTATTATTTAAGTTGCGTAAAAGTTCATTGTTTAATGTTTTCTGATGGTTCCTTTTCCTTTCTTGTCCAGAGACATATTTATGGTTACCAAGGAAAGAATATTCAAATTTTTGCAGACAACAGTAGTTTGGCTGTCAACCCCTCTTACATACGGTCTTGGTTGGATCTGTTGTCACAAACTTCTCGAGTGGTGCCATTTATCTCAAAGAATGACCCATTTATCATGGCACTGAAAAAGGTTTTCTTTCTTTCACATTTTCACGGTTATGCATGTATGGCTTATTTTGATGATCACGTGGAAAGCGTTGGAAATTGTTGAATTGTCATAAATATATCTTCTTCTTTACTGCTTTTCACTTTTCAGCTTTTCCCTATTTACATTTGACTTCAATGAACTTGGTGACACTTGAGCAAATGGCTTAGAATAGAAAACTCCAAAAGTTCCAAGTAGCTAACAATGTGCTCCAACAGGGTCTTGATGATCTAATCAGTTTGTTTCGAAGACCCCCATCCCGTAAGGTAGAAACAGCTTGATGCGGAAGCACGATGCTGCACCAGTCCTGTGTAACTTTTTCAGAGAAGATTTTCTCTCGTAACCCAGGTGGAAGTCTCCCAGGAGAAGTTGGCAAATGACAACTACGAATGTGTTATGGTTTAGTTCAGTGACACGAAGGATAGTTTCCAGCAATTGATCCTAGGAAAGATGTCCATAGCTTGTTGTGCCAAAAACAGAAAATCTAAGATGCGAAAAAATTTTGTTGAGATTCATTTTTCTTCCTGATATTACAGCTGGCCTTTTTTTGGGTGGGGGGGGGGGAGGGGGAGGGGGTGGGCAGAGAATAATGCTTATATGATTTCTGAACTTCGTGATTATAGCGGATGGAGGCAGTAAGCCAAGAGAAATGTCTGAATTATGGAAACATGAACTAATTTTTGCTTGTCGCAGTATATGATTTATGAGCGGAATTTCTAACAACAAAAGATGCGTGTTCATTGGCTTGTATGTAGTCTCGTAATGCGTTTTATATATATATAAAATTTCTCTGTGTATATATATAGAGAGAGAGAGAAAAATTTTAGAATACTTTTTTTTTTCAGCTTATGAGCACTTCAAATCGACTTAGGTCATGTTTACGCACATGATATCAATCTAATGATCAATCTAATGGCAATTATATCATCTAAAATCCAAAACCAAGGGTCTTCCATTTTCCCGTTCTCTACTCTATTCATATTATCATAAATTGACGATTGGAAGGCTGCCGCAGACCCAGCGCAAGCTCCCAGATCTTTGCTCCTTCCTCATTGCAGTTAGTCAAAAGATAAACAGATATATCCCATGTCAACAAGAAGGTAATCATAAAAGAACAACAGAATTGTAAAACATATTTTGTTATAGATGAAATGATATGAGCATCCGTGTATCCAGCATTTAGGACACCGCTATATATTCATATGAAACGTAAAACGATTTAATATCAATTTTCTTCAGGAGACTGAGCAGGTTGTCTCGCAAGTGACGCATCAGCATTGTAACGTCTGCTGGGTCTTACATTATCCACAAAAATAACTCGTCCATCCAGTAACTGCAAGTACATACTGTGAGATGCTTAAACTCAACAACATAAGCATGGTAGATTAGAGAGAAATGATGTAACTTTACCTTCCCATTCATGTCTACCAAGGCTTTTTGGGCTTCCTCTTCTGTACTGGAAGTCACATACCCGTAACCTTTTGATCTATTCTTACCTATATCCATTATTATTGTAGCTGCAAAAAGAAAAGAATTGGATATTAGAAAATATTGAAGAGGGAACATGGGTTGAGACTTAAAACGTAAATAGACCAAACCCTCAGTGACTTGGCCAAATTGTGAAAAAGCATCAGCTAACATCTCTTTAGTGGTTGAGAAAGATACGCCTGCAAAAAATGCCAGTTAATTTTATCAAAATTAGATGGTAAGATTGCAAATTCTGCAGCCAAAGGTAGTACGCAACTGAATGAAGGAAATCAAATATGAACATTTTTTCAATCTCAAAATATTAAGAGTAGCATAAGTAACTTGTGAAACAGTTATAAGTTCAAGGGAATTAGATGATGGCATGGTTGAATTTATAAATATTTGATATTTTGGACCGAACAGGGCAAACAGATGGATCCAGATAATTAAGAAAAACATCAATTCCATGCAACCAAATTAGTGTGGACAATGCAATTGCCTTCCCTATGAGAGTAGAGGGCCTAAATACAAGCAAAAACCTACTGATGCATCTACAGAAGCTCACATTCACTACCTGCATGATTAAATCACTGGATGGTCTCACTATGCAGTGAAGAATGAAATAATTAACGACCTGATAAGGCTGCAAGGTGAAGAAACTATTCACCAGAAAAGTTCAAAATAAAATCAAAGTGGTTTTGATTTCCGAAAAAATGAAACAATATAACTTGAGCAACACTATAAAATTATTCAAAGAAATCTCAAGGTCAGTATCCAAATATATGGCTCCGTCGGTTCCACCACAACCTATGAAAGAACTTTAAGTATTTATGTTTGGCAAGTGAGAAAGCTAAAGAAAATGAAAGAAAGCAACATAAAGAAAACTTTGAGAAACTATTTTATTGATTAGATTTGAACAGATTACACTTATATATATATTGCACGAGAGTGGCTTGTTACACTTTATTAGTAATCTGTTATTCACATATGAAGAATGCTTGTTCATAATAACTAACTAGGCCACGTCACCATGCCACATCAGCTGAGTAAGTGAATCTGCTGCAGTCAAGCATAGCTAAATAAGCTGCACTCGAATCCTCTATTCTTCATATTAAGCAGCATCACTAACATCCCCTCTTAAACTGAAGCTTCTTTTCTATTCTCTACAAATCATCAGCTTCACTAACATCCCCTCTTGAGCTGAGGCTTCTAGGGTGAACATTTAACTTGCTACGCCAATAATGAAACTGAGTGAAAGTGAGAGCTTTAGTTAAGACATCAGCTGTTTGATCTTCATTAGGAACAAAACAAACAATTAACTCTTTTGATGCCACTCTATCTCTGATTAAATGAATGTCCAGCTCAACATGCTTTGTTTTAGCATGATAAACTGGATTGTAAGCCAATGCTATTACACCCTGATTATCACACCATATAATTGGGGTAGTACTTAACTGAATTCTTAGCTCAGCAAGCAAGGACTGTATCCAAATGGCCTCTGATGCAGCATGAGCCAAAGCTCTATACTCAGCTTCTGTATTGGATCTTGAGACAACTGCTTGCTTCTTAGATGACCATGAAACAAGATTAGCACCTAGATAAACTCCAAAACCAGCAACTGACTTTCTATCATCTCGATCACAAGCCCAGTCTGAGTCAGTGAAATAATTTAACTGCATAACTCCACAATTGTAGAACTGCAGACCAAAATGTATAGTGCCTTTGAGATATCTGAACAGTCTTTTGCAGGCTTCCCAATGAGCAGTTCTTGGATTGGAAAGGAACTGGCTGAGCTTGTTGACAGTAAAAGCTATTTCTGGTCTAGTGAGAGTAACATATTGCAGTGCTGCAATAATGCTTCTATATTGAGATATGTTGGAAATTTCAGAACCTGAAGCTTTGGTGAGCAGCTGGCCTGTAGACATAGGTGTTGGCACTGGACTGCAGTTAACTAAATCATGCTTTGCCAAAACATCAGCAATATACTTAGCCTGAGACAAATGAATTCCAATTTGAATTTTAGAGACTTCAATGCCTAAGAAGTAACTGAGTTCTCCTAGATCTTTCAAGGCAAAAGTCTGCTGCATATCTTGAATGACTTGCTAAACTTTTGCTGAGCAGGAACCAGTAATAATAATATCATCCACATACACCAAAACCAGAATTAAGTGCCCATTTTCTCTCTTATAAAAAAGTGAATTATCTAACTTGGAATTCTGGAAATGCCACTGAGAAAGCATAGCTGCTTTAAGCCTAGCAAACCAAGCTCCTGGAGCTTGTTTCAAACCATAGAGAGCTTTCCTCAATTTACAAATGTGCTGAGGTTTGTGAGGATCAATAAAGCCTTCATGTTGTGACTTATATACTTCCTCATCAAGGAAGCCATTTAGGAAGGCATTATTGACATCTATTTGCCTAAGAACCCAATTGTTCATGATTGCAATGCTGAGAACTACCCTGACAGTAGAAGCCTTTACTACTGGACTGAAAGTTTCAGTATAATCAACACCATGGGTCTGATGGAAGCCCTTAGCAACCAACCTTGCTTTGTACTTCAGAATGGTTCCATCAGGGTTGTATTTGATTCTGAAACCCACTTGTTGCCAACTACCTTAACAGGAGCAGTAGGCAGAACCAAATCCCATGCATGGTTAACCTTTAATGCCTTAAACTCATCTTGCATAGCTTGGAACCATAATGGATCAGATAAAACTTGAGAAACAGAGGTAGGCTCAGATGTTTGTGCTAAAAGAATAGAAAGATAAGACTTTGGCTTGAAAATGCCATTCTTAAATCTAGTTATCATAGAATGGGCAATGGGAGGAGGTGCAGGAAGAATATGGGGGGGGGGGAATTTTGAGAATGAGAATTAAATGATGAGATACCAGGTATGGCAGTAGTTGAGTGTGATAGAGAGGTATCATTTGTATTAAAAGTTTGAGATAATACTTGATGAGAGTTGGAAACTGGAGATACAGGATCAGCTGCTGAAGTTGCTGTTAAAGGAGCCCGAAATTGTGTAACAGAAGTAGACTCAGGAATTGACTCAACTGAAGAATTGACTGAAACAACTTCTGTTACTGATGAAAAATCTATACCAGGAATATAAGGAAAAGATTTTTCGTCAAAGATGACATGATTAGAAATGTAAACCCTCCCAAAAGAATGAAGACATTTATACCCCTTATGATGAGAGCTGTAACCAAGAAAAATACATCTCCCAGTTCTAAACTCTAGTTTGTGTCTGTTATACGGTCTAAGATAAGGAAAACATGCACAACCAAAGACTTTGAGAGTTGAATAATCTGGTGTTTGATGAAAAAGTTTCTGATATGGAGAGATATTATGTAGAGTTGGCGTAGGGAGTCTGTTGATCAGAAAGACTACTGTATGAAAGGCATCCCACCAAAAAGGTAAGGGTAGATGAGCTTGGGCAATTAAGGTGAGACCAATATCAACTATATGTCTGTGTTTTCTCTCAATTCTCCCATTTTGATGATGAATGTGAGGACAAGGGTGTCTAAAATGTATCCCTGAATTATTGAGCAGAGTTGAAAATAACCTGAATTCTCCACCCCAATATATTTGAACAACCTTCATGTTTCTTTGTAGATGTTTTTCAATGAAAGTTTTAAAACTGACAAACACATGCAGAGCATCAGATTTTGCTTTTAATGGGAAAATCCAAGTGAATCTGCTAAAATCATCAAGTATGGACATATAATAGGTATAACCTTGGCTGGAAACAACATGAGAAGGTCCTCAAAGATCTGAATAAAGAAGTTGTAATGGTGCTATAGAAGTAGTTGGAACAGAATTAAAATGAAGCAGATGATTCTTCCCAAATTGACAGGCATTACAGAATTCTAACTCTTGAGTTTTATTAATATCAACAAATTTTTTTACATGAATTCAGAATTGTTTTTAAAGTGTGAATGGCAGGGTGCCCCAATCTTCTATGAAGAAGATTTACATTAAGAGTTTTCTCAGTCATAGCAGACAAACAAACTTTGCTACTGCCTTGACAGAAATTTGAACTAAGTTTTTCACAAGTTGAATGAGAAAGACAAGCAAAAAGAGACTGAAACTTATTTTGACTAAGAGTGACTGTATTGACAGCAGCTGACTTAGTAACAGACTGAAGATAGGAGGAAGAGACTGAACTTTTGACTTTATAGAGACCTCCTTTAGCAACTCCTTCAAGCAAGATGATCCATGTGCTCCTAGCCTTAATGAAACAAGATGTGCCAACAAATTCAAGTGTAACATTATTGTCAGCAAGCAGTTTAGAAACACTAAGTAAATTTTTGGTACATGTAAAACATGATTTAGGAGCAGTGATTCAAAAGTGTTTGTGACAAGCTGAACTGATACAATATGTTCAATAAGCAATGCATTTCCATCACCAACCAGTAATTATTCATTATTAATATAAGCTTTAGAATTGACAAGCTTACCTAAATCATTTGTGATATGATTTGTGGCTCCACTGTCAATGTACCATGAGGGATCTTCAATCATCTCAGAATTTACAGCACAGTATGGCTAAGTTGGTGGAGCTGAATTACTAGGCACTCAATTAGGGAAACCAGGTGCATATGGTGTGAATCCATTAGTGAAACCAAAAGGAAAGTTATTAAGCCCAATGGTGTGATTAAAAGGAGGATAACCAGAGATGATAGCAAAATCTGAGTATGCCATATTGGCTTGAAAAGTAGCACCTCGTGGCATATAAGAGTTTCCAAAATTTGATCCAAAATGAGGACCAGGAAACATTGAACCTCTTCCAAAACCATTAAAAGAGTTTCCAAAATTTGATCCAAAATGAGGACCAGGAAGCATTGAACCTCTTCCAAAACCATTAAAAGACCTGCCTCTGCCATATTAACCTCTGAAATTTCCTCTACCAAAATTTTTCTGAGGCACAAAAGAAGGATTAAACCTGTTCTTGCACCTATTTGCTCCATGTCTAGGAATAAAGCAAATTTGACAGACAACCTCTGAGAAATTTCTACCACCAGCAAATTGAGATCTATTATTATTATTACAACCACCATTTGAACTATTATCACCACCAAAATTACCTCCAAAGTTTTTCTGAAAGCCTTTATTATTTTTACTAGAAAATGAACCTTTCTGAGCTACATTTGTTGACATATGATGCATAACATCACTAGCAAGCTTTCCTTTCTTTTGTTTAATTCTAGTTTCATGATTTAGAAGCAATGAATACAGATCATCTAAGGTAATTGTTCATTCTCTAGCTAGGACAGCAGTTGTCAAAAACTCATAATCAGAAGAGTCTAGACCAGTCAACACATGCATAACAAAGTCATTAAGTTCTACTGGTTTTCTTGCTAAGGCTAACGTATCAGTTATTCGTTTGATTATATTAAAATACTCAACCATACTCATAGATCCTTTTTTGACAGTTTGGATTTGCATTCTAAGAGTTTGAATTCGAGCTTGAGACTGAGAAATTAACATAATGTTAAGTGAGTCCTAAAACTATTTTGAAGTAGTGCAGTTGATCACAGTTGACAGCAAATTTTGCTGAATGGATGATAGCATCCAGCTCAAGAGGAGTTGATCTGTTTTCACCCAAGCAATGAAGTCAGGATTTGCAGATCGTAGCTCACTTACATTTGACGACGAAGCTTCTCCAGTGCTAGTAAGTGGAAGAAATTGCTCTGGACATTTCAAAACACCATTGATGAAGCCTTCTAATCCATTTCCTTTGACTGATATTAAGACTAGTGTTCTCCACAGAATAAAATTGTTCTGATCCAATTTTACAGGTGTAACAAAGTTATAAGAAGCATTAGATTGAATCATGCTTGCCATTGATGGCTCTGATACCATGAAATAACTTTAAGTATTTATGTTTGGCAAGTGAGAAAGCTAAAAAAAATGAAAGAAAGCAACATAAAGAAAATTTTGAGAAACTATTTTATTGATTAGATCTGAACAGATTACACTTATATATATATATTGCACGAGAGTGGCTTGTTACACTTTGTTAGTAATCTGTTATTCACATATGAAGAATGCTTGTTCAGAATAACTAACTAGGCCACGTCACCATGCCACATCAGCTGAGTAAGTGAATCTGCTGCAGTCAAGCATAGCTAAATAAGCTGCACTCGAATCCTCTGTTCTTCATATTAAGCAGCATCACTAACAACCTAAAATATCAGATCCCCCCATTTGGATTCGACTGATCAATTTGAGCATATAAAATCGGGTTTTAAACTTCCCTAATCAAAATTTATATTCCACAGAATCGGTTCCTTTAACATGATGCATGACAAAATATTTTGTTTGCAAACTAAAGAAGAAAGATGATATAATAGAAACACTCGTAGAGAGAGAATACCTTTGACGAAAAGCTTAGAAGTGAATCCTTTGTAAAATACGAGTTGAATTGCTGAATTTTTTGAGTTCGAATGAGAGACTGAGCCACCAATTTTTTAGGGGAGAGTAAAGAAATAAGTAACAAAGTAAGAGGGGAGCAGAAGCAGCCCAGTTTAGTTTTATGCCATGTGTGTGATCAAAATTGAATGGTTTAATTCTGTTGTTTCCAATAATTTATGTTGTATCTTTTTTAGTAATAAAGATAACTTGCATTAAAATTAAAATTAGGGTCATACTTGATTTTTATAAATAGATTGCAATGTAATTTTGAAAAATAAAACAATAATTTACGAAATTTTTATAACATAATTTTAATTTTTTTCAAAAAGGAAAAACAATAAAAGTAAGAAATAGAGAATGAGGGCTACAAACTTTGTATCTTAAATGGCTGTTAGATTATTTGTAAATGAAAGCAACGGTCAAATATTGGTGGCTTATGGAAACAAGTAATCATAAGGACTAACGAGTTTTTTTTTCTTTTTTTTGTGTGTGGTTACATTGACATATTATAATCAGAATTCTATTAATATTTACTATCAAAATTTCGTCTGATTATCTTTGATAATTCTAAACTAATACAGCCCAAATTCCTATTCTCATATAATATCAAAGAGATATATATTTTTCTCCTCTATTAATGAAGAGACATTTTATCTCACTACAAATAAATTTTTAAGGATTCTCAAATTAATTGTTTCACCCAAAATTCCTATTTACGATAAAATTGTGTTGGACCCATAAAATATTCAATATTTTATGAGATTTTTCTTACTTTTTCTTTTAGATTTTTTTAGAAATTAAATAATAAAAAAAGTTTGAAAAGAAGAATACAATTATTAAAACTGAAAGAGTGAGAAAATTATTAGAAATTGTAAGATTTATAAATGAAAATAGTGTTAATTCAGAAAAATGGTACTTTTGGCATTAAATGGAATATAATTGAAAAAGGGGTTTCAAAAGGATTTTGGAGGGGTGCTAATAGTCCGACTCTTATTAATAATGATGTTAGGGATCTTAATATTTGAATCCTAATGTTATGTATCATTTATTTATTAAATAATAGATTTCATAGTTTGTAAAATTACTTAATCACTTCGTAAATGTTATATTTGTTGGGATCAGATTGTGACTTAAATGTTAGAATATCTAGTATTGTATAAAAAAAAACATAACAATTTATCTTCACACAACTAATTTTTTACATCACATCTAATTTTTATTATTTTGAAAGTTTCAGTATTATTAAATTGCCCTAGTTGGTTATCAAAAGATGAAAGCATGTTAAAATAAGAAATTACTGAGAAACATGTGTTTAAACAGAGGTTAAGGCTATGAACAATTAAGAAGAAACAACTTACAATCAAAGGTTAAGATTATGAACAATTTAAGGAAGGTATTGAGTATAGAAAGGGATGGAATGGTTGTCTGAAATTCTGAATTGCGGGTGACAAGAATGCTTGTGCTGTGAAAAGAAATCTGATGGTTTGTAAATGGGTTGAATTTTTTGCTCGCTCCAACTGATTTACTAATGCCCAATATATTACTTTGCACAGTAGTGTTTGGGATCCTAAAGATCAACTCTTAAATTTGGTGCAATAAAATAATAATTTTTCTAGTCATGAAATTCAATATAAAATAGATTAATAACACACATCAATTAGAACTTAACTGTTAGAATTCATAACATTAGTCTACTCTCGAGGGGAGTTCTCTTAACATATTATGTTAGATTGCCTACATTCAAAATATGTTAGACTGCCTGTTGAAAGCAATATTCCCTTTTTCATTATATCGGTAACTTTGAATTGATCCAATAGCTCTTGAAAAGCACATAGAATAATAATCATTATAAATTATAATCAAAGACTAAGCAGGTCTTCTTTGCATTTGATTACTGACATTTCAGTTAAGTTTGTCGTTTACTTCAATTTTTCTTGCTTTCAATTTTCACTGTTTTTTTAATAAAATAATTTATTTAACTAGTCATAGAAATAAGAGAGAAAAGGGGCCATTTCTTGATTCAAAGTCAATTATAATTATAAAACTTGAGCGGACTTTGCATGCCTAACTTCCACGCACCCTAAAACGGTTTGATTTATTTTCTCGCGTTCATGAATTTCCATGAAAGAGAGTGCCTTTCCTCTCTTTCCGGCCAGTAACTGCAATTATGGAAAAATTATGTTAACATGACAAATACATAACGTTATTACAAGAATAAGTTTTTGGACCCGAGACTTGAGGGAGGTTCTATCTAATTCTAAAGGTTGTAACCAAATTATAATCCCCAATTTTTTGAAGTTAAATAAAATAAAATTTAAGTATAAATAATACTTTGGACATTCTTGTTATTTGTTCTTCTAAGAACAACAGCAACCTAATTATTTATTTGTTTGTCTGTTTTTTTTTGTAATAACAGTTTGTTAGCATAAATATTTATTTGTGAAATCGAGGAGGAGAAAATGTTAGAAAAAATAAAAAGAAAAAAAATTTATCCGCATAAAATAAATTTTATTAGATTATGTGTGTTCTGATTATTTTCTGGAGTATGAATTTTCCCATCGTAAAACAAACGCCAGAAAATATAACCTTTGCGGTGGTCTTTTACTATGTCGATGTAAAAAGGTTAATAGTTGAGTGATATTAGTAATTTAATGCACCTATATCGTATATTATCAAAAGCAACGTGTTTTTTGTTTTAGGTAATTTTTTCGTTATCCATGACTTTTAATTGAAATACTTGGCTTACAGTTATTTTGTAAAGCTGTTGAGGTTGAGATGGTTATATTCTCGTCTCATTATTGAGGTTGAGATTTTGAGTAACTTCTAGGCTGTGTTTACTTTTTGGAGTAGGAGTGGAGAGTGTGAATTCCTCTCACTTCAGTGTTTACTTCAACAAATTAGTTTCGGATTGGGAATCTTACTCCGTGAGCCCCACCCATTTTTGGAGTGGGGAGTGGATTCCCACTCCCACCTCTTCCTTTTCTACCATTTTTAATTTAATTTAATTGAACTTAATTCAATATTTAATATTTAATAAAATAAAAAAAATAATATTATAATTATTTGAATAATAATATTATATTTATTTTAAAAATAATAGTACTATATTTATTTAATATTAATAATTAATAATAATAAATAGTTTATTATAAGAAAATATTAATTTTGTACTAAATAAGATTATAATATTATTTTATATAATAATAAATTTAATATAATTGTATTAAATAAAATAAATAATGTTTCATTTTATATTTACCCTCTTTTTATTAAATTTACGATAATTATATTTAATAAATATTTAAATAATTATTATTATATTTAACTAAATAATAATTTGGTTTGATTCTAAGTCTAAATTACTTTAAAATATTATTATTATATTAATAGAGAATTAATAATATTACTATATACCATCTTTATTTGAAAATATAATATTATTATATTTATTTAAAAATAATAGTATTATATTTATTTAATATTAATAATTAATACTAATAAATAGTTTATTCTAAGAAAATATTAATTTCATACTATGTTAATAGTAAAAATATTTCATTTATATTGTCCTTATCAATAATTTTTAATTTATATAATTAAAATTAAAATTAATAAAAAATTGTGATGTTCATAATTAAGAATATTAATAATTATTATAAATTTACAAATATAATAAAATAAATGTTTATTTATTAAATATATTTTTTATTAACTTTATAATTTAAAACTATAATTCTCTAAATAAAGATAAAATTGTAATTTGAAACTATTTACTCCCAATTCAAGACAAAGTAAACACATAAATTGAATTCTAATCTCCATTACATGCTTCTATTTCAGTGTAAGTAAACAACTTACTCTCACTCTCACTCCACACTCTCAATCCTAGGATTCTCACTCCTTATAATTCTCACTCCAATGTAAAAAGTAAACGCTACCCTAATGTATTGTAGAAGTAATTTTTTTTTTGTCTTTTTTGTTATGATAAATGGCTGTAGAGCAAACCTCAACAAACATTAGGCTAGCCTCTAGGACTGCAAAAATTATATGCTGATGGATGCTATATTTTAAAAACGTTGGCATGATGAACTTGAGCAAAGACATTAGGTACGTTAGCATGATGAAGTGAGCAAAGACAATAGGTAATGTAACCCCAAAAAAAGAAAGGGGGGGGGGGGGGGGCTGGGGGGATAAAAAGGAGAGTTGCAATGGCTTTGACTATTCAAAATACCTATAGAGTTGACTTTTTGGCATATAGATCTCACACTGGCTTCGGCTCAACACACCCACAACCTGCCCCCTTTCACTCGAGTCTCAAGAGTTGTTGAGTCAAAAAAAAAAAGGAAAAAAAAAAGGAAGAAGAAAGAATCATTTGCTCATGGCTCTAGCAAGCAGCAATTTCATGCTAACAAACAGGCTATCTTTGCCCATATCCACTGCCAAATCCCACTCACAAAGAGCTTTGAAAATAATGTAAAGTTGATTTTGTTCAATTCTGATTTTCATTTGATTGTTAATGAAATTATCTTTACAAGATTATAGTTTTATATATATATTAAATCAGAAAATGCTGTAAGCCCCCAAGACCATCAGGCAGCAAGGGAAGGTATCCACAAATCAATAATGTGCTCACAGTTGCAGATAAGAAGAAAATGACATTGATGCCAACGGAGCAATGCTGCTGCTGTTAATGGCTTGGAGCCGAAGGTTGAAGAAGACAACAAAAACATTGATGCTGATGCTCATAATTCCACATCACAGACGACTCAAACTAATGATTAATTATATTTGCTTGTTTAAGAATGGTGTCTGCGACCGTCCAAAATCTCGGATCGATTTGTTGTTGTAGTCCGTGAGATATGTTTATTTGTCTATTGTCTATACATACGTATACATATGTATTGCTAAGTGACATGATGTTCATTTTATTCACCCAAACGCTTTATATTTGGTTCATTTTTTATTCCAATATATTTAATAGGGTTGGGTTCACTTTACTTAAATTTTTCATATAATGGTTACTTCAATTTTTCATCTTCTATTTTATTTTATTTAATAGTGTAAATTTGAAGTAAAAGAAAAAAAATTTCTTATGTGTATTACTGAGGTTAATTTTCTTTTGATTATTTAAAAGTAAATTTAGTCTATTCTAGATCAGATATCCAATAGTTTATTACATAATTAATTTAGGAGGTTTATGTAGATTTTTACCCAATTGATTGGCTAGTAAGGAGTTATGTTTTTCTTTTATCTTTATTAATAATTTCGCTCAAAATAATTTGAAATTGATATAGGGTTTTACGAGAGAGTATTAGTAGTTAAATATCAGGAGAAAATTATGGTGCAACGGTGTATCGTGCCACTGTTGCACCCAGTCGTTAAATCCCAATAAATCTATCCATCTAAATAGATTCAATGACTGCATACAACGGTGGCACGATAATACTGTTGCACCGTAACCGGACCCATCTAAATATCAATACCAAAAAAAAAAGTCCAAAGCATGTTCAATAGGGCTAGCCCCAGCCTACTTCCCTGAGCTGTGATCCAGCCCACGTTCATGTCCTCCCAAATTTCATTTCAATTATTTTTAGTTTTTGTCTAAAACCTCGCCTAAATCCTAAAACCCTCACGGTTCTGTGCCGATGTCTGTCTTCTTCAGAATCAGAGCCAAGAACCCTCCTCACATTCCCCACAAATCTCACTCAATTCTTTCAATCATCGCCAGAACCCTAGCTTCATCCTCTTCACAAACAACCCATAACAAAAACAAGAACAAGAAACCCCTTTCGGTTCTTTTCGAAGAGGTAATAGGATCACGCGAAAAAGCTGAAAGCGATAACGAAAGCAACAGCAACGATGAGTTGAAGAAAGGGCTGAAAGAATTGGAGCTTGAGGTTAGAAATTTGAAAGCAAATGCAAAAGTTCAAAAAGATTCAAATATAAATGAAAATGTGAGACTGAATGTGGAGAGAGAGGAAACTAAGAATGTGAAGAAAGAGGAAACTAAGAATGTGAAGAGATTGGGGTTGTACTCGTTGTTTGTTAATGAGAGGCGATTGAAAGAAGAGAAGAAGGGGATGAGAGAAAAAAATGAGGCAAGTGTTCTCAAGGAGCTTTCACCGGAAATGGAGATGTTTGTGAGTCATTTATATAAAGAAGGGTACTTCAAGAATGCGAACTTTTTATCTGATAGTTTGAAGATGTTGGATTTTAGTCGGTTTAATGATAGTTATGCCAGAGATTTTGTTAAGTTTGCAGCGCAACAGTTTGCCAAGGACCATCAAGAACTTGCAAAGTAAGATGATTCTTTTGTTGGGTTATTGTTGTTTTATCTGTTTGTTTATGTATTGATTGTTATGAAAGAAATTTTGGTGCTTTAGTTGTAAGCTGTTATGACTGGAAGTGATTTTTGTACTAGCATTAGCTAAACTTTCTCATAAACCAAACGTTAACTAAAGCTTCAAATTGCAATTCAAGTGCTTTTCGACCTAAAAAGTTAATTTTTCCTTGGTTTTCTTATCAAGCTTTTTTGAGGGGGAAATGAGAAAAAAAAAAAAAAACATTCTTGTCTATTTTCCTTCAAATATTACGATATGAATATAAGAATGCTTTTGCAAGTGCCAAAAATACTGTTAAATGTGCTTTGAATGTGTTTGATTGTTATTTGTGGTCTATTTAGAGTTTTGAGGAAATGACAAAAGGAAGGAAAGACTGTAAGATTTTAACTTTATGGTACTGGTTTATGAAAAGGAAGAACTATTGAAAGCTAATTAGTTACGAAAAGGAAGAACTATTAGTCTCCGTTGAGAAAGGGCTTTTGCTTTATAGTTTATGGTACTGCATGTGGTGAAATTGTAATTGGTGTCTATTCAATGATCGGATTTTGACTTTGATAGTTATGCCTGTATTAGGTAATGATTTATGAAGTTATGATAATTTAAATTTGCAATGGAGATTAACATTGAGCTGAATGTTTTGAGTTTGGAAATCATTATGGGCTCATGAGGGCAAACTAATTATGCTCTGGATATAAATTGTAATAGGTCATTGGTATATTTAGAATATTACTTGTTTACTGGTTTCCTTTTGGTGAAAATGCTTAGATACATTGGGGGAACTGCTCTCCATATAAATGAGATGGACTAATAATGTTAAGAATGATAAAATGAACTGCTCTCCATATTTAGAATAATAGGTTTGTTTAGGTTTTCACTTCTTTTCAGAAATTAGAAACAAAGAATAGAAGAACAAAGCATTGTGTGTGCTGAAATGCCCTCTTGAAGCAGTTAGAACTATGAATATCAATCTGTACTGGGATTTTAAGAGCAATGGCTAACCTAAGATTTATTAGCCATAGGTGTGAGGGTATCAGTCTCTGCAGGGAATATGATAAGGTATTAGACTTAAAGCATTTATGGACCTGTGGGGTTAAATTAAAGTAATAGGAAACTGTTGGTTCATATTAAAAATGATATGTAGTATGCAGCATGTATTTATCTCAGAAACAGAATGATTAATGATGCAATGCTCATTTACAAACTTTATTCAGCTGCAAATATCGGCACAATTCCATGTGATAATAAAATAGAGTGTACAAGTATTGACTAATCCAATGTCATGGTAAAATTTGACAGATGTTTGACTTGTTATATTAGTCTTTTTTGTTCAACTCAGAATGCCTGTTCTAATTCTACTTACTTCTTTGCCAGGAACTATGTGTGAGTGCTATTGTGCTCTAAATAACAACCTGTATTTTGGATTGCAGATGGTTGTCTGGCAGTGACTTGAAAAAGGTGGCGCTCTTTGGTTGTCCTTCTCTTTCAAGGAAGAGTGTTTTTTCTGCTAAACAATTGCGCCATTATTTTGAAATTGAAGAAGACACTGTAAGCTAATATGTCCCTGAATCTTCTATGTTCCAGTCATTAACTACATCTGCATGTTCAGTACATTTTTATTATGAAATCCCCTTTGCTTTTGCTTCCATGGTTATTAACTGCCTGCTTATCTCAGTAGAACTTTGTCATTGAACTTCCTCATTTTTGCAATAATTTCAGGTATGTTGCAAATGTGTGCTAAAAGACTCTTGCAACTTTGCAAATGAAAGCTGGAATCGTCAGACCAAGGATTTGAAATTGGATGCTGTTATGAGGATTATCACTTTGTATGCTTTGGAATCTGTACCTCCTCAGCTGGCAGTGTCAGATGAAGTAAAGGCTTCTGTCCATCGATTGTTGAAGGAGATTATCAATCTAAGTCGAACTACTACAACATAGTCCAGGCATTTGTTGAGAAATTTCACACTGGAATTACTTTGCTTTTGTCGTAGTTCTTCCCCGTGAACTATTGACGGCATATCACAAGGGACAAAGATTTCTGAGATGGGAAACTGCAGATCATTAATACAAGCATGCAAAAATCAGTGAGAAGGAAATTTGAGATAAAGTCTGACGACTGATGGTAGAATTATCTATTCCAATTTCTGCTTGTGTTGATGTCAGAAAGTGGAAATTCAAGTGATTTCTGATGGGGGGCTGTGTTCCTTTATCAACTTATTGATAGTTCTAGGCACAGTCCATTAACTTGCTTATTATTTTGTTGCCCGATATTTTTCTTTTCCAAAGATGACGAGATGAGTAATATTATTTTTCTTTTTTTGTTTGAATGGATGATCAATAATTTTACTAGAAACACAAATGCACAAACCCATTCTGCTCTGCAATGGAAGTGAAGGCAGTGATGTTCTTCTGGAAAAAACAAAACAAAGAAATGCAATATTTTTTTTTTTGGGTTTCCTTTAACATCAGACACCTACCAAGACCACCTTTAGATCAAATCTTTTATGGCTCACGTCTTTGCTCAATTTTTAATCGAAGAGACTAGGAATTCCTAGAATAGAATCGAACCCATGCACTCACTTTTGGTGGGGGCATCCCACCGACAGTCAGATATGGAAAGCTCCTGTTGTGTTAAAATTCAGTTGAAGTTTTTTTCTTTCATAAAACTGACGCTATTTGAAAGTCACTTCAATAAATTTCTCTGGTCATTTAACAGTCTTCTCTAAATTCTAACGTAGTACGAGGCTAACAGCCTATGCATTTAGGGAGAGATTTGTCACGTCTCGAAACTTCATGCAACATCTGTATTAATCTGAAAGCATTGGGAGAAAAATAAACATAATTTTATAGGTGTGAAAGTAGTAATTATCATCCTCTTTTTCCTTCATTTGAATCATTTCCTTCACGTGAGTTTAAAAACTCAGCCAAGCAGCTTAAATTCTGTCCCGTTCCTCCACTCAGGAGCTCCCATCCCTTCGATCATTATCCCTAAAATGCCCCCCACTTTATTCCCTAATTCCGATTCTCCCCCCACCACGGCCTCCCAAATCCACCCCGTTCCCTCCTCTTCTCCCTCTCTTTCCGACACGTGGAACTACATCTGGATTTCGATATTTCTCTATCTGTTCAAACGACTTTCTAAATACAACCCCCAGTCAACGATTCTTTTACCGAGTCAGCAGCGAAACAATGACTCGGTGCCTCGCTCCCCTGCCGCAACCGATCGTAGATTAAACAACCGGCCGGTGATCGGAATCCTAAGTCATCCAGGTGACGGCGCCTCTGGAAGATTGAATAACTCGAAGAACGCGTCGTACATTGCGGCGTCCTACGTGAAGTTCGTTGAATCGGCCGGTGCTCGTGTTATTCCTCTTATTTATAACGAGCCTGAAGAGATTCTTTTTGAGGTGAAAAATAAATAAATAAATAAAATAAAATAAATTAAGCTAATAAAAATATGAAATTAATTTTTGTTTAGCTATTTTGTTCTTTGTCGTGAAAACTGAGATCGTTGCGTTGCTTGTTGCAGAAGCTGAAATTGGTAAATGGTGTACTGTTGACCGGCGGATGGGCTAAGAAGGGTTTGTACTTCCAGATTGTTGAAAAGATTTTCAAGGTAATTATTCCTCCATTTTCATATGTATTAATGTATGTATACATACAAGAGTTAAAAATCGCTTTTGTGTGGAAGCCGCACGAAGCGATTAATGAAAGAAAAAAGCAGTCATTGGTGCATGGGATAACTGGGGATGGTAATGGATTGGATCTTATTTAAGATTTAAGTGATTTAAATTTGATCCGATCAGATTTGGATCGGTTTAAAATGAATTTGGATCGAATTTAGATATTGATGTGTGGATTTAAGACGTATCTGGAGTAGGTCTGGATCTATCTTAATATTTAAATCCATATCTATATCTATTTATATTTTAATTTTATTTTATTTTAAAAGTCTCTTAACAATTATAGAATTATAATGATAATAAATTTTATTCATAACATATTAGTGGTATTTACCATGCATTTAAATTCTTAAAACTTAAAGATTAGTTTTGTAAATTTAAAAGTCAGTCAGTCCCAAAGCATGTACATATAATATTTAAATTGCAAACCAAGTAATACAACTTAGCAATTTATTTTAATATATTGGACAAATAGTTTTTAAAAAATATAGTTATTAATATATTTAGTCAAATATGGCCATAATAAAAATAATAAAATACTGAATATAAATCATATTTAATTTATATGTTATTATCTAGTGTTGTAAGAATGATGGTGGGTGTGTGAGGATATTTGAATGATGAAGGAGATAACAGAATATTAGATTGATGTTACTCCTGTAATTACTTTTGAAAATTATTTTATTATCTTTTTTATTTGTTGTTTTGATGTAAAAGTATAAACTACAATATTTATTATATTTTGAGATAAATTATATAATTTATTTGTTATCAAAACATTGTAACCTTCAATTTTTATTCTAAAAAAGTATTATCTTTTTATTGCTGAGTTTTAAAATTTATGACGGATCCAGAGTATATTTGGATTTTAATTTTTTTTCGAATTTGGAATAGATATAAATATTTTATTTCTTTTTTGCATCTAGATATAGAGCGAAAAATATAAATTCATGATGGATCTGGAGCAGATATGAATCTTAATTTTTATTATAGATCTAAATCTGGAACAGAATAAATTCAACTCATATCTATCTCATTGCCATTCCTAAGAATAACACGTGATGTAGTACAAAAGGAGTATTACAGCTGGCCCTATCATTTTAGTGGCAGCCCACAACAAATATGGGTACCTAATTCCGTGGCCCGCATTGATGGAACTATCTTTATGCTTGCTTTATTTTCATTTTATATCATAAGTTTATTGGTATCCTTGGCAGTACAAAAAAAAAATTATAATAATAAAAATATAATCATAGTTTTAATTTCGTAGTTAATTAATATCAATTTTTCTTATTTTATTTTGCTAAATATTTAATCATTAACTTTTTTAACTTAAATTTAATATCCATCAATTTAATAATAAATTTAAGTTACTATTTTTTAATTTTATTTGAATAATCTTAATTAATCAATAACATAAATGATTAGTAATATGAGAGTACATGTACTGTCTAATTTATTATTTTAAATATTTAACAATTTGAATTATTTTAAATCATTTATGTTATTTAACAAATAACATAAATGATTTTCCCTGAAACTTTTTTCTTTTGAAAATAATTGCTTAAATGCTTCTCGAAATATTATTTTTATTATCTCTCTCTTTTAATTGCTTTCTCACTTTTCTTATTTTTATTTTACTTTATATTGTGTCTCTGCCAAAAAAGTACTTTGAGTGCTTAAATCCAAAAATGATATACTTTCAGGTAAAATTGCATTTTCTACGTAATATTTGAAAGTGTTTTATCAAAAAGGAATTGTTAAATATTTTTGAAAAAGCACTTGAAGTGTTTGCTCTTTTATATCCAAAAAGTTGTTTTTAGAAGTTAAGTGCTTTGCGAAAAGCACATCAAGTGTTCTTATTTTGAATAAATCTCTATTCATGTCCCCATGACACTACAAAAGTAACACAAGCCACTCTTGATGATATTGGGAGGCTCTCAAGTGAATTATGATTTCCCCAGCTCTTTATGGCCAACACTTAAGTGTACACTTAGTTTTTGTATTCTTAGTGGACAGCACTCGTCCACTATCAGTCTAAATCTTCTTCATTAATACATTTTT
This sequence comes from Citrus medica, assembly GCA_002013955.2. Lineage (NCBI taxonomy): Eukaryota > Viridiplantae > Streptophyta > Magnoliopsida > Sapindales > Rutaceae > Citrus > Citrus medica. Next base: position 581,330 of record MKYO02014454.1, read on the forward strand.
GAGTTTCTTATCCAAAAGAAAAGTGTACATTCTATGAGTTCTTAGTACATACGTAATATTCTGTGTGGTTATTATAAATCTTGCTTATGTGATGGTTGTCTTTGATTGTTTATCGCTTAAGCTTGCTTTTTTACATTTTTCAATCGCATTAAGCAAGTAAATGGAATATTGCTACTTATTGAATTTCATACTGTAAGATATCTTCACTAATTTTATGCCTATTCTTTTCTGTTTCTTGCAGAAAATTTTAGAGAAGAACGATGCGGGAGAATATTTCCCTCTATATGCCATTTGCTTAGGCTTTGAACTTATATCAATGATTATCAGCAAGGTAATTTCTCTCTCTTTTTGATTTTGTGTATGGTTAATGTAATCTTCTGATTTGTTTACGTGCAATCCACCCTTTTGAAATATACTCATCTTAGGTTTTAATCACCTATTTTTTACATGGTTAGTCAACTTCTATGTCTTGATTAATGTCCTGGTATTCAATTTCAATTTGGTTTCTAAGGTTTAATAAAGGATGTATCATAATTACGCACTTCTCTAAATTTTCTGATAGCTTGACTGAATGCTTTTAATTTATATCCTACACATGCGAATGTTCCAATATTACTGCTTACTGAGAAATTTGTGATGATACTCCTTTTGGCATATTACTAGTAGCTTGACACTTAAGGTGGCTTTTGATGACAGAGGAATTTTGCATTGTTGAATTTGATGCAGATTTTACGTCTCTTGTTTTGATGATTCATCCCTGTCTATTTCTAAAAACTTCATTGTTGAATTTGAGTGAAATCTTATTTCTATCATTAGGATCCTTGGAATATTTCAATGAAGTGTGATTTTAAGAATGCACCGGTTTTTTACCTTGATAATAGGACAGAAACATTCTTGAAAGATTTAATGGAGCAGATCAGGCATCTACTCTTAAATTCATCAAAAACTCTAAAATTGAAGGAACCGTGTTTCAAAGGTACATAATATTTCACTTCTTTCTAATTTTTTAATGAAATTACAATTAATGATTATAGCATCCCATAACATGCAATGGTCCTCTTTGAAGACTTCCTATCCTAACAACTTTGCTCACTTGCTGTCAGGCTGTCCTGTACTGGCGAGCAATTTCCATGAACAAAATTTATGGATTGAGTGATTGCTTTCCAGCATTTGTAACAACACATGAACTGAAAGAAACGTAACTCATCTTTTTAAGAAAAGATTTATGCAAACATCTAGAAAGAAAGAAGATGAAAAGAAATAGAGACAATTGGAAGAAGAATAGCAGGAAAGAACAATCATTCAATTCAATAGAACTTGTGATACAATTTCTTGAAAAGTAATAAACTGTAGAATAACGAAGGGATTGGTATTTGGTAGCAAGATTGTTTCTCATGGCTATATCATAAAGTTTAGGTTTCACATCACACGAGATAGAATCTTCATTTTAGCATTTCTGATGCCTTGTATATTGTTGTTATTATTATTTTTCCAAAAGGCAGTCTCTTTAGGAAACTTGTCTTATGGCTAGTCAAAGCACATCCTTGATGTTTAACCAGTAATAAATTTGTAGATAGTTTTGTCGTGCCATAGTGAAAATGTAATAAAATAATTCAACACCTTTTATATTTTCGCACAGATTAATTGTGATATGTTCAGTTTCAAAAAGAATAAAAAAATGACATATGTTCGTTTGTTATTGGTGTGTCTTATATGACATCATCAGAATAACTAGTTATTAATTGCTCAAGTCACACTTTCTTAACCTGATGCTTTTTGCAGATTTGCTCCGGAGTTGCTTAAAAAGTTGAGTACGGATTGCCTTGTTATGCAGAAGCACATTGTAAGAAACCTGTTTTCATTATTGCTTATTTTGCTTTGCTTCCGTATCCAGATTCAATTACTTGAAAATGACTTGAGCTTTATATTCTAAAACCAGCATATTTTTATTGTTAGATTCAGTGTCCTGTTTGCATGATCCCACATCTTCCGCAGTCACATGGTTGGATAATTCGTCCCATGTGATTTCTTCAGGCTGAAACATTCTGGTGGCTTGTGCTGCAAGTGCTCATGCATGGAAAACTACTTTAATTTTTAAAAATAAAGTATAGATTTTTGTTTTCTTGATTTGAATTTTAAATCAAAGTACATGAAGCAAGGAACGATTGTTGAAGTCTAAAATCCATTATATTCTTTACAACTAAAGTTGATCTCTCTTTTGCCCCCAGGTTTTACATATTAGAGTAAAGTGGGCTAACAATATGCTGTCCTTTGAAGAACAACTATCAAAGAGACTGTTTAATAAAAATAATTGTGTTACTCATGAATTCTTTGTTTGATGAAAGAGTCAAGTGCAAGATGCAGGTTTATATGGTAATTTTGCTTTGTTGTGATCCTCTTTGTTTCATGGTCATGGAGGAATTCCATTCTAATTGGCTTTTGCTTTAATTTATCCTTTTAGAACATTGGACTTAGAATTTGGGAAATGATGGATTGTAAAAGTAGGGAGTACGGATGCATCTGTAAATAGGTAGTTGATCTAAAATTTATGGTGTACCGTTGCAACAGTATGGCATTTCACCTGAAAGGATGCAGGAGAATCTGGATCTATCTAAATTTTTTAGGATCTTGACAACAAGTGAGGATATATATAATAAGGTACAGTGCATAGATATTCCTTTTATATTTAAATTAATATACTGTCAGAATTTGCAAGAATGCTTTAAATTATATTATATTCTTATGCAATGTTACTCTTAACATCTGTTATTAATAATTATCAGGTCTATGTCTCTACAGTGCAAGCTTATAACTATCCATTTACTGGCTTCCAATGGCATCCAGAGGTATTAACTTGAAAGCGAATTGCATCGTGCTCGGCTGTGCTTGCAAAATTATTTATTATTTTGGTTAACAGATGCATGGAAGTGTTTCAGAATCATTCAACCCTTCTGAATATATACTGTTTTAATGTGGAGATTAATTTCACTTCAAATTTACACAATGCGTCCATGCTGTATGGTTTGTAGCTTGATGGAAGGCATTTTAGTATGAGTTCTAACATCTGGAAGTTCACATTCAAATGATTTGTTTGGTAAACAGAAGTCAATTATGTTAAATAAACAAATTGCAGAGGCATGAATTGTAAAAAGTTTCCTTTCAAATTAATGTTCCTGTACTTTCTTTGCTATAAGATTTCTCGTATACAAGTTACTTCACGTGCAAATGAAAATCATCAATCAGGAGCTTTTTATGATTTTAATTGCAATATCAAGAATGATGAAACAGTATTTGGGAATGGAGAAGCCTTGTATTTTCAATTAGTAGCTGAAATATTGTTGTAGTACTCAGTCACCTTGTCTTGATTTTCCTTTAACATATTCAATTGTTAAACTGAAGTCTAAATGAGGTGCTCATGCTGTGCCCCAAGTTAATCAATCCTTTTGTGGTGAAACTTTTGAGCAACGCTGGGGAGCTGAGATCTAGATGTTCAAGATCTTGCAGTGAAGCTATCTGGCAGTGCCTATTTGTCTCTCATAGCTTGGGTTGAATTCAGGCCAAGCTTGAACATCTGTATCATGTACATATCAAGTCAAATTTCTTTCTATTCAGTATTCATTACATGTTTGTTACTGCATTGCTAATTAGCTCTGTTTTCTGTTTGCATCTGTGTAAATTCATTTTTGCGTTCATTCTGTTTCTCCCTCTCAGGTATTTTGTTCATAAATTTTGCAGTAATGTGACTGTTTCTGTTTTAGAGATTAAAAGGCTGCCAACTGTTCTACAGAAAAATGCTTTTGAATGGGGATTCAGTGGAGTTCCACACTCGGAGGATGCCATTCTGGTGACTCAACATGTTGCAAACTTTTTTGTCAGGTTAGTTCTCGATAACTGTAAGAAAAGCATTTGTGGTTTACATTGAAAATTCCACTGCTGCACATTGCAATGGGCAATGTCCTCTATAGCTTATGCATTGTCTCAACAAGGCTTATTACTTTTCCTGAAATGCCCCTCTTTTTTTTAACATATATGATGGAAAAGCAGAAATCAATAAATTGTAATACTCTGTTAATAACTCTCATTGGCACTCATGCACAAGGATGATTGAATTTGCAAACAGATAATTATTTGAAATTACATATTAATAGTCGTTCTTATTCAATGACCAAAACTTACTTAGGAACACCATTGGAGCATGTTTTATTGGAGAAATTTAATTAGTGCTTTGCTTTTTATTGTACCTAAACAAGTGCAAGGAGCTGAGGCTAACATTGACTCTGTGTCTTTGTTTGCAGTGAGGCTAGGAAGTCATTGAACAGGCCACCTGCTCGGAAAGTGCTTGACAACCTCATTTATAATTACAGTCCCATCTATTGTGGGAAGGATGGGTAACCAATATTTTCTGTCATTCGACTTTGATGCTAGTTCAATATTAATATTTGCACATAAATTTCTGAACTTGATTGCTGTATATCAATTGGCTTCACCGCAGGAGGGGATACGATGAGGTTTACATCTTTACCTAACTTCGACCTTGAATTCTCTGTAAAAGTACCAATTGTATCGAACTTCAAAGCTTGGAAAATGTGTTGTTGTTAGAAGTGTATACACTGCTCTCACTGTTATGGACTTTGTTACAAATATTTACGATTCTTGTAGAAATATATTTGACATTAATATTTATGATGATGGTGCTTTCAAGTCACGATAAAATCTGGAGTAACCTTATCCCCGGGGAAAGGTAGCTGGATCCAAGTATTAAATGTATTTCTGCTCTCACTGCAAAATTATTATGAAAATTTTGTCAAGACATCGACAGCAGGGGGGGGCCAGAAAATGGATAAAATTTTGCAACAAATTAAATTCATGAAGCAAAATTTGTGGTTATCGGTAAGCCAAGGTCGTCTCCTTTGTTTCCATCTTATGATTAGAAATAAGTTGTGCCATAAGCTCTTGTATTTTTTGTTACAAGGTCGCCATTATATATATATGGAAGAAGACTGGTGAGTCTGATGTATAAGAATGCTGTTTTTTTTTTCCGAGCATTTATTTCATTTTTTTTAACTGATTAAGCATCAGGTTACTGTATTATATAGAGGTATGTACAACTGTTATGACAGTAGGTCATTACACTGATATTTATATAGAGATATATAGCAGGTCATTACATTGATATTTATATAGAGATATATACAATTGTTATGACAGTAGGATATAGCAAGTCATTACACTGATATTTATATAGAGATATATACAACTGTTATAACAGTAGGTCATTACACTGATATTTATAATAAGATATACAATATATACATGGGACTTATATTATGACATTTTACATTTTTATTCTATGAAATACATATCCATCCAAATACCCATCACGGAAGAGGGATGTCTCTACTCCACTCGCATTGGGATTTATATTATTATATTTTATATTTTTATTCTATGAAGTACATACCCATCCAAATATATTTTTATTCTGTGAAGTACATACCCATCCAAATATCCCTCACGGAAGAGAGATGTCTCTATTCCACTCGTATTTCGTAAGGGAGAAAGACGTTATAAGAAGTCTCCACACAATTATATTTAATTAAGGGAGGTTGAGTCCGTGGGGATTCAAACAATTGCCCTCATAGTCATGTTTAACTTTGAGGGTAATAGTTCACCACTGGACTACAAGCCCAAGTGGCGCATTTATTTCATTAGTAAGTCTATGAAGATCAATTTGCGCTTATTCTTATTCTACATATTTCCTATGGTACTGTTATGCTGCTGCATGGGTAGCTTAGCTATGACGACTGCAAAAAACGTAACGGTTGAATCAGTTCTTCTTGAGTTCAGAGTCCATATCATTGATTCTCCAGGTGACTTGGCGAATAATTGATCCATTTTGTACTTGGTAAGCGACTGGGTTGTGATGAGTGCTTAATTTCACATCAGTTTTGCAATTATTTGATATTTTTCATGAACTTCTTGAATTTTTGTTTATTTATTTTTAATGTTTTTAGGAGTTTTTATCTAAAGAAACAAAACGGAATAGAAAAGTTATAAATTAGTGTGAAGAATAGTCAGATTGCGACTTCATGGATTTTGATTGCTTCTTGGACGAATCTTTAGAATTTATTCACTTTATTGGGCTATATTTGACATGTACTATGGATGAGGATTAGATTTGACCATAAAAATTGATTCTTGAAGGACTGGTCGGATTTGTTAATTAGGCCTACAATAGAAACTGGCTTTGGAGTTATTTTGCCACATATACTTATTTCCTTAAGTCATAATCCTATTTTTATAAGGAAAAGGAGATTAAAAAAGAGTTTCACTAATCCTAGAAGGATTTGATAGCAATTCTGTTTGAAGGCAACAAGTAAAATGCCTAAGATGAGAAAAAACGTGAAGAATCAGTTCGAAAGGAAATAAGAATGCAAGGAAGAGAGGAGTGGGCAAATTGGAGAGAAGACTTGGCTACCATAGCTATAATTCAATTAATAAGTCTTTTTTTCTCTTGTCTTTTGTTTAGTTTTTTTTTATTGGATTTGATATTCAATAATTCAAGTATGTGTGAGTAGTTTTTTTTTTTTAATTAGTTAGGGTTGATTTCAAAACCCTAAACATGTATTTTTATTAACAAAGTTTCAAAATCAGAATTTCTCCATCTTTCTCTAGAAAGTTTTATATTTCACTAATTAATGTTCAAGGATTGCTATCTTACTTGTTTAGATGGCCAACTAGATGAAGTTGATGGTGATTTGATTGTTGGTTTAGGGTTTTTGATCCTTAATTGTCAAAGAGCTAAACCTAATTGGTAGAATGTGATCAAGATTATGAATTATTTTCGTTTGATTGCATGTGGAATATAATTTAAGATAAATAAACCGAACTTGTGTGTTTGTTTCTTGCTTTAGCCCATATCTTCTTTTTTTTATTCTAATGCTTTCATTAAATTAAATTTAGAGAGCTTGTTCTAAATTATTTCTTGGAAAGAGATTAAGTAATAGACATCGCTCAATTTAAAAATCAACTCTCAAGAAACCTACCATCAACAATGGCCCACTCGCTTCCAAACCTAGTTTTTTTTTTTTAAACTTGGAGATGAAAAAATTTATTGGAACAATTCCAAACTCTATCACCAATGCAACTATATTGCCAATTCCAAACTCGCTTCTAAATTCATTGACCTATAATTGAGCTCCAACTTTTTATTTGGCCTTATTCCAAAAACTTTTGGTCACTTGAGATTCCTCAACAATCTCCACTTGGCATATAATTACTTGAGCACAAAATCACCTATAGCAGAGTGGAGTTTTATCTATTCCTTGACTAATTGCAGAAATCTAAGAGATTTAAGCTTCGGTTATAATCCATTACGTGGTCTCCTTCCATAGTCACTTGGGAATTTCTTTACTTCTCTTCAAAAGTTTTATGCATACGAGTGCAAACTCAAGGGCAACATTCCTTCAGAAGTTGGAATTTTAGGTGGCTTAATACTTTTAACCCTATTCCACAATGACTTGAATGAAACTATATCGGTGGGAAAATTACAGCAACTATAAGCTTTAGATCTCACTGGCAATAATCTGCAAGGATCCATTCCCTACGATCTTTGCCACTTGAAAGGGTTGAATATATTTGTGGTTAGGTGAAAATAAGCATTCTGGACATATTCCTCAGTGCTTGGTCACTTTATACTCCAAGAGAACTCAACTTAAACTCCAACGAGCTCACTTCTAGATTACCATCATCACTATAGAGTCTAGAGTACTCCTTGCAAATAAATTTGTCATCAAATTTATTAAGTGGTTCTCTTCCTTTAAATATATAAAACTCGAAGACCGTGATGTATTTAGATTTATCAAAAAATCAATTATCAAGTTATATTCCAATGGTCATTGGTGGCCTCAAAAGTTTAGTAAATTTGCCCTTGGCTAGTAATCAATTTTAGGGTCCTACCCTAAATCATTTGGCAGTTTGAATCTAGTTCTTAAGGAATTACCTTGGATACACTCCTCACAAAACCCTAATGCATTTATCTTATCATTCCCTAGAGCTCTTAGTTTTTCTAGTTCTTTCAACCTGTTTTTCGTTCATGTGTCCCAACATTAGATGCCACAATAATATCTTATCTTGACTTTGGTTTACAACAATAGTTATATTACTTGTAATGGTTGTACCTTGTAACACATACAAATCATTTGACGTGTCACTTTTCATCAACACCAAAGACCCTTTAGCAACCTTCAAGACACTGGATTCAACCCTAATAGTACACCTTGCCTTACCAAGCACACTTAGAGAGATTAAATTCCTCTTAACCTGAGGTACATGTCTCATATCAGTAGTTAGATCTCTAATTGTAACCATCAAACAGTTTTAGCTTTATAGAGGCTATACCAACAACCTTACAGGATGAATTATCTCCCATAATCACTTTAGCACCATTATATAACTGATAATTAGTAAACAAATGTCTATCAAGGCACTTATGGTTAGTGTGACCAGATTCAATAACCAATTTACCTTCAGTCTGGCTACAAGAGCCCACAAGAACTCCAGCTGAATTATATCATTCTTCTTGGTCATTAGAAATAACAACAATATCACTAGTTTTCTCTTTTGACTCATTAAACTTGTTCTTCCTTTCAGGGTAAACCCTCTTAAGGTGTCCTTTTGGTGGCACTGAAAACATTTCAAGTTATTATTCTTGGACTTGTATCTTCTCTTTTTCTTCCCTTTCTAGCCATTCATTTGATAGGACTTAGACCTAAATTAGAGCTAACTTTTATTGATTATATCAAAAGAAAACAAATAATCTTGACTTACAATTCGAGAGGTAGGTCAATCTCTCCCAAAACTCTTAATGGTTCCTAATACCAGATAAAACTCAACATAAACCCTAAATGACTTCACAATTTCTTATTTGTATCTAAACCCTAATTAATAATAAAATTACTAAATTGCCTCCGCCTCTAAAATTACTAAACTACCATTGCCTCTTTATATTTGCGTCTAACATAAATTTTCATTGGTCTAACATTACTCCCCTCCCAAAAAGACACATTGTCCTCAAAGTGGAATCCAGGAAACTGTTGTTGTATCAACTCATATGGCTCCCATGTCGCCTCATAGTTTGACAAGTCCTTTCATGTAATCAACACTTCTTTATTAGTAGGTTGTCAATTATTCCTTGGCATATTCCCTCCACAGCAGCTGGTTCTAGCATTACCTCCATATCTTTAGTCAGCATCGACGGAAGCAAATGAGATGGTGTATGTTCTCCAATAGCTCGTTTCAATATGAAACACCGGGTGAATGACTGATATTGGTGACAACTTCAATCAATACACCACCTTTCTAATATTTTCTATGATCTCATAGGGCCCAAAATACCGAGCTAAGAGGTTCTTATTCCTCCGTCGCGTAAGAGACTTCTGCCAGTATGGCCATAGCTTTAGACAAACTCAGTTTCCTACCACAAATTATACATCCCTCCTAAGACCGTCGACCTGTTTTTTCATTATCTACTGCGTTTTAGATAGATGCCTCTTCAACTCATCAAGTATTCGATCCCGTTCCTCTAAGTATTGATCCATCTACGATACATGTGTCAAACCTTATCCATAGTACACCAAATGTGGAGGATCGCATCCATACAAGATTTTAAAAAGAGTGGTTTGTACAATAGTGTGATAATAAGTATTGTATCAATACACTGCCCATGCTAACCACCTCGTCCATTGGTCAGGCTTGTCCAACACAAAACATCGCAGATAAGTCTCTACACATCAGTTGACTATCTCAATCTGCCCATCCGTCTATGGATGGTAAGCTGTACTCCTCTTTAAAATTGTACCATGTATCTTAAACAACTCCCTTTAAAAGTGGCTAAGAAAAACCTTATCTTGATTCGTTACTATCGACTCTGGAATTCTATGTAAACGTACTATCTCACGCATAAACGTTGCTGCAACCGTCACAACAGTATATGAATGTCGTAGGGGTATGAAATGAGCGTACTTGCTTAGTCGATCGACCACTACCAAGATCATTGTGTATCCATTCGAACGTGGCAATCCCTCAATAACATCCATCGTCACCTCTTCCCAAACCTTATTGGGTAGTGATAATGACTACAATAACCCTCTTGGCACCATTGCCATGTATTTATAGCACTGACACACATCATACCTCACTACCATCTCTTTAATATCCTTCTTCATCCCAACCCAATACAGCTTTGCGGCCAAACGTCGATAAGTTTTTAGGACATCGAAATGTCCCCCAATAGCACTCTTATGAAACTCTCGTAATAACTTCAGTATTTTGAGTGATGTCCTTTGGCAGCACTAGACACCCTTGATATAACAGTTGTTGTTCATCCATGGAATAACCCGGGTATCCTGGTTCCCCACGCAACAATGGTGTTCGAATCTTTGCCATCCCCTCATCCTCTTCAGTTTCTTGTAACAATGCATCCCAATCTATCACCAAAGGCACCAATAGAGCTACCAACTGAGGTTTCTCCTCCCGTTGTGATAAGGTATCTGCCGCCCTATTCTCCAACCCTTGCCGATACTGTATTTCAAAATCATAGCCTAGTAACTTTGACAACCAGCGTTGGTGTTCTTCAGTCACCATCCATTGCTCCAACAGGAATTTGAGACTCTACTGGTCGATTCGGATGATTAAACGTCGCCCCAAGAGGTATGGCCTCCACTTCTAAATAGCTAACACAATTGCCATGAGTTGGCGCTCATAAACTGACTTGCGCCAAACCCTAGCTGTCAATACTTGGCTAAAGTAAGCGATTGGGCGTTGATTTTGAATAAGGACTGCTCTTAACCCATACCTCGATGCATCTGTCTCTACGATAAATGGTTGGCTAAAATTTGGTAATGTTAGCACCGGAACACTAGTCATGGCCTGCTTTAGTTTTTCAAAACGTGCATCGCTACTTCCCCCCATTGAAAACTATCATTCTTCAACTACTCTGTCAAAAGCCATGCTATGGTGCTATACCCTTTCACAAACTTCAAGTAATATCCGGTGAGCCCCAAAATACCTCTTAATTTTTTTAGTGTCTTAGGTAAAGGCCACTCCAGCATTGCCGCTATCCTAGACTGATCTGCTAAAACCCCTCTGCTAATGCCACATGCCCCAAGTATTCCACCATTGTCTACGCAAACAAGCACATTTTCCAATTGGCATACAACTGATGTTTCTGTAACTCCTTCAATACTAACTCCAGATGACTCACATGATCTTTCAAAGTGCGACTGTAAATTAAGATAACGTTAAAGAAAACGAGGACAAACTTCCTCAAATAGGGTTGAAATACTTTATTCATCAATGACTGAAAAGTAGCTGGCACATTTGTAAGGCTGAACGACATAACTACAAATTCGTAATGTTCCTCGTGCGTCCGAAATGTAGTCTTATGCACATCCTCTGGTCGCATCCATATCTAGTGATATCTCGACCTCAAATCTATCTTTGTAAACACTGATGTCCCATGTAACTCATCCAACAACTCATCGATCACTGGAATAGGAAATTTATCAAGTATCGTTTCCTTGTTCAGCTCTCGATAGTCGATACAAAATCTCCAGCTCCCATTTTTTCTTCACTAACAAGATCGGGTTCGAAAATAGACTCATGCTCAATTGGATTATCCCGGCCTCCAGCATTTCTTTAACTAGCCTCTTAATTCTATATTTGAGGGTACCGGTATGGTCAGACATTAATAAGTGAAGCCCTTTCCCTTAACATTATTGCATGCTTATGTTCCTGTCGCGGAGGTAGGCCATTAGGCAACCAGAAAACCCCTTTAAATCGCTCCAACAATTACTAAATTAATTTCAGAATAATCGTTGATGCCTCTGTCCGTCCTCTTTCCATGTTATATAGCTCCACAAGGAATCCTTGCCTCGCGTCTTGAATCGCCTTTGTCATGGTTTTTAATGACACCAAAGTTTTGCTCAAACTCGAATTACCCAGTAGCACTACCACCTGACCATTTACCTGAAGCTCAATTGTTAACAGTTTCCAATTCACTTTCATCTCTTTTAGCATTTGCAACCACTTCATTCCCAAAATTACGTCAGTACTTCCTAAGTCCAATGGAAAAAAAATCCTCCACCACCTGAACCCCTGGTAATAGTAAGATCATATCTCTACATATTCCCCTACTCTTTTATACCTTCCTAGTACCCATTACCACCCCAAAACTACCGGTGTCTGTCAAACAAAGTCCTAACCGATCTATTACTTTATTAGAAATAAAATTATGGGTTGCACCACTATCAATTAACACTACTACATTCTGCTCCCCTATTCTCCCTCTTATTTTCATTGTATGGTTCGGTGTAAATCTCACTACTTAATTAAGTGAAACCTCAGCGACATTCGAATAAGGATGTTTTTCCTCCTCCACCTCTTCTTCCTCGACTTCTTCTTCGCCTTCCTCCTCATCACATACAGTTAAGACTTGTAGTGATTTGTCTTTACATCGATGCCCTAAGGAAAAAATTTTCACCACATCGAAAACACAACCCCTTCACCCTCTTGTCATGAATCTTCGTCTCCGTGAGGCATTTGAAAGTCACTCTCGGCCGTGCGCCACTAGCTCGATCCCTTGGGGAATCTCTTTGTATCCCCTTAATTTGTGTTTTTTGACCTCTAAGTAGTGTGCTTTGGAACTCTCGCTAGAACCCCAAGGTATGAGTTTTCTAATCTACCGATGGTATGTTATTTCGGTATAAAAAACTGACTGAATTGCTCTTATTAATCCGTTTTGTTGTGTTCTTGTCCTCAATCATCTGTGCCAACTCCATCGTCTCCCCTAACCTTCTCGGCCTCAGCAAGCTTAGCGTGGCTCGGATTTTCTACTTCAGCCTCTTCATAAAATTCCCTTTCAACACTACCTCTGAGACTTCCCTTAAACACTCCAACAATAGCTCAAACTTTTCCTTATACTCTATGACTGTTCTCTCTTGGGTTAAGGCAAAAGACTATTCATGTAAATCCCCTTCTTGAGTGGCCCAGAATCTCTCAAATAGTCGGTTCTTAAATTGACCCCACGACCTCAATGGCTGTCATTGTTCTCACCATTGGAATCACGCAAGTGCCTTTCCTTCCAAACATAACATTGCATCTCAAAGATCATCCTCTTTGATCTTGCTAAGTTTCTTAGAGCTTTATATATCCCCTAAGACCTCTTCTATCCCTTTATGAACCAACAGTGCCCTCATCTTAAGCCTCTATGGATGCAAATCATTCTTTCCAGTGAACTTCTCTACATCTAGTTTTTGAATAGCCATTCTTGATCCAAGAATCAAAGATGTAAAGTTCTAATACCAGTTTGTTGGAATTTGATCAGTATTTGCTTGATCTAATACCCCAAGAACAATTGCTACACACTGATTAATGAATCAAGAACCTATTTACATATATCAAAGACAAACGAACTTGAAACAATAATGAAAAATGATGAAAAATAAGGGAACAAAGTTGTAGAGGTTCAGCGATGGTGGCTTGCATCCTCTTTGAGAATCAGAGGTATGACCTCCGTTAATGAAAATCGAGATAAAGTTTTCAAGAGAATTTACAATGAATCCTTTGAATCAAAACACACACACCAAGATTTATATATAGCTCTAGAAAATCTCAGCAAGTCTGTTAGACCTGGTTATAACAAATCTAGAATTTTCCTGCCCTTTCAACTGTCACCAATAGCTTTTCCATGCGCACGACATGTGAGAATCATAAGTGATCTAAATGACGTCCAATCTTGTTGTTTTAAGTTTATGAAATCTTAAGTGAAACATGTAATATCCACATGCTTTACTAACGTTGATTGTATGACATGCATTAGATGTCGTATGCACAATTTGAAGCTTGTAACTAACACATTCTCGAACACTCACTAACTCAGTTGACAATGTCGTTTGCTTTAGAACTATGATTCTAGTTCACGCTTAACATTTCTATTTGACATCAATTCCAAATTGGCGTAGAGAAAAAATTAGATCTTTCTTCTACCAAAATCCTAGATGATTTGTATATATGTAACTTTTCTTCTTCACTTTAAAATTTGTATATATATATAGGATTTGGCTATACCAATGTCACTTAGTGCATAGTTTGTTAAATCTATAAAGATCAATATGCGCTTATTATTCTACTTTGTCCCTATGTTATTGTTACAATACTATTTCATGGCGAGCTTAGTTATGGCATCTGTAAAAAATATAACATCGGATCAATATGCTCTTCTTGTATTCAAAGCCCTTATCGTTGATCCTCAAGGTGTCCTAACAAATAATTGGTCTATTCCGTACCTAATATGTAGCTGGGTTAATACTTCTTGTGGTACTTGTCATCATAGAGTCACAGTCTTGAATCATTCAATAATAGGTCTCCACGGTACCATTCCTCCACACTTAGGAAATCTCTCATTCGTTCATGTATATTATTTTCGATTATAACAATTTTCATGGTCATCTACCAAATGAACAGGGCAATTACATCAACTTAGATTCATTAATTTCTTAAAAAATGAATTGAATGCAAGCTTTCCATCATACATTGGTGGCTTATCCAAACTCCAAATATTGATTCTTTCTAATAACAGATTCACAAGTCCCATTGCAAATTCTTTCAACTTATATGAGAGCTGGGGATTTGTACTTAGGTTTAATATAATTAATGGAAGTATTCCTTCAGAGATTGGAAATTTGAGTGAGCTTAGGCACCTGTATCTTAATCATACAAACTTATGTGTATTGCATGTCTGCAGAATTCATTTTTTACTAATAGCATTTAACTAAAAAGGTTTTGTTGTGAAGCCAAGATATATATATATATATATATATATAGAGAGAGAGAGAGAGAGAGAGAGAGAGAGAGAGAGAGAGAGATGTTCCAGTATGAGGTTTTAAAGTGCGGGAAAATTTAGGAAAACTTTAAAATCGCATGGTATAAAAGGCTTAAAACTGTAAATCTTTAAAACCATGCGGTTTTAAAGTTTTCTCAGACTTTAAACTGATGTCCTATTAGTAAACAAAACTAAAACTTGTAAATTATAACATAAAGCTAGTAAATCAACACTAATGGTAAAATATAACATAAATTTTGGAAATAAAACACAAGACTTATAAAAGGAAGGTAAAATAAGTAAATTACTATAAAACTGGTAAACTGATATACTATTAGTAAACAAAACTAAAACTTGTAAATATAACATAAAGCTAGTGAATCAACACTAATTGTAAAATATAACATAAATTTTGGAAATAAAAGACAAGACTTGTAAAAAGAAGGTAAAATAAGTAAATTACTATAAAATTAGTAAATTGATGTATTACTGGTGAACAAAACAAAAACTTGCAAATATAACATAAAAACTAGTAATTCAACACTAACTATAAAATAAAACATAAATTTTGGAAATAAAACACAAGACTTGTAAAATGAAGGTCAAATAAGTAAATTACTATAAAACTAGTAAATTGATATATTACTGATAAACAAAACAAAAATTTACAAATATAACATAAAACAAGTAAATCAATATGAAATGCAAAATAAAACATAAAGTTTGTAGACTATGTCTAAAACTTATGATTAAAAGGCAAAATAAGTAAACTAATATAAGAGTTACTATAAAAAAAATGTTTATTACCTTATATATTTATTGATTTTTTTAAATTTAAATTGAACAATGTTAGTTTTGCATGTGTAATACATGTGATGTTTTATTAAGGATGAAATTTATGCTCAAAATCGGATTAAATTTTTTTTTAATATCTTTCATAGTTGTTGGAAGATGAGATTATTTTGCATCTTTCTACACTTCCTCAACAATAACCCTAAATGGTATCCAAATACAAGTAAAAAGTTTGAAACTACATAAAATATGTGTAATACTCAAAATTAGATATAATTTTATTGATACATCATATATGTGTCTAGTAATATAAAAATATTTTTTTATTTTGTTTTTACTTGAACTACATCAAGATAAATAATTGCACTTAATGAACATGTGTAATAAATAGATATCATCATAGAAAATAGGAAAAAAAAAGCAAATGTCCTAGAATAAATATAGAATTTATGGTAACCAATTAAATAAAATTATTCTACTTTTTTTAGTTTAATTTTTTTGTTTAATTAATGAGTAATTTTTTTGTTTAATTAAAGAAAATATTTTTGTAAATGAATAAAATATTTTGCACTAAAATTCCTTAGAAACAATGTTAATTTTTTAAATAATTAATAATCGTGCATAAATTTGCTAGTTTTACTTTACATATACTATTTCTATATATAATTTATAATATTTATGTCTATTACGGTATTGATCTCCGAGAAATGATAATAAAAATGTAATTGTGGAGCATTTAAAATTTTCTCATTTTATTTTAAAATAATTTATACATAAATTGTTGGATGCAACTTATGGGTAGTTATTAGCTTCATTGAATGAAGCATGCTGCTTTAATTAATTTGCATTTTAATAATGTGAGAAGTAATATTAAAAAATGTAATTGCGGAGCATTTCAGAATTCTCCATTTATTTTCAATTAATTTATACGTATAAACCAGCATGTTTGAGTTTGACAAAGCTTTTCATTTTTGAATGACATGACATACCAACTCCGACGATGCTGATCATGCTGTGTTTGTTATGTCCCAGATAGGAAGTTGAAAAACTTGCACAATATATTATCTATGAACCAGTGAATTTAGTTTAATTATAAATAAATATTTAATGTCCCTGTTAGTATATGTCCCTGAGTTAATTATAATATTGTCTAATGAAGCCAACGGAATCATCGTTTACTCTGGTTGTAAGCGTAATATTTTAATTAAACTCTTGTCTAATGATGAAGAAAGCGCAGTGCATTCTCGTAATATTTTCTTGATTCTTTAATGAAATTCGAGTTTCTAAAAAGAAAAAAACTCAACGTTTCATTTTGTTCAATATTAATTTTTATTATCTTAAAAAATAGAATTTAAAACTCTCCATGTATGTCTTCAACGCTGGTGATACGGTAGGTATTCAATTTATTTAACGATAAACTGAAATTAACTGTTACTAATGATGCGAAAGGAATCGAACATCTCTAATCACTTTAAAACTCTCCACTTCATCAGAATATATCATGCATGTTTAACAGCATGCCCTGGCATTAATTTCTGACGCATTGCATTGGCTCATCAACTTGTTAGACTATATGTATATCCATCTTTTATACGTGCATGTATAGAATACTGATAGACAAGAGTTGTTGACAATGGCTCAATTGGCAGGTGCCGATGAAATTGAGTCGCTGAGAATTGAGTTAGCTGAGATTGGCAGAAGCATAAGATCCTCATTTAGAAGTTTCGCCTCAAGTTTTCGTGGTGCCATACATGACAATGATGAAGATGAAGATGATGAAGAATGTGACCCGCAATGGGCAGCTGTTGACAGATTGCCAACTTTTGAAAGGGTTACTACAGCTTTGTTTGATGACAAAGATGGCAAACGACTAGTTGATATCACCAAACTTGGAGCTGAGGAGCGGCACATGTTCATTGAGAAGCTCATCAAACACATTGAAAATGATAACCTGAGATTGCTGCACAAGATCAGAAAGAGATTTGACAGGTATACATGTATATACATATTATATTTAACCTTTTTGTTTCCACTTATATATGCATGTACCCATCAACTCTCTTTCTAATCTTGTGCAACAAATCTCACCGAATACCTATACATATAAGTTAGATATACATATAGGTTATCACACTAATTTGTAATGTATTGTGTTTTACAGAGTTGGTGTGCAGTTGCCTACTGTAGAAGTGAGATATAAGAATCTTGGTGTTGAAGCAGAATGTGAAGTCGTTCATGGGAAGCCTCTCCCCACTCTTTGGAACACAACCAAGAGCGCGCTTTCTGTAAATACCTATGTATTGATTAACTTCCCTGACTTACAGGCACAGTCTAAATAGCTAGCTTGACTGTCAAGTTATTTATGTTTGTAACAGGGTTTCACCAGTCTGTTCGGTTCAAAGCAAGAAGCAAAGATCAAAATTTTAAAAGATGTCAATGGCATTATTAAGCCTGGAAGGTAGAATCTTAAATTCTGAGACTTTTAACGTCTTTCAATCCTCTAAAATTTTTGTGAGTTATATGTTTGCTTACTTTGCTCTTGCTCATTGCAGGATGACATTATTGCTTGGACCTCCAGGGTGTGGCAAAACCACATTGTTATCAGCACTCTCTGGAAAACTAAGTCATTCTCTTAAGGTTTCATGACTCAGTTAATTTTGTGCATCATTCTCTATATTCTCTGGATTTACTTGCATCTTAAGTTTCATTTTTTTTCCCTCTCCCCTAAGTATTTTTATTCCTCTTTTACAGGTTTCAGGGGAAGTGTCTTACAACGGATACAGACTGGACGAATTTGTTCCTCAAAAAACATCAGCTTATATAAGCCAATATGATCTGCATATTGCTGAGATGACAGTGAGGGAAACAATTGACTTCTCTGCACGTTGTCAGGGTACAGGACATCGAGCTGGTAAGCACACTTTGGTCACAAAAAAATGGTTTTTTCTCTATATATTTATTGCTTGCCATACCATGCTCTAAAATCGTTACAAATTGAGTAATATTTTGTTTGAGCTTGAAGACAGCATGAAGGAAGTCATTAAACTAGAGAAGCTGGCAGGGATTTTTCCAGACCCTGATGTAGATGCTTACATGAAGGTGCATAAATAACATTTCTGAATTATATTATATCTTCACTAGGCCGCTCAATTTGATTCCTCTAGGAAGTACTTTTACAGCATCTTTATACTTCTATATCATGCTAGGTGTCGAAAACTGACTGTCTGGCAGTGCATAACTCAGACTAACATTTTTTATGACAGGCAATATCTGTTGAAGGACTGGAGAAGAACCTTCAAACAGACTATATTTTGAAGGTACTTCATCAAATCTCTTCCACATGACTAAATCTTGCTTCTACCTCGGCACTTTGATGAGATATAATTTTGCATTGTAATTTTTTCGGCAGATTCTTGGACTTGATATCTGTGCTGACACAATCGTTGGAGATACCATGAGAAGAGGTGTCTCAGGGGGTCAAAAGAAACGGTTAACTACTGGTAGTGTACTGATGTGGGTTGATAAATCTTGTTATATGAACTGTATTAGGTTCAAAAGACTATCAGTTCTTACGCTGGTCGTGTTATGCAGGGGAGCTGATTGTAGGGCCAACTAGAGCTCTATTCATGGATGAGATTTCAAATGGCTTAGACAGTTCCACAACTTTCCAGATTGTCTCCTTTCTAAAGCATTTGGTGCATTTTACTGATGCAACTGCATTGATCTCACTACTTCAGCCAGCACCAGAGACCTTTGATCTCTTTGATGATGTTATGCTAATGGCAGAAGGAAAGATTGTGTATCATGGGCCACGGTCTTATATTTGCAAATTCTTTGAGGATTGTGGTTTTAGGTGCCCGGAAAGAAAAGGAGTTGCTGACTTCCTTCAGGAGGTAGGTTTAAACGTTCCATATTTGTCTCACTTGTATAATTCTATGAATGAGAATTGTGTTGCTAATTTATATTACTTCAGGTTATATCTCGAAAAGATCAAGAACAATATTGGCACCGCAAAGACCATCCGTATAGTTATGTTTCTATTGACCAGTTCATTACAAAGTTTAAAACTTCTCATCTTGGCCTGAAGCTAGAGGAGGAGCTTGCACATTCATTTAATAAGTCTGAAACTCACAAGAAGGCTCTATCTTTTAAAAAGTACTCATTAACTAAATGGGAACTGCTTAAAGCTTGCGCAACAAGGGAATTCCTTTTAATGAAGAGAAATTCTTTCATATACGTGTTCAAATCCACACAGGTAGCTTCCTCTATGTCTAAATGGTTCAATTCACATGACGGCAATATACCTTTTTATGTAAATGCAATTTTGGATTCTTTGTTGCCGCAGTTGGTCATCATAGCTTCAATAACAATGACTGCATTTTTGCGCTCACAATTGGCTGTTGATGTCCTTCATGCAAATGCATACCTCGGTGCTCTGTTCTATGCACTGATGATACTTATCGTAAACGGGTTTCCAGAATTGAACATGACAGTCTCAAGACTTGCAGTTTTCTACAAACAGAGAGACTTATGTTTTTATCCCGCTTGGGCTTATGCTATTCCAGCTTCTATTCTAAAAGTTCCACTTTCACTTCTGGAATCATTTGTTTGGACCTCCCTTACCTACTACGTTATTGGTTACAGCCCTGAGGTTGGAAGGTGAGACTTATGTACATACTTATTTAAAGCTTCTTGGGATAAAAAATAACAACTTTAGGCTTCAGAGATAAATACTAACGTTCTAATAGTTCAACTGAGAAGTACCAAAATTGTTTCTTGTTAAGCACGTATAAAATCTTGCTTATGTGTGCATAGTTTTCTTCTTCAATAAGCATAACTATGTTGCATTTCTCAGGTTCTTTCGCCAATTCCTTCTCTTATTCACCGTGCACCTAACATCAATATCCTTATTTCGTGCTATTGCCTCACTCTTCCGAACTGTGGCTGTTTCTTTGATGATTGGCACTATGGCTATATTAATGCTTTTGTTATTTGGAGGCTTTATTATCCCCAAAAGTAAGATTTCTCAAAGCCCCATCTGTATTAATGTTAATAAATAATCATACAGCAATTGCACTTACTGGTTTTCGATTGCAGAATCTATGCCTTCTTGGCTTAAGTGGGGATTCTGGGTCTGCCCTCTGACATATGGGGAGATAGGCCTGACTGTTAACGAATTTCTTGCTCCTCGCTGGGAAAAGGTGATAATTGAATACTGAACAGATAGATAAGAACTGTCTCGTCGTACTATCCAAACAAAAATGAAAAGTTGCTTAATTCACAGATAACATCTGGAAACACAACTGTCGGGAGGCAAACACTGGAAAGCCGTGGATTAAACTTTGATAGTTCTTTCTACTGGATATCAATTGCTGCTTTGATCGGTTTCACGGTGCTTTTCAACGTTGTTTTTACCTTGGCTTTGACTTTCTTGAAATGTGAGTTTTCCTTCCACTGTTTACTCTTTAGAATCACTTGTCATAATGTTAATTGTCAACTGACAAATTGATCTATATTCAGCTCCAGGAAAGTCCCGCACCATAATTGCTTACGAAAAATACTCAAAACTACAAGATCAGAAAGATGGCAGCAGTGGCTCAGACAGAGACAAGAAACGTATTGATGCTCCTCTAAAAACTACTGCAGGACCAAAAAGGGGTGACCAACCATTAGTTTGTTTCTATTTTTCCATCCATGTCAATAATGAGTTCTTTTGTACATTTTCTCACTGGTCTCACTCATTGATGATGCAGGAAAGATGGTTCTACCATTTGAGCCCCTGACATTAACATTTGAGGATGTGCAGTACTATGTAGACACCCCTTCGGTAATCATATAACTAATGCTGAAGTGTAGGAAGCAATATATACGAGCTGACATGGTTGGTTAATTAATTATGTTATTATTTTCATCACAGGCAATGAAAAAGAGAGGTTTCAATCAGAAAAAGCTTCAGCTTCTGTCTGATATTACCGGTACATTTAGGCCTGGCATTCTTACAGCATTGATGGGTGTTAGTGGAGCTGGAAAAACAACTCTGATCGATGTTCTCTCGGGAAGAAAAACGGGTGGTATTATTGAAGGAGATATAAGAATTGGTGGGTACCCCAAGGTTCAACACACATTTGCCAGGATATCAGGTTATTGCGAGCAAAACGACATCCATTCTCCTAATATTACAGTTGAAGAATCAGTAATATTTTCTGCTTGGCTGCGACTTTCACCTGAGATTGATTTAAAAACTAAAGCTGTATGTTTCTTCTTGAGCTTAACTGAATGTTTGGTCTTGGATTAATCATTTTGATTGAATAAACTGAATTATTTCTATTGACCTTCCCTCAGGAATTTGTTAATGAAGTCCTTCAAACTATTGAGCTTGACGGAATTAAATATTCACTAGTGGGTTTGCCAGGAGTGAGTGGATTATCAACTGAGCAACGCAAGAGGCTAACTATAGCTGTGGAGCTTGTTGCCAACCCTTCCATTATCTTTATGGATGAACCCACTTCAGGTTTGGATGCTAGAGCAGCTGCAATTGTTATGAGAGCAGTGAAGAACGTTGTTGAAACAGGAAGAACAGTCGTTTGCACCATCCACCAACCAAGCATCGATATCTTTGAAGCATTTGATGATGTAAGACTTTGGTCACCAAGTATCTATCTGATGAAAATTTTAAAAAGAAAATTGAATGGTATGTGCGTGATCACAGTTTTATACCATTTAACAAGAATTCTAATACACCTTGATATCAATGCAGTTAATTCTAATGAAGAACGGAGGACGCATCATCTATTCTGGGCCACTAGGTCAGCATTCATGTAAAGTTATCGATTACTTTGAGGTCAGTTTATTATTGTACAAATTTGGCAGTAGAAGTTCAAAATATTCATCTTTCCCTTTTACAAACTGAAATCATTGATCCTGATTTTACTTCCTTTTAATTCTTGCAATAGAGTATCCCTGGGGTATTGAAGATTAAGGACAATTATAATCCAGCAACATGGATGCTAGAGGTTTCTTCTAGCTCTATAGAGACTGAGCTTGGTGTTGATTTTGCACAAATCTATAGGGAATCGACCTTGTTCCAGTGAGTAAAAATCTCCGGATGCCCTTCAAATAATCAGATTCCAGTGTTTCGCTTATAAATTACTCTTTCACCTTTCTGACTTTAGGGAGAACAAGGAACTGGTAAAGCAATTGAGTTCACCATCTCCTGGTTCAAAGGACTTGCACTTTCCGACCCATTTTCCTCAAAATGGTTGGGAGCAGTTTAAAGCATGCCTGTGGAAACAAAACTTATCTTATTGGAGAAATCCTTCATACAACTTGAGACGCATTGTTTTTACGTGTGCTATGTCTTTGCTGTATGGTATACTGTTTTGGCAGCAAGGAAAGAAAATGTGAGTCAATCCAATCTTACTGATGTTCTCTCATTACTTTGAAAATGAGCTTGAATTAATCTTGTCGCACTTTTGCAAGAAAAAAAGCCCTTCGAAATGACAATGTGTTTCTTTTTTTTTTTTTTCCCCCAGAAAAACCCAGCAAGAAGTGTTCAATATCTTTGGTGCAATGTACTCGGCAGCAATCTTTTTTGGCATAAACAACTGCTCGTCAGTTGTACCGCTTGTTGCAACAGAGCGAACAGTCCTATACCGAGAAAGATTTGCAGGAATGTACTCCCCATGGGCATATTCATTTGCACAGGTTCTAATATACTTTGCAAAAATGCATTATCTTGTCAACATAACCCTTTTACTTTTTCTTCAATTTACTCAGATTTTGTAATCGCAGGTGCTTGTTGAGGTTCCCTACTTGTTCATTCAAGCAGTTATTTATGTGATCATCACTTATCCTATGATCGGTTATTATTGGTCTGCATATAAGATATTCTGGTCACTTTACGGCACGTTCTGTAATCTTCTATACTTCAACTACATGGGAATGCTGATGGTATCATTGACACCAAACGTTCAACTGGCTTCTATTTTGGCGTCCTCTTCTTACTCAATGCTTAATCTGTTTTGCGGGTACAGCATAACAAAACGAGTAAGTTCCTATATCTTGTTCAAATGCAACAAACTGTGATTATGATTCTTGATCTTTGACAGAAAACCCACAAAAAGAAAAAAGAAAAAAAAAAGAAAGGACTTATTGGCTTTCATTATGTAAGATCCATCCATTTGTCTTCTGAGCCTCGACATTGATTCTTCCTTCCGTCAAAATTTATGAACACACAGTGATAGAATGGCCAACTTGGCTCTTGCTTTCATTGCCAAATATACAAATCTCCTCCGACTACTAGCTCTTGTTCAGGCTATGAAGCTGCCACAAAGCAACCAACAACTATTGTTACCATCAAAATATTCATTATGTTACTGAAATGTCTTAAACTTATTGCAATTCTGACACATGAATCATAAAATATTCAGTTTGGATATTCTGTGATGTAGATTTTGGACTTCCATTTCGTCTTGCTTCCTGCTAATTACTCATGTCAAGTTAAAGTAATTCAGCGTTTAATTTACTATTAGCTGTGAGCAAGTCTGTAATTTACAAAATACAGATGCTCGGTGTTGATTGATTTTTTTTTTTTAACTTTCTTGCAGCAAATTCCAAAGTGGTGGATATGGGCGTATTACTTGTGTCCCACATCTTGGGTACTAAATGGGATGCTATCTTCACAATATGGAGACATAGACAAAGAAATATCAGCATTTGGCGAAACCAAAACTGTTTCTGGTTTCTTAGATGATTACTTCGGCTTTAATCATGATCTTTTAGGTGTTGTTGGTATTGTGCTTCTAATCTTCCCCATTGTATTCGCTTCTCTTTTTGCATACTTCATTGGAAAGCTGAACTTCCAAAGGAGATGAGTGTATTATTAATTCATTAGTTAGTTAATTAATTTATTGGAGTTGTAAAGCTTGCAGAAATGGAACGGACAATGTTGTAGCATAAGCAAACTTAAGTTATATGATGGCCTTTTCTTCTGGCCACTTGAAATGCCTCTACTGAAGGCACTACCGCATATTCATTATATCAGCACAGATATCGAATCCAAGAATCTAAGAAGACACAATATTGAAATGTTCGAGAGACTCCATTCCCGTTGAACTATCCTGTTCTGATTGAAGAATCTTCAACTGCAATTACCTGTAAGAGCATGTTAACAACTTGATTATCATCTATAGTTTTGTACAACAAAAGCTTGAACGTCAGTAACCATACCTTCGTGGGTATGGTTATATCTTGCTTCTTTTTTCTTTTCTGATAACTTACTATTAACTACATATTGAGTCCTTCTCTCATGTGCGCGTGCTCTTCTTTTTTTTAAATTTTTTTATGCGAATACGCTATTATACCATATATTTTAAAAGAATCACTTTCAATGTAGAGTCAGTGTCTAATTAATTATAAAGTCATATAACTTAATAATAACGTGTCCACATGAAAAAAAAAATGATGGCACACGTAACAAATTGAAAATTGAACAAAAAATTTGGCATTGTAGCAAAAAAATTATACTAATATTAAACAAAGGATCTTTTCTAAAATCGAACAGGCTGGACATTAACAAGCAGACAAATTTTATTTTACCTTTTTTCTCTTTTCAAAATCTATTAAAAGAAGATAAATCTTTGTAAACTTATCTGTCTTCATTATTCTCTAAGTGTTGAGATTTTCCAGTTTTTGAGAATTCAAGTAATATTTGTAACGCCCAAATTTCTATTATTTAATTTATTTTTTTTATGGAATTTATAAATGGCATTTTTGCCCTTATAAAAAGGGTTATTCATGGGATAATTTTTGGGAAAGGGATATTTTTCCAAATTTAATAGGGTTTCTTAAGACTCCCTATAAATTAATATTTTTCCCCTTCAATAATCCTAAGTCCATGACGATTCTTCTTCTTCTCTGCTGCTCATTACGCTCCTACCCAAACCCTAGGATTCAAGCATTTGCTTAGGAGAGAATCAAAGCAATTGGTAAGTTTATTTTCCCTATTCTCCACAGGATTTCCAATCACTCTATCTAGGGTTTATATTGGCATGATGTTAGATTGTTATAGATCATAATGCATGATTTAGGATGTGTTTAGGCTTTGTTTAGGGCTCTGATTTATTATAAGTCTAGTTAATTAATCCTTGATGCATTAAGCACACAGGATAGTTCTAGATAGCATGAGTACCTCAAATTTAAACCTGTATTTTCTAAACGATTTTTCTTAAAAAATTTATATTTCTGGAAACTAGACATGTAGGGCTTCTTGAATAAATTTCGTTTCATTAAATTTGACTTTGTTTTCGATTTTGTATGTATTTTCGAAGCAGACACTGCTGCATTGGAAAACTACGATTCCAGTGCAGCGATCAGATTCACAAAATTATTTATACTATCAAATGAACTCGAAAACTTCTGAAATTTTATTCAGACGTTAAAATATGTGTCTAGTATTTCCAGTTTTAATTTTATAATTTTCTGATTAGTATCCGATTTTATAAAAATCTCAGAACCCTCTCTGTTCAGTTAAGGTATTGTGAAACAGTTTCGAAATTCATCAAGAAATAAATAGTTTTGAAAATATTTTTGGTATCGGATGCTCTCGAAACTTTTCAATTAGGTACCCATAAATGCCCAGAAAAGTTCCATAGAATATTATGTCATTATGATTTTTAGATTAAGAGTTAAAATTCTGAGAATCAGACCTGTACGGTTATGAATTAGAAAATCAGATTTTTAGAATAAGTTATTAATTGTCATATCTTGTATTTGTTTAAGGTGTTGGAGGTGATTGAGGCTCTTAGAGGTTTAAAGGTGTGTTAATTCAAATTTTTTGTCGAGGTAAGTAACTTCATTCCTAATGTACTGGATATGTATAAGTATTTTGATATTAATATAAGAGTTTTTAAATACTTAGAAGATTAATGGATTTTCATAACAAAATCAGTTTACGAAAATGTTTTAAAATCTAAATTCTTTTAACAAAGTATTTTTTAAATGCTTTACAATAAGTAAATTATTTTATGACATGACTGCCTTTTATAATTTTGTTTATGAAATATTTTGCAAGCCTAAATTGTTACTATAGACTTTTATGAATCTGATACGAATGTTTTAAGCTTATGTATGATTTCAATTATTTATGATTGTACGGGGGCCATCTCTTGAGATTATATGGAGGCCACCTCTTGAGGGTCAAAGCGCCGCAAAATGCCACATATAATGCAAAGTGCCATGTATAAGTCATTATGTTTTGGCTCATTGTCCGTAGTTATTATGATTCTGATCGTATCATACGATATATATGTTCTGGACCAGTACTGGATTTATGTTCTGAGTGTGCACACGATATTCTGATTCAATTCTGTTTCTAGTTGAGTCACCAGGACTATAGGTGACACTATGTGACATGAGCTAACCTTTTGTTTTATGTGTATGTGATATATGATTTGCTTTTGTAAGTAACTATGCTTTTGATACTCTGAATTACATGAATTTATGTTACTTTATCGTGATATGTTGTTTTATAAAACTTATGAAGTATAATATATGTTTTTAAATAAAAGAAGGCTTGCAATATTTTTGGGTTTCGATAGGTCTAGTGTGTTAGGAATGGTTTTACTTACCAAGTTGACGGCTCACCCTCGTCATTACTTTTTGCAGATTAAGTTCCTTTTGAGAGGTGTGCTTAGCTTTGGAGTTAGAGATTTCGTTTCCATTTGATATTTGAATAAGAAGAGGAATAGACTCATGTTTCTTTTTAGTTTATTTTTGTTATGAATTGTAATTTGGAGTTTGAGACTTTTGTTATTGTTATGTTTTGGGAGAGATTATTTATTATTAGACGTATGAATTTGTGGATTTTGTTATTTTTAGTTTATTTTTGTTATGAATTGTAATTTGGAGTTTGAGACTTTTGTTATTGTTATGTTTTGGGAGAGATTATTTATTATTAGACGTATGAATTTGTGGATTTATTTGAATAAGAATTTGAGGTATTTCAGTTTGGAATTTACGAGTAAGGATTACGATTTGAAAGTAACCTCCTTCTTCATGTGCTCTGCACGTTTTAGATTTGGGTGTTACAATATTCCTACTAGAAAATGCTTTTGTTGTACTTTGAACCGCCTTACCTATTGACTCTATCATCAATTATAACCATGTACATATATGCACTTGCATGTTTACTCTAAAATGTCTTATGACGCTGTATTATGCTATCTTTTAGCCATAGATGTGTTAACGAAGATATCAGATTTTTATTCTACACAAAGATGTCCCTCCAAACTTAGTTGAATTTTTCACCAATTGGCTGCATATGCTTCAACTGATGCAGCTTGTCAACAGTTAATTACTTCAATATAATTAATTTTGGCTACTGAGTCCCGTCTTTTGGCATTATTGAAAAAACGCTTTTGGGTTCATTTTGTAGTTTCTTTGTCAAATCTTTATAAGAAATAAAACACTTCACGTGCATACAGTAAAAGCTAGCCCTGAATACATTTTCGAAATCACTTCTTCAAACATAAAGAAGGCAAAGCAGAGGAAGTGCTTTTGCTAGAACAACCACATTTTGGCAGTTCTGTGCTGGCCACATTTTCAAAATGAAAATAATGCATTGAAAGAAAGGCTAAAGAAAAGATTCTATCTATTACGGATATTAGTTGTCTTGTATTAATGGTTTCCGACAAGCCATACCTCGGAGTCAAAAAGTTATTCAATCAATTGTTATTGTTGGCACTCAATAATTTGTTGGCAATATTAGTAAGATTTATTATTTTAGCTTTCCCATTCAACAACCTTGCACTGTCTGCTACTTCATTACATATATATACACACACTATATACATTATATTGTTATATCCAACCCGCAAGAACTCGCAAAAGCAACTTCCTTTTGTGTTTTGATTATAGTTCAACAGAAGCTAGCAGAGATATTTTCTGATTAATTTGAAGAGACTATGGAAACCCCTTGGGCAGGTTTTTAATAGGGCAACTTCATTTGAGTTTTATTTTTTTTTTCTCTTAATATATGTATTCACAAATAAATTTTCTAATATGAATTTTTCAGGGAAAGACGAGTGGTTGGAGGGCCATCCTACGAAAATTTCAAGTATGCTCGATGATGAGAAAGCCAATAAAGATAATCTTGATCTTCTTATTATTCCTCAATATGGAAGAAATGTTGTCCCCTAAATCTTCATAACATCCAAATTAAATTACTGAGAAATACGAAAGCGGAAGCATACCTGAATTCATGGTGATTCGTAGTGATTCTTGAGTGTAGGAGATGGACTTCCAATCTTCTCTTTTCTCTTTAGTTTAGAATTCTCTCTTAGAGAAATAGAGAATTACAGAGGATAATGAGAGATTAGGGACCATAACCCCTTTTATATAAATATCATGACTACTGGTTTTCTTTTAGAAAACCCAACAGTCACGTTATTTATGATAATTATCACTTCAGCCCCTCATTAAAGTGACGATTAAATTCTGGTATCTATGCATTTAATCCACAACAATTATACCCTTAACCATTTAATTAACTTCAAATAGATCACTTAATTCTTGGCTTATTAAATAATAGCACACACATTTTATTCATTTCATGTGTGGCCCCAAATATATTAGATTAATATAAAATTAATCTAACAATCTCCCACTGGGCCACAAATGAAAACTGAAATGTGTTTAACTTAATGAGCTCATAAAAATGCTATTATGTCCTTAGAGTATATCTGAACAATCTAGTTCAATAACCACATCGGTATAGGATCATAGCGGCCTTTGTTACATTAATCGTAACTCAACCATCCATGGTCACATATATCAATATAGTTATATGACATAGATCAATTGTGGATGCATAGCATGAAATTTACATGCAATGTGATCTAAACATGTCTATTCCCAACTGGTCCTAATTTACTTTATTGAGATCTAAACTTAAGTTAGTTTAACAGAGTGTAAGGAACTGAAATACTTTATTTCTGTAGAAAATAATCTGAATAATATAATCAAAATCTAAAAGTCACACTTAGTAATTATACAAACTCCCACTAAATTTGAATATCCTCAAGTAAAATCACACCCATACGAGCAGTGTGCTCATGAAAAACTTTAGGTGGTAATCCTTTAGTGAGTGGATCCGCTATCATGGAGTTTGTCCCAATGTGCTCTATAGATATTTGTCCACTCTGCACTCTTTCCTTCACAACAAGGAACTTGATGTCAATGTGTTTTGACTTTGTAGAGCTCCTGTTATTGTTGGAATATAAAACTGCAGACTTATTGTCACAAAATATCTTGAGTGGTCTTTCTACACCCTCTAGAATGCGCAGCCCAGTGACAAAATTACGCAGCCATATTCCTTAATTGGATCATAACATGCTACAAACTCTGCCGCCATAGTCAATGAAGCTACAAGTGTCTGCTTGGCAGATCTCCAAGAAATTGCTCCACCAGCCAACAGGTAAATATAGCCTGATGTGGATCTTCTGCTGTCTTGGCATCCAGCAAAATCAGAGTCGGAATACCCAATGATCTCTAACTGATCCGACCTCCTATATGTGAGCATGTACTCCTTTGTTCTCTGTAAGTACCTCATAACCCGTTTGGCTGCTTTCCAATGATCCATCCCGAGATTGCTCAAATATCTGCCCAACATGCCAACTATGAACGCAATATCTGGACACGTGCATACTTGAGCATACATAAGACTCCCTATAGCTGAAGAATAAGGAATCTTCTCCATTTCCTGGATTTCAATATTGGTCTTAGGGCATTGACTAAGGCTGAATTTATCTTCTTTGGCGACAGAGGTGTCACCTGGTTTACTGTTTTGCATGCCAAACCTCTTCAAAACTTTATCGATATAGTTCCTTTGTGACAATCCCAGAAAACCCTGAGAACCCAGAATACCCTGAGAACGATCCCGATGTATCTCGATTCCTAAAACAAAAGAGGCATCACCAAGATCTTTAATCTCAAAATGTTTTGATAGAAAACTCTTGGTGTCGTGCAGTATGCCTATATCATTTGTGGCAAGCAATATGTCATCAACATATAAAACCAGGAATATATGTTTAGTCCCACTGAACTTGTGATACACACATTCATCAATAACATTTGCCTCAAAACCATATAAGATAATTATTTGATGAAACTTAAAGTACCACTAACGAGAAGCTTGTTTGAGTCCATAGATGGATTTGGTTAGCTTACAAACTATTTTCTTTGGGTCTCCCAACACAAAGTTTTCTGGTTGTACCATATAAATTGTTTCCTCAATAAAGTTTTCTGGTTGTACCATATAAATTGTTTCCTCAATGTCACCATTAAGGAAAGCAGTCTTAACATCCATCTGATGTAACTCAAGATCAAAATATGCAACAAGTGCCGTAATTGTCCTAAAAGAGTCTTTCGTAGAAACCGGAGAGAAAGTCTCTTTATAGTCAATTCCTTCCTTTTGAGTAAAGCATTTAGCTATAAGACGTGCTTTATACCTTTCCACATTACCATTTGAATCCCTTTTGGTTTTAAATATCCATTTACAACCAATGGGCTTCGCACCGGAAGGTAAAGAGATAAGTTCCTAAACTTTATTGTCTTGCATTGACTTGTACTCTTCATTCATCGCTTCGATCCATTTATGAGAATTGGAGCTTTGCATGGCTTGATGAAAGTTGATTGGGTCATCTTCTATTACTCCAATTTCATCCTCATGTTCCTGAAGAAATACTATATAATCATCCGGAATAGCATTTCTCCTTTCTCTTGTGGATTGTCTTAATTGCACAGACTCTTGAGGTTGTTGAGTTTGTTCCTTAGGAACAATCATCTCATGTTGATTATGAGGTTGAACAACATTGTCAGATGGTTGAGGATCTGAATTTACTTCATGATCAATGATAGGTATTAAAACTTGTACATTGTCAAAAACAACAGTGGATCCCTCTTGCTCTTCAAAGACAATGTTTCTTACTGGATTTCTCCCCAAAACTCAACATCCTCAAAGAATGTAGCAGTTCCCGTCTCAAAAATTAACCTTGTACTGGGATCATAAAACTTAAAACCTCTTGATCGCTCTGCATAGCCAACAAAGTAGCTGCTTACAGTTTTGGAATCCAATTTCTTGTCATGAGGTCTATAAGGCCTCGCTTCAGCTGGACATCCTCAAATATGTAAATGCTTTAGACTAGGTTTTCGACCCGTCCAAAGCTCATAAGGTGTTTTAGCAACCGCTTTAGTTGGCACTCGATTTAGGATATAAGCTGATGTTTTTAGGGCTTCACCCCAGAGTGATTCTGGTAAAGTAGAATGATTGATTATACTTTTTACCATATCCTTAAGAGTGCGGTTTCGTCTCTCAGATACATCATTCATCCTAGGTGGTCCCGACATAGTATATTGAGGGATAATTCCACATTCCTCTAGGTATTTGGTAAACGGTCCTGGACGTTGTTCACCTAAACCATCATATCTACCGTAGTATTCACCATCACAATCAGACCTGACATTTTTAATCCTTTTGTTGGGTTGTAACTCAACTTCGGCTTTAAACGTTTTGAACACATCCAAAGACTGTGATTTTTCATGAATCAGAAATATATAACCATATCTTCAATAGTCGTCTATGAATGTAATGAAATATTGTTGACTATTCCTTCTTCACATGTCCAGGCTTGCCGCAGAAGAAACAACCATGCTCGGCTTTTGGTTTCTTTGGCTCTGGACCCTTAGAAGCAGTAGCTTCACCCTTTTTTCTTTCTTTTTCCCTTATCTTTAGAAGTGCTTACCACATGTGCATATTCGATTTTCTCTTGCTTCAATCTCTCTTCTTCTTGCACACAAAAGGAAATCAGTTCATTGAAAGTCCACTTCTCTTTCTTACAGTTGTAACTGACTTTGAACTGATTAAATTGTGCTGGGAGAGAGATAAGGACCAAATGCACCAGTAAATCATCAGATAGGTCGAGCCCTAATGCCCTAAGCTTAGAAGCAAGATGAGACATTTCCATGATGTACTCCCGAACGTTTCCCTTGCCTTTATACTTCATTGAAATCAAGCTTGCTAAATGCGTACTTGTTTCAACCTTATCGTTTTTTGTAAAACGTTTCTGAATTTCGGTAAGAAACTCACTAGCACTTGTAACCTCATCAGTTATAGCACTCCTAAATACTTCTAGAACACCGCGCTTCATGATTATAAGCCTCATCCTGTTAGATCTATCACACTTCTCATACTACAACACATCCTCATATGTACTATCATCAGTGAGTTCGTCCGACTTAGGGTGTCTGAATGATAAGTCTAGATCCATGCAGCCTAAGAGAATCATCATATTCTTTTTCCAGTCCTTAAAATTAGTCCCATTCAGAACCGGGACATGATTCATATTTGCAGATATAGAAGTAGCAGATAGAAAAGCTGAATAGAGAACAAATATAAATAAATAAATAAATAATGCTCACATTAAACAACTCAATTAATAATCTTTAAAATATTTAAAAACAAATTATAACAATTCAAGATACCTAGCACAACATTAGTAATAAGTCTTTGGACTATAATACTAACTGTAAATGGTACTCTTGTTGCAATGATCAAATTTTGACAATAAATTATGTCAAGTAATGAACCAATCTTTGGATTAGTACATTACTCACATTAAGTTATCTTAATAATCGTCACAAATTTACCATCACAAGTGTGTGTGCAATTAGGCCAAATATTAACCTTCCTTTGGGTCGATTAACATCCACAGGAATTACACAAACACAAATATCTAACACCCCAAATAAACTAATCTACACAAGAGATATCACTTTGGTGACTTCTTGCTTTAATTAGCATATCATCAATGTTCGACTAATAGTTAACTTATGTTATAAATCATTTTAATTTAAAAATTATAAAACCAGAACCGAAATAATTAATAAAACCGAAACCGAAACGTGGTCTAACCATAACAATTACAAAATTCCAAGCAAAATGATATTAATTAAATAATATCATTAAAACTGAAACCATGGAAGTAAATCCACTACATACTTAAAGCGAATTATTGAAAACATAACCAGTCCAGATCATAAAGCATGGCCATTCCAACTAAAATCAAATTTCAATGCAACTAAAAATGAAATAGAAACATTAAAAATAATGGCCACCGTAACTGAGAATCAAAGCATGATTTCACGTGTTCAATCTACCAGTTTCTTTTCGTCATGAGTCAATCAAAACCAATTTTAATTATTCCCGATAACCGAATCATGCATTAACAGTTTCATTCGACTATAACCATTAATCAGAAATTAATAACTCAATGATCTAATCATGGATGGAGCTCTGATACCACTTGTTGTCCCCTAAATCTTCATAACATCCAGATTAAATCACTGAGAAATACGAAAGCGGAAGCATACTTGAATCCATGGTGATTCGTAGTGGTTCTTGAGTGTAGGAGATGGACTTCCAATCTTCTCTTTTCTCTTTAGTTTAGAATTCTCTCTGAATCCATGATGATTCGTAGTGGTTCTTGAGTGTAGGAGATGGACTTTCAATCTTCTCTTTTCTCTTTAGTTTAGAATTCTCTCTGAGAGAATTAGAGAATTACATAGGATAATGAGAGATTGGGGACCATAACCCCTTTTATATAAATATCGTGACTAGTGGTTTTCTTTAGAAAACCCAACAGTCACGTTATTTATGATAATTATCACTTTAGTCCCTCATTAAAGTGATGATTAAATTCTGGTATCTATGCATTTAATCCACAACAATTATACCCTTAACCATTTAATTAACTTCAAATAGATCACTTAATTCTTGGCTTATTAAATAATAGCACATACATTTTATTCATTTCATGTGTGGCCCCAAATATAATAGATTAATATAAAATTAATCTAACAAGAAATCCATACTATACTGGTTAAGTGCTTATAAAAAACATGTGTATTATTACCTATCAATCCTATATCGATTTAGTTTAACGCAACTAATAATCTCTTTAAGAGATTGTTTATTTTTATGTAGTCTATCTTCTTAAAATAAACAAATTAGTAAATAAAAATTAACATATCATATATCAGATTAATTATGCTCTCTCTTCATAAACCTTTTTTTGAAATAAATTCCACCCATTAATTATACAAAAATAATATGGAATTTTTTGTAATCATTTTTATCGAATTGGAATGAATTTACGGACAAATTCCCAAAAAAAAAAAAAGAAATCTCCATTTTGGCTCCTTGTCGTTGTTCCTCATCTCCCTCCTTGTCGTTGTTCCTCATCTCCCTCCGATATGTGGAACTGATGCTCCTATATGTGAGCATGTACTCCTTTGTTCTCTCTCGAAAGAATTCTCTTCAACTGATGCTCAGACAAAGATTCTCTTACCGAGCCAACGACAACTACTACAACAACAATACGACGCCGTAAGTAGCTTATCCACTCTCCATCCCTCGGTGCCCCGTACCCGACTCGAAATTAAATTACTGCCCGATAATCGGTAACGTTAATCATCCAGGCGATGGCGCTTCGGGGAGATTAAATAACACGACGAATGCGTCGTACATCGCTGCATCCTATGTTAAGTTCATTGAGTCCGCTGGTGCTTGTCTTATTCCTCTTTTTTTTTTTGAAATGAAATTTTCATTAAAATAGAAAAGCATTACAAACAGTTTAATAAGCACGGAGGTGGAACATGACTCCACTCTCCAGGACCTGACATAGAACCTTCTGCTCTAGCAACAGAATGAGCAGCAGAGTTCGCAAATCGGCGCACAAACGAGAATTGAACTTCTCCTAAAGACATGGCTAGGGATCGACATCCCTCAATTATAAGACCAAAACCATTGGGGCTGGAAAAATTCTCAGCTAAAACTCGAAAAACTTGAAGGTTGTCCATTTCGATAATGACACTTGGCAACTACAGCCTTTTGATCCAGCTAAGAGCCTTTTTAATGGCAAGCGCTTCAGCCTCTCGTGAACCAAAAATACGCGGGAAGCACACACACCGAGCTGTCACAAATTCACCCCTAGAGTTACGAATTACACAGCCAACACTGAACTTACCTTGAGCCTTAAAAATGGCGGCATCAACATTGCACTTTAACCAACCAAAGCAAGGGTTCTCCCAACAAATAGCCCCATGATTATCATTTACTACATTAACATCAGCCAAGAAAGGTTGTTTCCTTGCATTTTGCCACTGGAACAAAAACCTTCCAGCAGAGTTCAGGACTTGCAAGGCACTACTGCTTCTTTGGTTCCATAACCTATCATTTCTATGAATCCAGATCCTCCAGTAAATCATGGCAGCCAGCTGACAATTCTCCCTGCTATGTGTAGAGAAAATGAATTCCAGCCAATCCAAGAACGAACTACAGTGGCCAAGAACACCAACAGCAGAGGAAATCCAATAAGATTTCGCAAAACCACACTCCAGTGGAGCATGTGTAACTGTCTCATTACAGGCATTACACAAAGAACAAGTACACATAATATCCACTCTACGCCGAACAAGATTATCCGCAGTAGAAAACACATTTGTCGCAGCCCGCCAAAGAAAATTCCTCACCTTACCCGGCACCTCTAATTTCCACAATGATCTCCAAATACGAGTAGAAGAGTTGGTATCATGATGAGTTAAGTACTTATAGCATATGCGTACTGAATAAACGCCACAAGGATCATGTAACCAATACTATACATCAGACTCTTTACGATAACTAAGAGGAATTTGCAAGATCCGTTCTTTATCCCTTGAATTAAAGATATCAGCAATAAGATTTAAATCCCAACTTCTTTGATTTGGCACCATCAGACTACTCACCTTCGCAACAGTCAACTCTGCATTTAGTTGAGACGAGATAAAACTAGTATTGATATCTGGTAGCCAAGGATCTTGGCCTATCAACACGTTTTGTCCACTTCCAATTTGGATGCGGCTCCCGCAGACAACAACATCTTCGCAGCTAGAATAGAGCGCCACACAAAACTTGGATTGTACCCCAACTTGGCTTCATTTACAGAAGTTCTCAGTTAATAACGAGCCTTTAATAATTTAGCAACAAAAGATTCTGGTTTTGTAATAAGTTTCCAGACCTGCAAGCATATCAATATTGAAAGTATGCAGTTGCTTGAAGCCAATTCCTCCAAAATCTTTCAACTTACATAAGTGCTCCCATCTCATCCAAGGAATTCCTCTACCACCTCCACTTTTGTTGCCCCACCAAAAAGAATTCATCATAACCTCCAGCTCTTTGCATAAGTCAAGTGGTAAAAGATAGACATTCATGGCGTAATTAGGCATGGCTTGGGCCACCGTTTTCAGCAGGATCTCCTTCCCAACTCGAGATAACATTTTGGAGTGCCAGCTTTGCAGTTTCTGTCTGACTTTGTCCCGAATATAAGTAAAGACAACCTTCTTTTTCCGACCAATATGAGATGGAAGTCCGAGATAAGCTCCATGATCATCTGTAGCATTGACATCCAGGATTCCACAAATCTGGCTAACAACATTGTCATGCACTTTAGATCTTGGAATTTAAATTTTGATCAGTTTTTAATATTAAGTTGCATATTTAGGTTAAATTAAATTAAATTTCAAATTAGATCTTGGACCTTGTTTTAATGGATTCCATTGGGTTTATGTAACTTGACTAATAAATTACAAATGAATGAGATTTGTGTATGACTTTATAATAAATTCTGAACTTAAAGTTATGTATTTAATTAATCCAATGAGAGCAAAGTAATACTGAATAAAATATTTCATTTGAAAACTTTCGTGGAAAACATATCTTTCCTTCTTTCTATTGTAGAAAGCTTTATTAGTATGTGTAATACAATGAAGTATGCTTTGCACCCCAAGTATGCCTCTTTATTTTATCGTACAACGTTTTCATTGCGAAAGTACTTCATTGTTCAGTTTATTTTGGTTCAACAAACCAATTCATTTCTATATCGGAGATTTATTTGTGAAGCACATGTTAAAAGAGAAATGATATTTTGCCAAAATGAGGACAAATTTGGTTTAATAGTAGGAGAACCAAAATGACCTTCACAAGTTTTGTTTAGACAGAGAGATACTTGGCAAAGGCGAAATGAAGCACGGTGGGTCGAGTAAGCTGGTCTTGGTATTCTCTTGTCTCTTTTGTTAATTATTTTGTAAATTTTATGAAGATATTGATAACAGGAGGCCTGAAAATGTAGAAAAATCGGAATTAAGTAAATTCATGAAGGCAAAATTTTTGGTTGCTAGTAAGTCAAGGCCGTCTTCCACTCTTCTTTGTTTTCATTTTCTTCGAACAAAAAAGAAATTATAAATTAAATCAACGAAGTGTGCCACAAGCCCTTGTAAATTTCATTACAAGGTCGCCATAGGGAGTAAATATGGAAGAAGACTGATGAGTCTCTTGTCCATATGTAAGCTGTTTTTTCTTCACTGCAAAACATATATCAATATCTCACTTAGCACTTAGTTAATTTGTTAAATCTACGAAGATTTGAAGACAAGGCCTTAGTAGCTGCTTAACAGTCTAAGCATTAGTATCTGTTTAGTGGCCTGTTTAGTTTATTAAATAAAGACAGCACGTGATTCTCTTACTTGCTGAGTCATTCAAATGCGGCTAATAGCTTTGGTATTTGCTTTAGTCATTCGGCTATTCACTTTATTGTTTCCTATCATCACGGGTGTATGCATATCATCATGATTAATAGAAGCATGTAGACAGTAAGTGTATAGAAGCATGTAGACAGTAAGTGTTAGAAATATGAGTCAATATTACTTTTATAAAAGTTTAAAACATGAATAATAGTTGTTGGTACTATTTATATCGTTGTTTATTAGTACTATTTCTCTATAAGTATGGCAAAAATCCTTAAAAGGATGAAGCTCCTTGAGGATTTTCCCTATTTAGGGAGAATATATGATAATTTTATACCTAATTTATTATTTAAAAAAGGGATGAAAATAATTTTTTATCCAATTTCTTATTTGGGAAAGGGATAAGGATGAGGTGGAATCCCCTCCCCCTTCCTATTTCTCTATTTTATTTTTATTTTATTTTTCTAGAATTATTAATGAATAAATAATCAAATTTAAATTGTAAAATATTAAATATTAGTGTAAATAACAAATATCAAAATATTTATATGAATAATATACAGTAGTTGAAATAAAAACTTTAATGTAATTCAAATTTAATCACAGCCCAAAGCCTACAATCCCATAAGCTTACAATCCACAAATCAAACTCTAAGTCACTCTCTCACAATCTCACTCATTCTTTTCCAATTATTCACGTCATAGCCAGCACCCTACTTGTCCTCATCTTATCATAAACCAGTAGTACATCACATTGTCAGTGGCCGAGTAGCCCAACTCGTCACAACGTTAGCTAGTAGCCCCACTCGCGACATTCGTTGTGTCATAATCGGTGGCCAAGAGGTATCATTGCTCACAGACAATACGACATTAATATTGTATAAAATCACATTACTTGAATTTTGATCTTCATCATAAGACGTTGAAACAAGAGATCTACAAGAAATTTGAATCAAGAAGATTTATTATCTATGGCAATGGATTTAATGAATGCAACTTGCTTGGTAAAGGTAGTTTTGGATCAGTATATAAAGCGACCATTTCTGATGGGACTAATTTGGCAATAAAGGTGTTCAATCTACAAGTAGAGGGACCTTTTAGAAGTTTTGAATCTGAATGTAAAGTAATGAGAAATGTTCGTCATCGAAATCTCAT
Source organism: Citrus medica (assembly GCA_002013955.2). NCBI lineage: Eukaryota > Viridiplantae > Streptophyta > Magnoliopsida > Sapindales > Rutaceae > Citrus > Citrus medica. The sequence goes on from MKYO02014454.1 coordinate 620,775, forward strand.
AAAGATTATTAGCAGCTGTTGTAACACATATTTTAAGGCCTTGGTGCTTGAGTTCATGCCCAATGGTAGTCTTGAGAAGTGGTTGTATTCTCATAACTATTTCCTTGACATACTAAAGAGGTTGAATATAATGATAGATGTGGGGTTGGCACTTGAATATCTCTATCACGGTCATTCATGAGCACTTGTGGTTTATTGTGATTTGAAGCCTAGCAACGTTCTCTTGGATGAAAATATGGTGGCACATGTGAGTGACTTTTTGGCATTTCCAAACTCTTACGTGAAGGAGATGGCTCAATGACCCAAACTATGACAATGGCTACGACTGGCTATATGGCACCTGGTAAAGTTTCAAACCTAATTATTTTCAATTCTTTTTTCTTTTCAAGCATTTGCATGTTTGGGTTAGCAGTTATGAAAAGATAGTTTTTTAAGTATTTGTTTTATAACAACATACTTATTTGATAAATTGAAATTAAAAAGTGCAGAGTACGGATCTAACGGAACTGTTTCCATCAAATGTGATGTCTATCGTTATGGTGTTTTATTGGTGGAAACTTTTACCAGAAAGAGGCCTACAGATGAAATGTTTACCGAAAAAATGAATTTACGAAATTGGGTAAATGAGTCATTACCGGATAGATTGACTGAGGTTGTTGATACAAATTTGGTGTTCGACTATTTGTGTCGATGTCAAAAATTGTTGCTACAATGATGAACTCAAACGGACCAAATATTAGACAAAGGGTCCAAATATTCTTACGCGCCTGGATGTGTGAAGTAGGCATCTTGTTAGCTTATATAGGTATAGATTTTGATTTTGATGATAACAAATCACATGTATTGATTAAACAATGATTTATGAATTGTGTTTTTATAATAAGAAAATGATGTTATAGAATCAAAGTATTTTGGACTAAAATGAATGTATTTTAGAACCTTTGATATTGTTTTAAATTTCGGATTTGGACCTATTTGAAACTATTTAAATATTTTGGGTCATTTTATAATTTCACATAGTTTGGGTGAAATCATAATTTCAGAAAGTTTTGTGATTGATAAAGTAATATTTAGAAATTCTGAAATTGGACCTATTTGTAACTTTTCATAACGTTTTGGGCCATAATACAGTTTTATAACGTTTTGGGGTCAAACTGTAAAATTAAAAAATATTTCACTGTAGCAAGCGGCTAACCGGATCCTGACAAACAGAAATCCGGCTGTTGGACAGTAAGCTTCTGAGCATAAGCGGTAATCCGAATTTGACAAAGCGACATACCGGATGTTCATAAATTCAAAATTGTGGCTGTAACGGTAACATTAAGCCGCTAACCGGATGTCCATAACCGGCAATCCGGTTACGACCAAAATGTGCATAACGGCTAGTTTTTGAGCTCAAACTATATAAATTCAAATCCAACTCATTTTAAAGCTCTCCAACAAGCAAAAACAAAAAGCACACGAGAAATCTTGAGCTTTTAACTTGTAAAATACAAAACATTGAATCATTTCTTGTTCTTCATTTTTGAATATCTACTCATTGAGTGAGTTTCATTGTAACTTTAATTTCTTCATCTCAATTGTAAGAGTTTGAGCGTGTGAGACATTTGAGTGAAGAGATTGAGAGATAATCACTTTGTTGTAAAGGTTCATTGACATCTTGAAGTCAATTGTAAACAGTTGAAGCCTTGAAAATGCTTGGATAGTGGAATCCTCAAGCTTGGATCGCTTGGAAGCGTGGACGTAGGTAGGGTTTGGCGAACCACGTAAAAATTCGTGTGTTTGTTTATCTTCTCCCTTACTTATAAGTTATTGTGCTTTTATTGAACTTATTGCTTTCATTTTTTATTAAGACATTAGATTGCTTATTGTTTGGATTTACTAAGAAATTTTTAAAAATCCAATTCACCCCCCTCTTGGGTTGCACACTTATATTTCACATCTTACTGTTCAGGGTACTATTTAAAATAACTAGACAAACTATATCTTAATTTACAAAAACATAAAAATACAGGGATGGACATGTGTGTGTGTGTGTATAAATGATTTTAATATTTAAAAAATATTTTAATACTTTACAATCTTATAGTATATTAAATTAAATTTTCTAATAAATAGAAATATAATATTAAAATAAATACATAAAATTTCAATTATTTTTAGTATTATAGAAAATAATTTTAGTATCATATAAAATAATTTTAGTATCATTAATACATGAGATATATTTCAGGGAAAAGGACATTCAACCCCCCAACGTTTAGGAAAAAAGACAAAAAAAACCCCTCAACGTTTCAAAAAGGACTTATAACCCCCTTTCCGTTAATAAACACCGTTTGTTTTAATAGTAAATTTTTTTTAATTTTTAATTACTATTATACCCTTATAATAAAAAATTAATATATTAATGTGAGATATATCACAATTAATAATTTTTTAAAAGCTTAAAATTGAGATACAATTATTTTTTTGCCAAAATTATTTATTATAAATTATACCTTTCTAATGATCAAACATTTCATATGTGATTATTACTAATAAAACGAAATTTGATTAAACCCTTTTTCTTTGAAGAATCAAAACAATATTATTATTGTTAGAAAGGTATAATTTATAATAAATAATTTTGGCAAAAAAATAATTGTATCTCAATTTTAAGCTTTTAAAAAATTATTAATTGTGATATATCTCACATTAATATATTAATTTTTTATTATAAGGGTATAATAGTAATTAAAAATTCAAAATAAATTTACTGTTAAAACAAACGGTGTTTGTTAACGGAAAGGGGGTTATAAATCTTTTTTGAAATGTTGAGGGGTTTTTTGTCCCTTTTCCTAAACGTTGGGGGGTTTGAATGTCATTTTCCCGATATTTTATTAATTGTAAAATCTATTTAACCAAAATATAAGGATGCAATATTAGGAAGAGTTGTGACATTTGACCCCTCATTATATCTCACTAGCCTTTGTTAATCACTTTTATGCTAATATCTATTTTATCCTTATATGAAATTACTTAAAAAGGTAAATAGTTTTTAAGTGCACCCACATGATAATTTCTGTTAATATCTAATTTAGCTGATCTAATTTTTTAAATCCTAATCTCTTTTATCTTTTAAAGTTGTAATATCTTCTCATATATTGCATACTCTATTTTTGTAATTATAGACGAAATTAATTTATAATACCTAATAGAAGATGACGAAAAAGAATCAAATTATGGCAACAGTATATAAAACCTTTAAAAAGAAAGATAGAGATTATAGTGATTATGAAAATTTTTTCTTTTTGAAATAGATTTTATAAGTTTTATATGGTAGGTGCTTGGAAAAAAGATAAAATTTTAATAATCATAAATTTGAGATTACGTGAAGTATGTTGAGAGATAAAGATTAATTTAAAATTTTTATTAGATTAACTAAACAGTAGGGGCTGGCGAAACATAATTAGAGGTCAAATATCACAACTCTATTAGAAATATATATACCTTCCATCTAACTTAACGGGGAAAAAAAAGGAGGTTGAGATATGTTTGGCAAAGTTAAACCGTAAAGCACAGACGTTGATTATTGTGGAAATTTTGGGCAGACATTGATGGCGGGGACCTGAAATGGAGGAAATTTGGAATAAATTAAATTCATAAAAGCAAAATTTGTGGTTGCTAATAAGTCGAGGTCGTCTTCTTTGTTTTCTTCTTCCTAGAGCAAAAAGAAAGTCTATGTGAATGGTTAGAAATAAAATGAGCTCTACAATTAATTATAGTTATTTAACATTAATGTTATTAAATACAAAATTTGTATAATAATTCATAGGGTCCGCCTATGTTGTAACAGTTGCAACATACAACAACTTTTTGTCCTTTTGTGTTTAATTACACTACACTACCTTATATTTTCTACAAAATTTAATAGCCACTAAAAGTTACAAACTTTTACATATAAGTCCATTTTTGGAATAAAATGACATTTGAAAAGAATTTTAATTATTATTATTATTATTAAATTTTATTATTGTTATTTATTTTAATTATTATTATTTATGATTATTACTGTCATTATTATTATTATTAAAATTTATTACTTTTATTATTTTAATTGTTATTATACCGTAATTAATTCATTATTGTTAATATTTATCTTGTTATGATTAAAATTATTGTTATTATTAAATTATATTAACTTTATTATTTTAATTATTGTTGTTATTATTTTTATTCAAAATATTATTATTAAAACTTATTAATAATTTTTATTATTATCATTATTATCATTATTATTATTATTATTTCAGTTAATTTTGTTGTTGTTGTTATTATTATTATTGTTAAATTTTATTAATTTTTTGTTTCAATTAACATTATTGTCATAATTATTATTTTTAGTTTTATTATTATTATTGTTTTAATTATAATATATACAAATAATATTAGGGACACAATTAACAAAGGGCATTTTAATAACTTATAATAGTCTATTCCAATTATAAAATAAAGTAAACACATCAATGAGAATGTTGTTCATTCCGATTCCGATTCCTATAGCTCATGTAAATAACTTATTCTAATTCAAATTCTTTATTACAAATTAGCTCATTTCGATTCTTATTTAATAAACGCACCATTAAAATGTGTTTACAACATAATATTGTATATTGTTATAATATTGTTCACATTAATTTATTACTTACCTATATTTGGAAGTTTTAAAAGTTAGATTGTGGTCAATTATATAATTCACTGCAATGTGCTAACTTTTGTCTTAATTGAAACATTAAATATATTTAAATTATATTATAATATTATTTATTATTTCATATTATATTTATATATTAATAATTAATATAAATATAATTATTAAATATAATTATTAATAAATTTAAATAATGAGAGTAGATCTAGAAATGATAGTAATAATTAAAAAATTATGAAATATTTATTAATTTGTGGAATAAATAAACGTATTTATCTTTCTGAAGTTAGAACGCAAACATAAGCTTTATTTTATATTTAATGAGTTGTGGCTCTTATAAACGAGTATTAAATCATACATTGTAATTGCCTAATATCAATAATAAAAGTACTCTTAAATTTCCTACTTCTTCCTTATTTATATCATTTAACAACTAAGCCAATAAATAAAATAATTATTATTATATTTTTTCCTAACATTTCAGAAAAGAAGAGGGATTGCAATGAAAGAAACCAAAATAAGTACACCATGCCGTTGGATTTACTTTTACCATTCTTGTCTTGGATCCAATGGTTAAATTACAAAATGACAAAAATAGTGGTATGTTGCAACTGTTGCAATATAGGCAGTTAATTCATAATTGTAAAATAAATATTAATTAAAAAGAGATTTAAAAATAATTTTTTTAATTATAAGTAACTTAAAAAAATTTATGAAGTTGAGTATATTAAGGAAATATAAAAAATAAAAAAAAACTGATATATGGGGCTTAAGTAACCATAATGGAAGCATTCCTAATATATGTGACAGGTGATAAGGTGACTACTTAGTTCACTTATTCTTAAAGCCCCCACTGTTTTATTAATTAGGAAAACTGAAAATTTTGTGAAGATATAGACAGCAGGCCCCCGAAAATAGAGAAATTTTTGAACAAATAAAATATTTTAATTCATGTGTGATTTGGAAAAAAGTTAGCTGAAATTGTGGTATAAATCAAGGTCTTTGACGTAGTCAAAGTCTTCGTCTTAGTCACGGTCGTCGTCTTCGTTTCATAAAAGCAAATAAAAAATAAAAAATAAAACTTAATTAATTGGAAAATTGTCACCTACACCCCAATATTTATTTAAATAATCATATAAAATTTTCTTAATTTCATAAACGGTCACACTAACAATTTTTTGACAATTTTTTTATTATTGACAAAACTTTTATAATAAATACAAATATACTACTATTAAAAAAATAAATATTATAGCCTTGAATACAAATAAAATATTAAAATAAATAGTTAATAAAATGCCAAATATATGTCATGCAAATTATTTTTACTATTAAGTTATTATCAATATGTCCTAAGAGATTTTATTAATACTTAAATTCATTGACCCAAAAATTGATTTTAAAATTTATGCTAATATGGACATAATATAAAAGTATATTATATACAGAATATATAATATAGAGTTTGTAAGTTATTTTGAATGCTAAATACACTTATTTTAAAGTCATTACTATTTGAAACTGAAACATATTTTATCAATATTATAACATGTACGATAGCTACATTACAATAACTTTGTTTAACATTCAAAATAAATTAATAATCTACATTGTATTATGTATCATATTATTTTAATATTATATTTGTATTTATTATAGTAATTTATTTAAAATCAATTTTTGACTTACTATAATTGAAGGCTATATTCATAAAAAGTATGACTAATTACGAAATTAAAAGAGTTTATGTGATCATTTAAGCAAAGTATTAAACAAGCCTATTAGCACCTAACTCAAGCCTTTTTTTATTCTCAACAATTCCTTTACACACACACACACACACACGTTGTTTCTTGTTGCAAAGTCTTTGCAATGACATCATTTATAGCAATTTGTCACAAGCTGCTCAAATTTTCCACTAACGGAGGTTAAGTTGGCACACATGAGTATGCTCAGTAAAAGCCCATCTAAAGGCAAAATGCGCTTAGCAGCAGGTGCGCTCAACAGTGGACTATCTCATATAATTAGCGAGCCGTAGTGTGCTTAGTAAGCGAACAACCCAAATTCACAAGCAAAAGTGAACAAGCCCGGCTTGATTCTAAAAATCTCTACAACTTCTTGCAACTTTTAAATATCTAAACAATTCTACACTTACGTATTCTAGAACCTAGGGGATATTTAGGCAACTTGCGCAACTTGTGTGGAAGGCTCTAGACCTAGGCAAGCCACATGGCACCCTCTATCTTACTCTCTTTTCTCCCTACCATTTCTGCAAACATCTTGCTTGACTAGTTTCAGAAGTTCAGTAGGCTTACTTAGTAACTTTTATGCTAAAAGTTATCTAAGTAACGCACAAATTATTGCGCAAAGTAACCATCCGATGAAAAATTGTTCTAGTCACTCATTTACAATTTGATGTCCATTTTGTAGATTTCCACCATAGTTGATTATATTAAAAAATGTAATTACCTCCCTTTTGAATTTTAGTTATGGTCTAGCTCCTAACTGGCTAACCCCTAATTAATTATCTCTTTCCTTCTCTTCCAAAATTCAAACTTAAATATGTCATAAATCTTTAGACACTTATACCCCTAAAGTTTAGAAAAATAATCATGTAAACCCCCATATTTTCAATAACGAACACCAAAATTCTCTTTTGACTATGACACTTTTTAACTTTATTAACTAAAAAAAATAACTCCAATGTTTTAAAATAAGCAAAAGTATGATATTAAAATAAATGAACACACACACACACATATATGATTTCAATATTTAAAAAGTATTTAATACTTTACAGTCTTATATTATATTAAATTAAATTTTATAATAAATAGAAATATAATATTAATATAAATACATAAAAATTTAAATTATTTTTATTATTATATAAAATAATTTTAGTATTATTAATACAAGAGGTATATTTTATTAATTGTAAAATCTATTTAATCAAAATATAAGGATGCACTATTAGGAAAAGTTGTGACGTTTGACCCCCTCATTATATCTCACTAGCCCTTATTAATCACTTTTATGCTAATACATATTTTATCCTTAAATGAAATGACTTAAAAAGGTAAATAGGTTTTAAGTGCACCCACATGATAATTTCTATTAATATCTAATTTAGCTAATCTAATTTCTTAAATCCTAATTTCGTTTATCTTTTTAAATTATAATATCTTCTCATATATTTAATACTCTATTTTGTAACCATAGAAGAAATTAATTTATAATACCTAATAGAAGATGATGAAAAATTATCAAATCTTTTTTATGGTTATGGTAACAGTATATAAAACCTTTAAAAAGAAAAATAGAGATTACAGTGATTATGAAATTTTTTTCTTTTTAAAATATATTTTATAAGTTTTATATGATAGGTGTTTGGAAAAAAATAAAATTATAGTAATGGTAAATTTGAGATTACGTGAAGTGTGTTGAGAGGTAAAGTTTAGATTAAATTTTTTATTGGATTAACCAAACAATGGGGGTTAATGAAACATAATTAGAGGTCAAATATCACTAATCTATTAGAAATATATATACCTTCCATCTACCTTAACGGGGGGAAAAAAAAAAGGAGGTTTGGCAAAGTTAAACCGTAAAGCACAGACGATGCTCGTTGCTTGATTAATTCGATAAGCATATATATATATATATATATTAAGCAGATTAGACAGTGCAGCTTAGTTTCCTAGGTCCATGATCAGCCCGCTATTGCATCGGTCTTTATGTTAAAATTGACCAAGATAGGACTTAGGAGCTCAGATGTGAATAGTTTTGCCCATTTTTGTTTCTTAGAATCAAACTGCATTTGCTGCTGAGGATAATAGTCACTCATTCAAATTACAAGAAATTAATTTGAATTTGTATTAGTCACTCGCTTTCGTTGATTACGAGTTGGGCATGAAATATACCAAAGTAGTATGAAACACTGGCAGTGCATTCATATGTTTGTCAAATTTACATTTCCTTATTCACTACAAAATTTCTACTTTTATTGTAAGATATTTATAATTATTTGGACATTTTAATCTTTTAATATATTTTGTCAAAATTTTTGTAATTTGTTTTTTAAATCAAAAGCATTTTTGTTCATTATATATGGTCCATGGCGGCCTCTAACATAAATTAAGGGTGTTTGATGACATTTTGTTTCTGATAATTATGAAGACGATCTTCACTTAATCTGTAAAAGTGTATGATATGCGTGCTTGGAAAGTTGGAATATAAAATTTGTATTTTAAATGACATGACATTTGCCGTGTAATTCAATCAAATGAATGTTGTGAAAAATTTATCTTATTAGCAATAATATTAACTACCTAAACATGACGCTTATTAATTGGTGATAGGTTATTTGATGTTGGGAGGTCTTGGCAGGTGTAGCAAACACGTAATTAAAGTGAAATTAAGAAATAATAATCATATAGAGATACCAAAACTTACGTGATTTGGCTTTTAGCATACGTTCATGAGTGAAGACAAAAGAAAATATTTTACTAATGAAAAAAAAATACAAGTATTATAGTGTTTTGTCCCACAACCCAAAACCTCAATACACCCAAACTCTCAAAAACACTAGAATTAGAGCTCAAAGCTCTCAACACTCTCAACTTACACCTCTTGGCACTCTCACTTGAATTGAAGAAAATGAGATGATTGAAGAGGGTAAATAAAGCCTCTATTTATAGGACGGGCAATGTCCCAAAAATCAATAATGGTGGGCATTGAAATAACATAAATTTTCTCTTAACTTTCCATTTTAGTGTCAAAGTCAAAAGTTGTGTTCCTCCCACTTATTTATATTTTCCATTTACTCAACAACTTTATACCAAGAGTTAAAAGTTGCATGCTAACCACATGTAACTTTTTGCCACATAGAATAATTTGTCACATGCATGCACATGTTCAACATTTTGATACGTAAACTTTGTCTCCAAACCTTCTAATCATATCATTACTAATTGAAAAGAATTTACATGTCAATTTAATAAAATTTCTCAATATGTCATTACTCAAATAGAAAATTGGTATGCTGTTATTTGTTTTTCTTGTCATGGCTAAGCTACATATATTTAACTAATTACTTAAAAATATATATACAAGATACTCATGAGTCTTTGTAATGAAAATTGCAAACCGTGCATAGACTTTCTTTTAACTAATTTGTAGTTGCTAACTAATAAGTCAAGGTCGTCTTCTTTGTTTATTCTTCTTCCCATATAACATTAACTACGGCGACTTTGTAAATGAAAATTACAAGGGCTTGTGGCACACTTTATTAATTCAAACCATGCATAGAAAAGAAAGTCTATGCATGGTTTGAAATTAATAAAGTGTGCCACAAGCCCTTGTAATTTTTATTACAAAGTCGCCGTAGTTAATGTATATGGGAAGAAGAATAAAACAAAGAAGACGACCTTGACTTATTAATTAGCTGCTACAAATTTTGCTTTCATGAATTTAATTTGGAACAAATTTTCTCCACTTTCAGGTCCGCTGGCCCCAGCTATAAATGTCTTTAAATTTCCACAATAATTAATTAACGAGACGAGAGAATACCAAGACCAGCTTGCTCGAACAACCGTGCCTACACGCTTAGTTTGCCCTTGCCAAACATTTTATTTTTTCGTCAAATATTATGGTAGGTATATATATTCCGATATATTAATTGCATCCACATATTTTGGTTCAACATATCAATTCATTTCTATATGGGAGAGTATTTTTGGGATCCACCTACGTTACAACAGTGGTACCATACCACAGTTTTTGTCTTTATTCAGTTGAGTCGTTGGATGTTTTATTGGTCAATCTAATGGTTGAAATTAATTATTAGATAATTGATGCGGCAACCTGCAACCGTTGGAGTCAGTTGCATTTTAATGTAATGTAATATCATTTGCAAGCTTGTGGTGAGAAAGTTTGTTGTACTGCATCAATGGAACTGATTTCATCTCAAATTGATCTGGAGACAGCAAAATAAGACAAAAAATTGGAATTAGGGTTTAGTTATGTTTGTCGCAATTAAAAATTTCTGAGGACTCGTAATGTGAATATGGCGTGTGTCTTGTAGGCAATCGATGGCGAAATTATAATCAACAAGGCAAAGGCAATCAGAAGTCGGTGCTGAATTTTTAGGCATATATGAAATCAGAGAAGTGAGATTGGTAACGAGGAGTCGTTGGTTAATTTAATTGCAACAAGCATTGGATTGAAGGAGGAATATGCAATAAAATTCTTGCTGAATAAATGAAGATTGGCCCTGCATAAGGAAATCGAGAAACAATGAGAGGCATGAAAGGACAAACAATGAGGGCATAAGCTAGTGCAACTGTCCAAGCAATATATGTTATTTTCATTTTTTCCTTTCGTCTTCGTGAATTATGCAAGCGTGGAAGAACTTTTCAGTGAACAAAACTTCAAGCTAATGAGGAAGATGTGAAGAAACCCAGCATATATACGTCACTGCAACAATTATTCAATTTGATTTTCAGAATAAAATAACAAATTAAATTGCAGCATGAAATAAATTAAAGTTGCACAAGACTATAGAGCAATGAACAAATTAAAGAACTCCACCATGAGATGATTTGAGATATCTTTTGATGTTTGATGAGAGAGAAAATTTGGTCAGGATTTATGGATACAGAGAAAGAGGAGTATTAGAAAAGAAAACGGTGCAGAAGATTGTCCCTTCATCCATTTGGCCTTTGGCAGGGGCTTCCTTCGATTTTCACCTGGACTTCATAAATTCCTCAAATTTCCTTCTTAATAACAGTAATCTTGCGTTCGGAGAGAGGTGAGTCACCGTGTTTCGTCACATCCAAATTTACTTTTTCTTAACCGATTTCTCCGGTCTTATCCAACACAAACGTGGCCATCTCTTCTCCATTCGATTGGTTGCTTTTAAATCCAATAGTTATATTAGATGAGGACAAAAATTATGGTATGGTACCACTGTTGTAACATAGGTGGATCCGTATTTTTGAACCACATGTTAAAAGAGAAATGATAATTTTGCAAAATTTTGCAAAAACGAGGATAAAATAGTTTTAAAGGTTGGAGAATAGATATATGGCACATTCGCGATATTTGTTTTAGATAGAGAATGATATGTTCTCATTCTGGCAAAATTTCAGACCGTTCATGTTAAAGATTTATGACAATAGTTTTTTCCCACATCAGTTTTGCAAGTTGTATTGAGTAAACTAGTAAAAGATAATTTTGTTCAAGTTTTGATGAAAGCGTCTTGTTTAACTTCACGTGAAGAAAATAAAGAAAAGCGATAATTAATTAGGAGTTAGCCAGTTAGGAGCTAAATTATAGTTAATTACATTTTTTAATCTGTACTCAACTTGACATCAAGCTGCAAATGATTGACTAAGCAATTGCTCATTGCCAAAAAAAAAAATTAAAATCCTTTGCAACAACAAAAAAATTGACATTTAAACATTGCAAGAGTTTGGAAGAAAATATGATACGAATAGCAAAATGGCATGTGGCATAAGAATTGAAGAATCGAGAGGCAGTTCCGCCTGGTGGGAGACGAGGGCATTTTGGGAAAAATACTTAGTAGAAAGCAGACGTAGTTGAGGATAGATGGGTAAAAGAGCTGCTGTGCCAGTAGCTTATAGAGTGACGAGCTTGCACAGCGCGCCAATATGGTCAGCGTGTGAACCATGTGATAAAATATTTTTAATCCATTTTCACTATTTTTGTGAAAAAAAAAAAATTGCATTCATAGATTTACTGAACTGGCCAATACATTTAACCAATTTAATTTTTCGTCTACTGCTATTAACACGAGTGATTAGTACCTTAGAAATTTTTAGACAGGTTTATGACATTTTAAAAGTTTTTTAAAAATTTCATATTTTATTTTAGCTTTATCTTTTCTTTATTAAATTTATGACGATAAATCCTTTTTCACGTGAGGTTGAACAAAATTTTATAAGAAATGACTATATCTGTTATTTTTAAAGTCTAATAGATTCATATGAAATATAATGATCGATTTATATACAAGTCACTTGACCATAAATAATTAATAATCTATTATAAGTCACTCAAGATTTAAATTTGTATAATCAATCAAATAAAGTTGTCAGAAAACTATTCTATCATATATCTTAGAGATAATAAAGGATCTTTTCATCAACTAATAATATATAAATAAAAATTAGAAGTTTAATTAAAAACCTCATTAATTTTTTAATAACCCTTCCCTACTAAAGATAGTTTTCCTAATTGTTACAATAATAATTTTTCATGTATAGTTGGCTACAAAGGAGAGAGAAGTGTTTACCAAATGAAAACTTGCCTTTAAATAATGATACCTGAAACCTTAGGGGAGGTAAGAGACAATTATCTCGGAGAGTATCGAGATGGGTAGGTAAGAGATACTTGGGCGAGGAAGCAATTTTATTTTCCCCCTTAATCGATCTCTCTCACTGAAAAATTGTCTTTAACTACGGGTGCGTTCTGTGAATGATAATTTCACAGCACTATTTTATGGTCATTGTATTTTAAATTTGAGTATGTATTTAATATAATATAATTTTTGTATTTTAGATTTAAAAGAAAAAACAACGGTACAGTAGTCAATTAAAAATTATAAAAATAATGAATTTTTTTAACATATGATGGATATATATTTGATGGTACTATTTTAAGAAATAGTTCTTACTAAACAAGAAAACTATAATTGTAGTTAAAAAGTTAATATAACAAAATTAATATAAGATTAATTGGTTTATTTTTTAATTAAAAATTAAACTTTTAAATAATTACAAAAAAAATATTAGAACACATGCATGTTTTGAATAAAATAATATCCATTCATATATTACATGTATAATCACACCACATCAAGCTACAAGGAAGTTCTATCATAAATAATAATATTGTTTGAATTAAAAAAAAAGAAACTATTTTTAATTGGAGAATACTAATTAAAAAGCTGTACTTATTAAGAAGGGATATTGTTAAATACTCACTAGAAATTTTCTGATATATCAATTCACCATAAAAGTTTTTTGACAATTATATCTTGTAATCTAATGTTTCAACTGTTATAATTTTACCAATAAAATCTTAACAATTGTTGAGGTTACAAGAGTATTTAAGAAATTTCAAGCTAAAGTTATTTTCTTAATTCTTTTACACACTTTTATCTTTTCCCTACACATCCGATTTATGAGCTATTTTTTTTGTTGTATTTACTTCAGTTATTAGAATTTTATTATATTAAAGTATTCCAAAATAGGATTTCTGATTCTTTTTAATAGATTGACAGTAATTGAAAAGTTTTATGTATCTATAAACAAAATAGTTCATGATATTATTTTCACTTGTACAAATAAAATTTACCATGTTAAGCTCAATTATAATTAAACTCCCAAAATAATTCATTTAATTTATATTACTATATTTAATTGATTTAATTATAATTGGGCTAATATGGTGAAATTTGTTTGTACAAGTGAAAAAATACCATAAATTAGTTTGTTTACGGATGCCAAAAAAAATTAATTACTATCACTTTCTCTGAAAACTTAAAATTCTATTGTGGGAATATTTTAATATAATAAAATTCTACTAACTAAAATAAAGAAAATTAAAAAAAAGACTCTAAATCGGATGTCTAGAAAAGAAGATCAAAATTTGAAAAAGAATTATGACAATAAGAAAATAATTTCATTTTAAATTTCTTAAATACTAATGTGACTTCAGTAATTTTTTAACGGTGTTAAAATTTTAGTGAAAATGATAATAACAAAAATATTAGGTGGTAAAATATATTTATCAAAAAAATATTGAAGCTGAATTGATATGTAAAAAAAAAAATTTAGTAGATATTTGATAATATCTCTATTAAGAAACATAGCATTCAGTTCATTTAGACCTGCTTGTGAATTCCTCTTGCATTCATATATTTCCCATTAAAACTTTTAAGGATTGAAAAGAAATACAGAGATGGTGAGTTTTAAAAAAAACATAGAAATAATACACGCAAAATAGAAAAAAGATGGAGTAATAAGAAAATTTAACTTGGAATCGAGGCTTGATTCTCGTTATGTGAGAAAGTGTCAGATGAACCTAAAAGATAATAGTAAAAAAAAGATTGAAAAATTAAAAAAAAAAAACGGAAAAGCTGGTCAAGAGAATGAGATGTGAGGATGAAAGATGAATAATGGCAAAGAAATATCAGAGGAAGTAGAAAGAGAAACGACAAGAAGGTGATCAAGAAAAAAGTACGTGGGACCAAGAAAAACGTGGATAAAAGTACAATTATTACATGTTGAGAAATGTCTTGAATTTGTTTCAGAAATTATTTTATAATTTATTTTGTAGAATAAGCAAAACATGCTTAACTTTGTTTTGCAATTTATTACTGTAAGGTAAGTGATCCAACTTTCATTTCACATACCTATTCTGTAAACTACACGCACCAAGACCTCCTCCACTTGCAAAAATTTAGCCAACTTCCTTCCTACTCTTTATGAATTGAAATAATCTCACTAATGAGTAATGGGTGTAGACCTGATTTTGTTAGCTATGAATATAGCAAAAAGGAGAAATTAGATGATCGAAGCTATGAGTATCTACGCAGATATGGTTTCCAAGGAAAAAACACCTGCTGTTATTATTTACTTATTTATAACGCCTTTATTTTATCTGGCATAGTGGCATGTCTTCGAGCAGTACTTTTGGACTTGCTTCCGTTGCTTTCTGTGATAACATAGTCTTTGTGGGATCGATCCTTACTCGTTCTGTACTAATTATTTATATTAGTGGTAAAGTTTTAAATTTGGGGCACCTTAACGACACTACCAAATTTTTGGCGCCGTTGATGGGGACTAGCATCTAGTTTGTTTATTATCATTCATTTTATTTTATTATTTTTATTTTTATTTCTTTTCTCATTTTATTTATTTACTTTATTTTAATTGGTTATTTTTTGTTCTATATTTAGATTTTCATGAGCTTAGAGGACATTCGATTGAAACTCGAACAACTTAGAGCAACCACATCATATTCAAAACTCGATTTTGCCATCCACATTCCACTCCCGAAGACAGAGCCAATCAGCTCAGAACCGGAACCAATGGCTCAGAATAAGAACCGAACACTTAAAGAGTTGGCAACTCCTAACTTGGACCAGCAACCCTTATGCATTGAGAATCCAAACCCTCAGGTAAACTTTGAACTCAAATCTGGGATGATTCATATTCTTCCTACTTTTAATGGTCTTGCAGGAGAGGATCCAAATAAGCACTTGAAGGAGTTCCATGTGGTCTGTTCCACAATGAAACCAGCCGGAGTTTCTGAAGAGCAAGTTAAGCTAATGGCCTTCCCATTCTCTTTGGCGGATTCAGCCAAGGAATGGTTGTACTATCTTCCCTCCGGTACTGTCACTACATGGAATGAGATGCGTCAGCTATTTTTGGAGAAATATTTCCTAGCATCAAAAGCTGGCAGCATTCGAAAAGAAATTTGTGGAATCCGACAGTATAATGGAGAGCCGCTCTACGACTATTGGGAACGATTCAAAAAGCTATATGCTAGTTGCCCTCACCATCAAATAAGTGATCAACTTCTTGTTCAATACTTTTATAAGGGTCTACTACCTATGGATATGAGTATGATTGATGCCGCTAGTGGAGGAACACTCGTGGATAAGACACCAGAAGCAGCCCGAAATCTCATTGCTAACATGGCTGCTAATTCCCAACAGTTCAACACTAGGAACGATCTACTGCCGCCACCTAAGCGAGTCAATGAGGTAAGTACTACTTCTCTAGAAAAACAAGTTTCAAATCTTACTTCTTTGGTGCAACAATTAGCTCTAGGGCAACAAATGAGACCGTGTGGCGTATGTTCTATGGTTGGGCATGCGACTGACATGTGCCCTGCCATCCAAGAGGGTTCACATGAGCAGGCCAACGCAGTTGAGGGGTTCCTAAGCCAACCAAGACAAAGGTATGATCCCTATTCTAATTTTTACAATGAAGGGTGGAAGGATCACCCTAATTTTAGGTATGGGAACCAACAACAAGGCATTCCTAATGTGGCACCATCTCGACCATCAGGTTACCCCTAACACCATGTGCAACAGCCTTACCAAGTTCGGTCACCTCCACCTCCTCAAAATCAAGGTACGTCTTTGGAAGATCTTGTAAAAGCTCTCGCTACTAACTCTATGCAATTCCAACAGACTACCCAGACACAGCTCCAACATTTAGAGAATCAAATTTGCCAACTGGCCACATCTATGAGTAGGATAGAGGGTAGAACTTCAGGAAAGTTACCTTCTCAACCAGAAATTAATCCAAAAGAGAATGCTAGTGCTATGTCTCTTAGGAGCGGAAAGCAATTAGAACCATTATTAGCTAAGCCATCAACAGTATCTACAACATCATTGCCCTCTGTGACCAATTCTTCCCCTGAGGCTCTTCCTTTAACAAGGAAAGACGATTCCCACTATCATCTGGCCAGTTAAGTACCCCATCACCTCGAATTAAGACTCTTTCCATTCCTCCACCATTTCCTAGCAGATTTAAACAATCCAAGAAAGAAGAGCAAGAAAAGGAAATCCTTGAGACCTTTCGTAAAGTAGAGGTAAATATTCCTCTACTTGATGCTATTAAACAAGTGCCGCGTTATGCAAAGTTTTTGAAGGAATTATGCAGCAACAAGCAAAAGTTGAGCGGTAACGAAAAGGTAAGTGTTGGAGAGAATGTTTCTGCTGTACTTCAAAGAAAACTTCCGCCTAAGTGCAAGGATCCAGGTACTTTCACTATCCCCTGCACTATTGGTAATACCAGATTCGAAAGATGTATGCTAGATTTAGGGGCCTCAATTAATGTTATGCCATATTCAATTTATAACTCCTTAAATTTAGGTCCAATGGAAGAAACTGGTATAATTATTCAATTGGCTGACAGATCTAATGCTTACCCGAAGGGGGTTATGGAAGATGTTCTTGTGCAGGTCAATGAATTGGTCTTTCCAGCTGATTTTTATATCCTTGAAATGGAGGATGAGTTGTCGCCCAATCCCACTCCTATTCTGTTGGGGCGGCCATTCCTTAAGACAGCCCGAACCAAGATTGATGTTCACGATGGAACCCTTACAATGGAATTCGATGGTGAAGTAATCCGCTTCAATATATTTGAGGCAATGAGGTATCCTAGTGATGTTCATTCTGTTTTTGCCATAGATGATATTAATACTTTGGTGCAGGATTTCTTTGAATTATCCGGTAATGACAATTTTGAAATTGCCATAAGCAAAAATCTTACGAAAGATGATTCTAAGGAGCATGCAAATTTGATAAAATTGGATGATGAGGTAGAGGAAGCTATGGCGATCTTAGATGGAGCAGTCACATTACACACCAATGGGTATAATGTGTCTTACCTTGAATTGCCTTTATTAAACGAGAAACTTTTACCTTCAATTGTGCAGGCACCTACCTTAGAACTTAAACCACTCCCAGAACACCTGCAATATATTTACTTGGGTGAGAATGAAACACTTCCACTCATAATTGCTAAAACCCTCACCTCAGTTCAACAAGAAAAGTTAATTAGCGTGCTTCGAGATCACAAGACGGCGATTGGCTGGATCATTGCCGACATTAAGGGAATTAGTCCTTCCATGTGCATGCATCGCATTTTGCTAGAGGAAGGGTCTGAACCAACGAGAGATGCACAACGCCGCCGTAATCCACCAATGATGGAAGTCGTAAAAAAAAGAGATACCGAAACTCCTTAATGTAGGGATTATTTATCCCATTTCTGATAGTAAATGGGTGAGTCCTGTGCAGGTAGTTCCAAAAAAATCAGGCATCACAGTGGTCAAGAATGAAGAAAATGAGCTTGTGCCAACTAGAGTTCAAACTGGGTGGAGAGTTTGCATTGACTATCGTAAACTGAATGCAGCCACTCGCAAGGATCATTTTCCTCTGCCATTCATTGATCAAATGCTTGAAAGGTTAAGTGGTCACTCTCATTATTGTTTTCTTGATGGCTACTCAGGTTATAATTAGATCGTTATCGCTCTGGAAGACCAAGAGAAAATGGCATTCAGATGCCCCTTCAGAACATTTGCTTACCGACGTATGCCGTTTGGTCTCTGTAACGCTCCTGCCACTTTCCAAAGGTGTATGATGAGTATTTTTTCTGATTATGTGGAGAACATCATTGAGATATTTATGGATGATTTTACAGTTTATGGTGATTCTTTCGATAAATGTTTAGATAACCTTACACTTGTTCTTAAACGATGCATTGACACTAACCTTGTGCTTAATTGGGAAAAATGTCATTTTATGGTTAATCAAGGTATTGTACTAGGCCATGTTATTTCTGAAAAGGGGATTGAAGTTGATAAATCTAAGATAGATCTTATATGCTCCTTACCACCTCCCACTAGTGTAAGGGGGGTTCGTTCTTTTCTTGGTCATGCAAGTTTCTATCGTAGGTTTATCAAGGACTTCTCTAAGATAGCTTTACCTCTCTGCAACTTACTTCAAAATGATGCAATGTTTGACTTCAATGAAGAGTGCCAAAGAGCTTTTAAGACGTTAAAAGAGGTTTTGACATAGGCCCCTGTGATTCAACCACCAAACTAGGATTTACCATTTGAGATTATGTGCGATGCTAGTGACTATGCTGTTGGAGCCGTGTTGGGCCAGCGTGTGGGAAAGCTCTCTCATGTCATCTATTATGCCTCTCGTACATTGAATGATGCACAACTTAACTACTCCACTACCGAGAAAGAACTTTTAGCAGTTATCTTTGCCTTAGAGAAATTTCGTTCTTATTTAATTGGATCTAAGGTAATCGTTTACTCTGACCATGCAGCTATTAGGTACTTGCTCACCAAAAAGGATGCCAAGCCACGCCTTATTCGATGGATACTTCTATTGCAAGAATTTAACTTAGAGATTCTAAATAAGAGAGGTTCTGAGAATTTGGTGGTAGATCATTTGAGTCGACTTACCTATAACGAAGATGCACTTCCATTGCATGAAAATTTTCCAGATGAGCAGTTATTACATGTAGGTATAGTTACTCCTTGGTATGCAGATATTGTCAATTACTTGGTTACCAGGACAGTACCGAATGAGATAACCCGTGCACAAAAGGCCAAGATCAAGAGTGATGCCAAGTACTATGTGTGGGATGAGCCATACATGTGGAAGCATTGTTCTGATCAAGTTATTAGAATGTGCGTACCCGAAACTGAATTTACTTATATTCTCACCTTTTGTCATACTTTGGCTTGTGGAGGACATTTTGGACCAAAGAGAACAGCCCATAAGGTACTTGCGAGCAGTTTTTATTGGCCATCACTATTTAATGACGCATATTTATTTTACAAATCTTGTGATCGTTGTCAAAGAACATGTAATTTGGGATCTAGAAATCAAATGCTGCAATCTCTCATTCTTATAGTTGAGATTTTTTATGTTTGGAGCATCGATTTCATGTGACCATTTCCTTCATCATTTGGTAATCTCTATATTGTTCTTACGGTTGATTATGTTTCAAAATGGGTGGAAGCAAAAGCCACCCGAACTAACGATTCTAAGGTTGTGTTAGATTTTATAAAGAGTAACATCTTTACAAGGTTTGGAACACCAAAGGCAATTATCAGCGACAGAGGCACTCACTTTTGTAACAGGTCAGTAGAAGCCCTCTTTCGAAAATACAACATCACTCACAAGGTATCTACATCTTACCATCCCCAAACTAGTGGGCAAGCTGAGGTGTCTAATAGGGAAGTGAAATCAATTCTTGAAAAGACAGTTAATCCAAATAGAAAGGACTGGAGCTTACGGCTTGATGATGCACTTTGGGCATATAGGACCGCATACAAAACTCCTATTGGTATGTCACCCTACAGGTTAGTGTATGGTAAGTTTTGTCATCTTCCAGTGGAACTTGAACATAAAGCATGGTGGGCTGTGAAACAATGTAACATGGAACTGGACGCCGCCGGCCAACACAGAAAACTCCAATTGCAAGAATTAGAGGAAATTCGAAATGATGCCTATGAGAGTTCACGAATCTATAAGGAAAAGACTAAGGCTTTTCATGACAAGCAGATCTTGAGAAAGAATTTTGAAGTTGGACAGAAAGTTCTGCTATTCCATTCTCGCCTTAAGTTGTTTCCAGGTAAGTTACGTTCTCGATGGGTTGGGCCTTTTATTGTTATTAATGTTTTTCCTCATGGTGCAGTTGAGATCAGGAGCTTAAAGACATGTAAAGAGTTCAAAGTTAATGGTCATAGGTTGAAGCGTTACTATGAAAAATTTCAGACACTCAATGTAGATGAGGCTCCACTTTATGAACTTGCGTACGTTGATGAGTGAAACTTGAGAACCATGTCAGGCTGAGGACAATAAACCAAGCGTTTATTGGGAGGCAACCCAATGGCTGGAGAAAAGATTTTGAGAGCACGCCATAACAGATTTAATCTTTCTCCCTCTCATTCTCATTTACTTTACCGACGTTGTGTTGAATTTTGTTTGTTTCTGTTTGTGTGTCTCATCTCATTTCCCCATGTTTAATTCTGTCTTTTGTTAGTTTACCTTGAGAACAATGTAAGAATTAAGTGTGTGGGGGTGGATTTCGAACTTAGTTTTTATTGTTTCATTTTTTTCTTTAAAAAAAACATTGTTTTCAATATTAGCCAGTGATAAGAATTTGATTGACAATGAATATGGTTCTTAGAAAGGGTTGAATATTACCTTAGTTTATACTTGATTCTTGTGTTGATTTCCTCTTAATTGAGATTCTTTAAACCATGAGCACTAATATCAATTCTTTCATAATTTTGACTTAGAATTT